>WBMW01002662.1:595816-724551 GCA_013396635.1 Penelope pileata
TTTTTTTTTTTTTGAGGTAGCAGGGAAAGTTTCACATGACTTCATTTGCTCTGTTTCCAGGTCTTTCTCGTGTTCTCGTTACCACCATTTCTCATGCATGCCCAGTCTCCATATTTCAATGTTTCTGTTCTTGCTTGCTTGCTTTTTTTTTTTTCTGTTCTTCAGCTTCTCCTAGCAGCAAACTGTTCTAGAATACTTCAAATCCATTTCATTTGTGTTTTTGTTTTTATCTGTAATGCTTCCCCTGCAGCAGCCACTCCTCATTCTAGTCAATCTGCCGTTGCCAGCAGCATGGGAAAGCACAACTGTGAAGGAATACAAGCTTAGTCCAGTTGAGGAAATTAATCTTTTGGATCCAGAGAAAGGCATCAAGGCATGAGAGAATGTGTCATCTCTGAATTGTTTGGTTTATGTAATAGTGAAAAATCTGGGCTTGATTTCAGAGCCTTGATTCCCTTGTCTTCTTCTCTGACCTAACAGAGCTTTGGATGTATAGTAAATGTAGGATGTGCAAGCTCTGTGCTTTGTTGTTCTGCCCTGATTATAGAGGACCTAAAGTGTGGTTTAGGACAATTCCCCTTTGCCTTCTCTTGCCTGACAGGAAGAAAGCTGTATCTTGGAGACCCAAGAAAAAGAAAAATAGAGTAAAAAATCAGACTGATGGAGTTCTTAGTAATGGACAAGGAAGAAAATTGTTTTATTCATACATAGTTTTAAGTATCAGAAATGGCTCAGACGCTGCTCATCTGATGTAGGACCCGATTGCTTCAAAGTGCATTGGTGTCAGAAGAGGCTTTTCAGTGCTGCAAACTGACATTAAATTGTCCCCACCCCCTGAAATAGGAGTGATCTCTTTATTTTAGGAGGCAACATAGTTTAATGTTTCAGTGTGTTAAAAGTATTGGGTGTTTCGCTTCAGACCTGAAAAGCGTCCACCAAAGTTCTTCCGACAAAAAATGACAAAATATCCAAGAAGAGAGGAGGGGGAAGTGTCTGGCTGGATTTTACTTAAAAACACACGATATCTAGGCTAAGGCCACCAATGACTTCTTTTAACCCATTACAAGAGCTGCATTTGCAGCCAAGTTTCTAAACCACAAGGAAGAGACAGTGTACCATTGATCACAGCTGGCACTGTCTGAAAGAAGCTGTTGTTTGTGTAGCAGAGGACGCTGCGGGTCCTGTCTGAGAAGGACTGGCCATCTTAGAACACCTGCTCAACACTTGTCTTTGGCTCTTATCCATGAAAACCTTTTTCTCTCCCTTCTTCATTGGAGACATGAACATCTTAAAAGTCTTGGGAAATACAAATGCTGAACTGATCACACAATGTCTTTTAACTTAAGTGGAATAAAAGCGTTGCTTTCTGGATTCCATTTAATTGAAATTTCCCTGCTCTTTCATTTGGTGTCTTCATTTTGGCTACTAATCTACTTTGTACTGTAATTAGGTGCTGTCTTTCCTTTCAGAAGCAACTCAATTTCAGCAATAACTAATACGACTCTAATTTTTTAGATTTACCAAGTTCAGTTTAATAGCATGTATTTAGCAGTGCTTTTGAGCTAAGAGTACTCCTTATGGTACTACAGTCAGGCCTGTATGAGATAAATGCCATAGCTGCAGTATGTAATTTCTTCGGCTTCCCAATAACCAAGAAGTAGCACTACTTGCCCTACTGTGCATTTGGAAAAAATTTTGGAGTTTGGGGAGTGAAAGTGGAGGGAGTCAGCTTTGTGGAAAGATAGGAAAAAGGTGGAGAGAAACTGGAGGATGATTTTGAAAGGGCAAAATGATAGGCATGAGGTTTTACTGCAGAAAGTGTGAAGAAGCTGTGGAGCTGGGGCTGAGAAAAAAGGCAAGGAAGCTACAATCCTAACAGCAACAGCTCCCCAGCTGTCCAGAGGGCCCCTGTTTTTCTGCTTCTCTTTCTGCCAGCTCTAGCTGCCTGCTTGCTTTCTGCAGTTTTCTCACATGGCTGCTTGGCAAGGTTTGGGGAAAAGCTCTGTTCTAGTCCTGCTGTCTTCTCCCAGCAACAGCATTTTGGAGCACCCAGTAAGTCCTCTGTTACCTCCTCCTTCCCATGAATGAGTTCCCAGATGTCTGCTTCTGTTGCTACCAGCTGCAGTGTCTGGTCTGTTTAAGTTTGTAAATTGCTTTGAGATCCTTCAAGATGAAAGGTTCTACTTAAGTGAGATCATTATCGCCTGCTACATTTCTCCACTCCCTATTCTCAGCCCAAGCTGCTTCTCTCATCTCAACTTGGGGTCCTACACAGTGCTTAGCATTCCCAGCTCATGGCAACACAAAGCTTACATACAAATTTCAACTTCCAATCCTTCAGTTGTTTGACGCCTCTCAGATTACTTCAGCGCTGAAGGTTAAATTTATGTATTTTCCTGAGCTGATGCCAAAATGCTTGGCACTTGCCACACAGAGATTGTACTTCTGAATTTGCGTCTGCCTTCATGTTATTTTGTGTGCTTCAAGAGACTGTATGGTTCTCTTCCTCCCACTTCTGAAGCACTTACTCATTCTAGGAAGCGTTCCAGCTACAATGTTGTTCTGTGATCCTGGCCTGTATTCTCACAGCCATACTTTGTTCATGCTCATGTGGTTAAACTGTAAGCCTGTCAGGGCAGGGATTTCGCTCCTGTCTGGTGCAGTGAGTTTATGGAGAGGAACCCTCACACGAGTTCAGAGGGTTCTCTGTATTCAGCAGTTCAGAGGCAGTAATACGGTGTTTGGACAGGAGGACTCCTGTGCTGTTCAGCCACTCTTCTAGCTGTCATCCTCATCTTCCATATTTTAACTGATCAGCAAGAGAGGTTTTTTACTGTATAGTATCTTTATGTTCTTATTCCCAATATCATTCACATTCCACTGAAATTTCCCTCTTTCCTACTAAAGTGAGGTCATCTTAAACCTGTGTTTATGGTACTGCAGTCATTTCCATGGCAGTAGACTATGATATCATCAGTGGAGGATTATGCCCTTCCTATGTGTGTTAGCAATTAAAAATTATGATTTGTGAGATAAAACTAGTGTTTACCAAGCTTTTAGGTTTAGTCCATATGAGGCAAGGAAACGATTGCTTAATTCTCCAGAGAGTTCACTTGGGTAATGGAGTAAATGAATCCAGAAACATTTTGGTCCTAGCAGGTGATAAGTTTTTTGGGGTGTATTTTCCAAGGGGGAGAGGAAAATCAGCTGCTCCATCTTGTGTTCTCTCACCACACAAAGACCATTCGTCCGAACCACTATGGTGCTCCTTGTTGTTCTGTGTTATTCAGAGCTACTTGCTGGCTTCATTTACAGTACCACAAGTTTCTGGTCTTAGGAGACTGGCATTTTTCCCCTTTGGAGGCCAGAAAACTACTAGACACTGCCCACAAAAGTAGAGCAGTGTGCCTATCAGTCTGTTCATCTTTTAAATGGGTG
Organism: Penelope pileata; assembly: GCA_013396635.1. Classification (NCBI taxonomy): domain Eukaryota; kingdom Metazoa; phylum Chordata; class Aves; order Galliformes; family Cracidae; genus Penelope; species Penelope pileata. The sequence continues at coordinate 599,255 of WBMW01002662.1, forward strand.
CCTTATTTGCCAGCTGTCGGGAGCTGAATCTCTTTGTTGAACCTTCCTGAGTACGTACATGGTTGCTTATTGTCTGGGGACAGCAGAGGCCAGTTTCAACACTGTGATCGCAAACGAAATTTCATTCATTTACAGCGTAGTGTCCAGTGCTAGAGCAGTTGCTAATGCTACAGGATGCATGTGGTGGATTCCCAGCATTACTTATTTCCCACATAACAGAACTGAACTCTCAAAATATTTGCTTAAATAATGTGGGACAGAGCAGAGAATCTCAAAATTATGTGCTCTGATTACATACAAGACTTGCATATATCTGTTTTCACAGTGTCGAGGATTTGAAATTATTGGAATTGAATTGAATTTCTTCCTGAAATTATTACGTTAGTTGCTGTAGGACAAAAGAGCTCCTTTTTCCATTGAAGTTCATGGAGACGGAACTAGGCGATGCCAGCCTGGGATGAAATACAGAAAGACAGAATTCTGGTATGTAGATTTTTGGACACTGAAATGCCACAGCTTTTAGTGAGCATACAGTCACGTGATGTTACAGCAACCACCTGAGTGGCTTCATCTGCCAGTGGAAAACCCAGAGTGATGTCTGTTTGAAGAAAATGAAAGGTCAGAATGATCAGGGAAAGAGGCTGTTGAGATAAACGCTTATTTACCATTTGTCCAATAAGAACATCAGGAGTGAAGGGTTTGTGCTAGTTTCTGATACAGAAAGATGTAATTTTGTCACAGCAATTCACAATAGCATATGGCCATTATGGTCACATTATAGCATCCCCCTTTAGAGATATCACAGCTGTTATCTTTTGCTTTTTGTAGAATTCCTGGATACTGTGCAGTTGCAAATAATTAGAATCCAGATCAGCAGCACACTGGACGTTGGTGTTGTCAGTACTTCAGGGTATTCCTTTGGCTTCTGCTGTATCCTAATCATAGAGATTGAATATTATGTTGTATTATTAACATATATATAATTTCTTGCCCCACTGAATACTCTTTTACCATATAAATTCCACAATTTTTTCCCTGCTCTTACTGGAAATTCTTTTTGACAATTTAAAATAACACATCTCTTGCCCTTTTAGTCTGGAGATGTTTGCCATACAAGAATCTCTGAGTCAAAGGGTAAATTTTCTGAAGAAACTCCTTTGAAAATATTTGTAAATATTTGTCACAATAAATGCAATTGTTATGCATTATATTTTAACACTCGACACTGAGACTCTTGTATTTTCCTCCCCCCTCTCCCCCCTAATGAGCCACAGAGTGATATGATTAATAGTTCTGTCTTGTTAATGGATTACTTTCTGGATGTACTATTAATGGAAATAACTGTTTTCCTAGATGTATTTCTGGACATAAATATCTTTGGGTAGATTTTAGTACTTCTGACAGTAAAGAGCTGCTGGCACAAATCAAAAGCTGCAATAAAGATCGTACAGAGTCGATGGTAACAAATTTGTGTAAAAACACTCTAGGCAGGCATATATATGATGTTGCCTAGAGGAGCTGTCTGAGCTGTTCTTTCCATAGGAGTTTACTAGTAAGGTTTTGGTGCTTGTTTTATAAGGCTCCAGTTGTTAGCTCCTATATCATGCTGCAGTAAGTTATTTGATACTGACATTCCTGGTTCCTTCTAAGCTTAGCAACGTATGTTTTGAGCTTGAGGAAAATACGTAAAGGCTTTTCACTCATGTGTTGCCTAAGTTAAGTGCAGCTTTACAGAACTCTATGATCCTTGTGACAACTAATTATAAAATAAGAAGGTGGTAATGTTCCTGAATATATCAGTTGTGTGCTCCCTTATGAGTTTTATTATTTCTTCTTTCCATTTCTGACTTTAGTCCATTTTTTTCTCCCTTTTTCCCCTGTACTAGATCAATAGCATTCCATCCTGAACCATCTATGATTTCCTCCTATTTGCCTCCACCTCTTGTCATCTTTCTGTATTATGTTCTTACAGTGCACTTGTTTGCTATATTGCTCTTTTCCTGTCTCTCATCTTTTCATAAATAACTCTTGCTTCCAAAGAAAGAATCATTCCCTTTTGCTAATTTACTCCCTCCATCACTTTCCATACTTCCTATTCTCTCTCAGATCCCTGTTTATATATAAAATGCATAAACCTTGATAGTACACATAGCAGAAAGAAAAAAGAAAGATGCACTGGTCAGAGCTGAAAACAAAGGATGAAAAGGAACAGGAAAGACAGATCAAGTTCAGTACTCATGGAAAAACACACATTTTCCATGTTCTCAGCTGTAATGAGAATGAATATACCTTCTTCCTTCCAATTGCCTGATCCTGTTAATATTTTTTATTGGGAATATCCTACTAGTGTTATTCAATCTGTTGGGTTTTTTGGCCAGATGGAACAAAGTGAAGAATGACCTGTTGGGGAAAAGCAGTTGGTGGTTTTGCAGGAGCTCATCAGTATTGCATATACAGGCAGTGAAAATGAGCAGATATTCCTTCAGTTTTCATTCCCTGTTTCTTATTACATTCTGGGCATTACTGGAGACATAAGAGTTGTCTGTTGGCAGATGTCACAAGCCAGGATTATACAGATTTACGTCTTGTTGATATTTGGAGACCTGCCTTTCCCCAGAGAATTCAAATGGTGAAGAAAGTAAAGGCAGTTACCTAGAGGAGACTCTTGCTTGCCATGTCTGAGTTAACCGTGGCCACCTCCCTGCACACTGCAAGTTGTCATCTTTGCCACACAAACTTTTATGTTATTGTAGTCAGGATTGTGGAAGATGCCTTTATAATGAGATAGAATTTCAGGTACAGCTTTTATTTTTATTGATGAATCAAAGGTAAACTAGCTGCAAAGTAAAAACTTACCTAGTGAAGGCATTGAGAATGTGGTGCAGTATCTTTGCATGTGTTAGCTACCTGTATTATCTATGATAAATTGAGTAGGTATATGTAAACTAAATGTTATTTTGCTTATGCTTTTCATTTGTGACCCATATGGATTCTGAGGAAAACACTGTACTTAGAAAGTTGATGAAAAACTTCATCATATTTATCAAAAAATCATCTTGGGCACAAGCTTTTAGAGCAACTTTTTACTGGAGAAAACAATATTTGGATTACACTGTACTCGTCTCGGTGACTATATAGTGAAAACATGTACGATGTTACTTCTAGCATTGTGGTTCATAAAGCACAATATGCCTGTGTACAAATGCCAATAATTAATGGGGAGGGCAGCACAGGAGGAGTCTTTTTTACCTAGAAAAGATGAAGGACAAAACTTGTAGGGAGATCAGTAGGTGATCTTTTTTCTGCATGATAGTGAAGCAGAAGTGTGGATTACTTTGCTGATTTACAGGTATATAAAAAATTATGCTGACAAGTTCTAGGACCTTGTAGTCTATCTAGATTAATATTAATATGTCTTGTTTACCTTAATCCATTCTCAGACATGTAAAGATCACTCTTTGCTTGGATTGCAAGGGTTATTTTGTTTTGTTTTGTTTTCTGCTTTATGCCTGGTATTTTACCGTGATGCAATGTTCAGTTCAGCATGGGAACGATAGGCAGCCTTCTCCAGTCCCAGGTGAGCACAGCGTGTTTCAGAGATGGCCGATTCTAACATCACCATCGCACTGCCTTGGAAATAATTATGTAACTGCAGTTCCAAAAATAATGTAATAGAGCAACATCAATGAAGAACAACGTGGGAGGGAAGTAAAGTTAGAGAGTAGTAATTTTGAAAATTTCCACAATCTTTTTTAAATACAAAACAGATGTTTGGTAAGAATGATGGAATATTTCCTGAGATTTAAATATCTGAAGTTAGATTCATATGTTTTTAAATATCTTTAGAGCTTCAAGTTCAGAATTAGACTATAAAATCAGCAATGTTGTGCTCACCTTTTCATGAAAAGTTAACTGCTAGAGATGTGGGGAAAAGCTTATTGTTCGATGAGAAAGCTTTTTGCTCTTGGCAGTTAGTCCACTAAATAATTTCTTTGTGCTGAAGTTTCCATACTTCTAGCATAATTTAGGAATTTTGGACTCTTGATTTTGGACTCTTGATGTCATTTCAGTGACGTGCACTACAGTATGCTACCGTAAGTGCTTCACGATGTTCATCTTCAGAATGGAAGATGGGGTAAAGCTTTTGTGTCTCACACTGCCACTGTACTTCAGCACTGTCCTGTGAAGGGATTATTCTTTAACCATCAGTTATTTTGCCAGGTACCAGTTTGGGTACTATTTTTACACTGTTCATTAACGTGTGCTAGAGAACCCAGGTCATCCAGGAAGTGATAACCAATTATGTGAGCAGTCTGGAAAGTTAAGTTTTTTTAAAGGAGGACGTGTCATGTTCAGGGAAATTGTTGGAAGAATACATAGAGTATTTTCTATTATTTCTAATTTTCTCTTCATAACTTTTTCAGTCACAGAGATTTGAAGTGAGACTAAGAACCTAGAACTGGATAGCCCCATATTTAAGCCAAGCTGTCGTTAACTAAATTCCTGAGGTAGTCTCTTCATAAATCCTGAAAGTTTATGACCTTCCAATAAGATGCTTCAGTGGATCATAAAAAGGGATGAAAGCAAGAACGAGTTAAGAGCATCAGATTTTGAAAAGAATTGTGGTCTTTTTGTCTCCGTATTATGGATACTTTCCCATAGTACATGTTCAAATCTTTAAAAATTAAGTGAGACAAAAGAGACCAAGACTAAACCAAAATGTTAAGCCAAATCCAAAAGAGGTCTGAGACTTTTTCACCACAATGATGTACTAATATTCCTAGTTAGAGGCAAGAACCGTTCTTTCCTTTGTATTTGTTCAGCTCTGAGAATCATGAAAGCCCAGTAAATTGCACGTACTAGGCAGTGGCTAGTTACACCTACTCTAATCTCCCAGGGATTTTCCCTGTTTTAGGGAATTCCCAGGAGGAGAAAAAGAGCCAGTTTTATTTGGGGATTCAAAGAGAACTGAATCAAAGCTAAATTCTAAACCTGTACATTATATTCCTTTTCATTAAGATTCTTAATATACTTAAGATAGTTAAGATCATTTCTGCTACTTTTTTGGTACCCTTGATTATCTTCACCATTCCTCAGCAGAAAAAAAAAGATGTTTGAATATTTCTTTTGACACTATGTAAATGACAGTCATCTTAGATAATGCGATATCTAATCTAACAAATTCTCTTCCCCTCTGAAATGCCTGATGAGAACAGTGTTTTTTTTTTTTTCAGAAGAAAAATGATGTACGTCTCTTTTTTTTTCCTTTCTCATACAAACTAAAACCACATTGTTTCTCAGAAATAAAATGATACTTGATGCTTTTCTTCAACATACCCACTGAACCAAGCATGCCGTACTATGTAACTGAGCCCTCGTGACATAGCGTCCCGTGTTTTCGACAGACAAGGCAGTATCAGTGGCACAGGGCAGCGTGCTCCTGTGGCTGCTGGCAATGTGCTCTGGCCCACCCTGGCTGCTGCACACCAGCCTCGATCAGTTTGCTAATCCTAATTAAAATGACCTATGGAAAAAAACCCAAAACATTTTGCATAAGTAAGCTCTGTAAGCAATAAGGGCAATGCACAGTGTTGGGAAAATGCTCTTGTGTCAGCATGGTTTTACATCAGCTTAATCTAACAGTAATAATGCACCTTTGTAGTACTTTTGTGTGTTGAAAACACTGAACAGACACTTGTTAGGCTTCAGGAATCGGAAGCAAACCATGATTAATTTCAGGATTAGTGTATGCAAATGCTGCTTGTGTACATTGTTCCCTTTCCCTTCCTCCTTCCTTCAGACTTTCTAGCTCTGATTGTGATCTAGTCACTACTTAGATGGGAACTGCTCAAGAAAACCAGAATGCCATGGAAAGTGTCATGAATGACTCAATAAGTTGCACTTTTACCTCTGATTCAGTGCATTCTCAAGGTAGTAAAGGGTTCTACTCTTTTTCTAGTGCCATCCTTCCTAAGGGATATATCAGTAAAAAAAAAAAAAAGTGCTAACCAGCTCTTCCCTTTAAGAGAACTTGTGGCATACACTGGATAAAGGGTCGAAGTTGATGCAGTGGTGGAATTCTTTTCTTTTATTTGTCCTAAACCTCTGAGGCATAGCTGGATGTAAGATTCTTCATTTCCCATGAAAAACTGTGGGTAGTGTTGATGTGTGCTTCTTAAGTTTAAATATTGTTTGTAAAAAGTCTGTTGAAATTTTGAGTGATTATATTCCTTTATTTGTAGTGCCCAGAGCATTTCAGGATGTTTCAATTTGGAAGTTCCTCTATAAATATGATTCTGTATTACTGTGCGCAATTTGCAAATCACATTATATTGTCATTTTATTTCCTATCTAATGGGTGTTGGGGGATTTCACGTTTAGTTTTAGGTTACTCATAAGACATGAGATCAACATCCTTTGCACCATTTATCCTTTCAAAGCTGAGCAGGATTTCTCACGTAAGCTGAGAGCAGTCTGTTGGCTAGCAACTTAAATTAGTTTGTTCGTGTCAGTGTTTTCAAATTATGTCGAAGTTGTAAATAGCTTTACAAAACACTTTATGTAACAATTCTGAAAACTAGTGTGACAGTTTTTCTAATTAATTTATTTAGCCTAGTTTTGGAGTAACATTAGCTGTTTCATCACTTTTAGGCCTTTCTGAGTATTCTTTGTGGCACCATCAATAAGCCAAGAATTTATAGGGTTCCTTAATCATACAGATTACTCATCATTGCCTGCTCGTAACAGAAGCCTGAAAAGCTCATTAAAATTGTCTGATTTGAACTGAAAGTTAGTGCAGTTGCAGAATTAAATGACAAGAGAACAGCATTGTATTTGGGAAAAAAGTCTCGAATACTTATGTCAGTGAAAGTGAAACTTTATGTATAGAGATCGGTACTTTGTTTAATATGGAAGATTAAAATAGGCTTCTGGAGTAGGGAATTGTTCTGAAAGGACTGGTGATCATGCCCGAAGTGCAGTGAGGTAGGCTTTTTTGTTTACAGTGAGCTACAGGAACTTGCTGCATGTTCTTGCCTAGTCTGTTAGCCTATTTTTAAAATTGGCTAATTACAAATCACTGTTCCAGCTTGATCCTTTGCCCTTTGCCTTGTACCTTTTCATCAAAGCAATAAAAAAGGTCGTCTTCCCATCTTCAACAAGCTGTTTGATTCCCACAGGCAGTTGTTTTGCTGTCCTACTTGAAACACCAAGGCCCGGATCCTCATCTCATCGAGCCTGTTTTTTCACCAGTGCAGTTAGGTTGCTTTCATTTGAGTTGCATGCTGATGCCAACATAACTGCGAGAAGAACCAAGTCGTGGTCTAGCCACTGTTAAAACAAGAATATGTAGGGCTGAATGTACTTCTTGCAAATGCACATGAACCCAAAGCAGCACCGTTAGCAGATGCCTGCTGGGATGTCACAGTTGTTCATCTTTGTCTAAAAATATATGAGCTTGTTGTGGAGACAAATTCTATTTAGAATTCATAATCTCCTGAAACACCCCAAGGAAGGAAGATGAACCGAGACATGATACCTTTTTCTTAGAGTTTAAATGAGAAGACAGTGTGTAGTGTGTGCTAGTGGATTGAGCTGATCTTTATTTTTGGTTTTGCCACCGGCTTCTTGGCTGACCCAAGGAACAAAAAGGCAAAATGACTTGCCTAAGTTTCCCACCCACAAAACAGGAATAACAGTGTTGTTCTGCTTTTTACAGTGTAGTGAGATCTGTCGATGAAATGAATTGTACAAGAGCTGCTATTTGTATTTCTTACAAAGGCTGGGTGAAACAACTAATCTTTGCAGAATGACACATAATTCTGGAAGTATGCATGCAGTAGCCCGGCACTGACTGAACGGGAGCTTTCTCATCTGAGTTTTGTGATTTTCAGTCTCTGGTCCACAACTATCACCATTTTGGCTTCCAATTGCACGTAAAATGGAGAAAATAGCAGTAAATTACAGATGTTACTATTAATAAACATTATTAATCCCCCCTTGTTACACCTTGTTCCCTGAAACCTTAGCTACTCTTTGTTGTAAACAACCTGCCAGAGGCTGCTGTGGGCCAGCTGTTTTAGTTTAGCAACCCTTTACGTATATATTTCAGGCACTTACATGTATACTTATAGAAGGCCATTATATTTTTATTTAGAATGGCTTAAACATTTCCTAACAGAATGTTACCTGGCTCTGCATCTCTGGAAACATAATGAGTGCTAGTGTTGTACTTGTGAACCTTTCTGGGGTTTGTCTCTGGTCCTCCAAACAAAAAAGCTGTGGCTGGGTACCTCACACTAAAATCTGGGGTGCTCTGTTAGCAAACATCCCGAATTAGTGTCTGCATCCCAAACTGCCTATCTTCAGGAACTGTAACTGCTGATAAGGGACAGACCCATAACAGCTGTCTCAGAGCACAACTCTTGTGGGAGTTAAGACTTCGTTTCACTGGTTTAGGTTTAGGAATTCTCATTTTCATTGTGATCTTAAACATATGGACTGAAGGATGTTGGAATTGAAGATTAGTAAGGAAAAAGTCCTTGCTTTTCCCTGAGAGCTTCTAGTAAGTATAGCTGTTGTAGGGAAACAGTTGATCACAGCATGAACTGATGATTGAGCAGGTGGTGGAGGGGAATGGCTGGCCCAGGGAATACTGGTAGATCGCTTGCACCTGTGACTGGAAGGGTGGACCTGGGGTGGAGTTGCCCCAGGCTTAGATGAGGGCCAGCCAGGGAAAGTAGAAAGTGGCCTGAGAGAGAGAAGATCAGAAAGCAGTTGGAGAAGTGGCAGCACCAGGGAGGAGCTGAGGGAGCAGAAAATGATGTGCAGCAGAGACCCCAGCTCCATATGAAGCAAATGGTGTAGTTGTAAGAGTTTTGGAACTTTTTCTGTTACAGCTGTGTTCTGTCATTAACTCCATTAAGATTTTTGTAAACACTAATATTCCCTAAAATCTGCAGCCTAAACTCAGGAGCAATAGGCACATGTTTCTCGGATCCTTTTCAGGTAGCAATCTGTAGTGATTTGCTCGTGCGGAAGTATGTCGCCGTTTTCTGAACTGGAGAGCTGGTGTCTTAGTTTCTAACTGAAACTTTCTCTCAGTGTCTGCTACAAAGCTGTGTTTTGGTTCTAGAAAGAAAACATGGCTGATAACACCTGGCAGCGCTGAACAGAACCAAGGACATTTGTATGTCTCTGNCAATGTTGGAGCTGTTGTTAGATTTACTGGGAAAACAACGTTATAAAATGACAAAACTGAAGTGAATCCCTTCCTCTTGCAGACCCCCTTTGCCCACTGTCCCTTTCTTTCCTACAGACTTTTGGAAGCCTGTATGTGCTACCCGTAAGTGGGCTGAATGGGTTGAACTACCTTGCAGGGGGCCTTCCCTCCGTGTGTGTTGTGAGCGTGTTTGTGGCTTTAGAAGATAGTAGGAATTCCATTGTTAAACTTTGTCCCTGGAATGCATGGCTCAAGGAGGCAGAAACTTGGGTAATCGGAGTGTTGTAAACACAGCTTTGAGTTATGCATTTTTAATAGAAGTAACAAAAGTAAGCTTGCCTTTTGCGTTCAGAGAATTTCTCGCCCATCGTCTCAGTGATGTCTTTTCTTTTTTTCTACTTTTGCTGTAGATAGCAAAACATCTGGTAGCATTAACAAAATTACAGTTTTGTTTTGTTTTTCAAAATGGGAATTAAACCAGACCGTCTCGAATACACCCCTGATGGGTCTCCGCTTGTATTAGTGCTTCTCGATCTGGGCACACATCCCCAGAAAGACGTAAATGTAATTGGAGTGAGTTCAAAAAAACAACAAAATGTTAAGAAGTTGTAAAGTTTGATTTAAGAGAGAGCGAAGTTAAATATGTACAGTGGCCTGAGTGGCAGCAGAGGGGTGGGGGGAGGAAGGTTTTGATAATGATCTACAATTTTCAGGGGTGTGGACACCAACAAAGTGAAAAATTACTTAGGGTGGTTCAAGAAGGTATAATTAGATGTAATGAAATTAAATGAACAATATGTAAAGGTGAGCTGACTGTTACGCTAAAACAACATGAACAGTAAGATCTATAGATTTATTATCTATTTGTATTGAGTTAGCACTGGGGAATCCCAGTCAGGGGTCAAGTGCTCCTTTTCCTGTAGGTACATGAAACACAAACAACAGAAATGATATCCCTCTCCCAAACAGTAAATGAGAAGCTTGACTGGCTGGCATATAAAGAATAAACTTAAACTGGTGGTACATGAAGTAGAGACCCTAAAAGGTCTTTCTAGTCTCTTTTGTTTTTACTGAGTGGCTGTTGGACTATTTAATATTTAAGAATATAACTCTTATTTTGAAGATGCTTGCTATTTTCAGTCATTAATGTATGTAAATATTGCTTTAAATTGGAATAGCCTTACCACCCGATTGCCAAGAGCTGGAGAAACTGTCCTTGGACAAAAGTTTTTCATTGGTTTTGGTGGGAAAGGAGCCAATCAGTGTGTCCAGTCTGCTCGACTTGGGGCCAAGACCTCGCTGATCTGCAAGGTAAGCACTGACTTGCTCTTGGATTACAGCTGAACTAAGTGTTCATGCAAATTCCAGTAAACCTTTAGTTGTCTTACAGAAAAGGGATTTTTTTGTTGCCTTTTTTTTTTTTTTTAATCCCTTTCTAATTCCCTTTTCTTCTCCTTATTTCAGCTATAAATTTAAGGATGAACAGCCAGGCGGCTGTTCTAAAAGCACTGCCAGAACCAAAGAGTAGTTGGCTAGAGATCTGGCAGACACTGCACATAAATAAAGATTGCAAAACTTAGATTGATGTACCAGGAAAGGGAGAATTTGAGATGTTCAACATTTGAGTAAACTTGATTATCTGCTCATCCTTATGTTCCCCAGTGTTACAACTCTCAGGGCTTCAGTGATGACATTCAGGTGCTGGACACTGCAGTCAACCTCCAGTTCAGTTTGTAGATGACTGTAACAATCAAATACCGATAAGATGGTAACAAATTCAGGAAGGAATATAAAATCTTGTGCCTCAAGGTTTAAATAATTGTCTAATTACTTAAGATTAGGATGAGAGGTTTGCATGCAAGCTGTATCACCTTTGCATGCTATGGGATTTTTTTTTGCCCCCTCTTCTGAAATATCTGATAGACAGCAGTTCTGAAGACAGGCTCACAGACCATCAAGCTGATTCAGCCTGGCAAATGCTATATTTTCACAGTGTTTTTCTTTGATTTTTGCCATTACATGTTATCTGTTTTGAGTGATCGTTACTAAGGTTAAGATCAAATTTTCTCTCTGTAGCCTTATTGTCTATCCCATACTAACTGCAGATGAAACTTCAAATTGACTGGACACCCTTGCTACTGCTTTAGTAGGGAGAGGATGCTAAATTTGTTGGATCATCAGCTGTTAGGGATTTTTTAAGGAGTACCAAAGACATCTCAAGGAAGCCTTTCTCACTAGTTTCCAATCTAATATTTAAACTGAAGAGGGATAACTATAAATCTAAATTATACCTTCAAGCATTTCTGTGTCATTATCACTGGTAGTGCTATAGTGCTGGTTTTTGTTTCGTTGGTGGTTGTTTTTTAATTCATACTGGGGATGGCTGTACTTCTGTAATATTGAAAGTGTTTGATCATTTTTGCATTCAGGAATGATCAGATACTAGTACAAGATGAATTGGCAATGAATTCTCTGCTAACATTTCCTGCTAAATGTTAAAAGGGTTTTTTTTCCACTGAAAGTGTGAATTTTGTTGTTTTTTTTTAATGGTCTGAGCTACACTCATTGAATACATGTTCCTGGAACCATTTGCATTCCTAATAAAATGTAGTGGTTAGCATAATTTCTAGTTACTTCCAAAATTGTATTTATGCTATTTCAGTAAAACCTAGTTGTCCTTCTTTGTTTCTTTCTTTTTTTTTTTCCCTGGTACATATCTATTGGAGAAGGGAAATAGTGGAGAATCACAGATTTCTAAAATCTATACATTATATTGGGTTTTATTTTTTATATAAAAATTATTACTTTTTAAATTAAAAATGCACTGTGTAGCCTTTCAAAAGTCTTTTCTCAGAGCTGTGCAGTGTTTTATCCCCATAGGTCAATGGGGAGCCATATAAAGTCACTTGCTGAATATGACTTAGAGTCAGGTAATAATGAGACATTAAAATTACTTTAACAAGTCATCTGAAGTATGCACTGGTTCTAAAAGCCAGATTGCCTCTCACGCACACTCTGTGCTCAGGACATGTGTATGCTTTGGTTGTCATTCCCAACATGAAGCAACTGCTTCTGCAATCGTAAGTTCTGGGGATGGAATCAGTATTAGTACCATAGAGACATTCCACTGGAGTGTGGCATTCCCTTTCAAAAACTCTAATTTAGATCGTGGATCTACTAAACGAGGGTATCTCAGATCAAATGACAAGGCATTCTTCAGACCTGAGAGCTTTCAAACATAAAAGAGAGGCAGTATCTCCTGAGGGTTCAGGAAAAGGAGTTTTAGGATGGCTCTTAGGTATGACTATATATACCACAGGATGCTGTAGATTTTAGTTTAAAATCCAAGTACAAAGTTTGACTGGAAATACAAACGTTGCTCTACTTCCTGCCTGAAAATCTATGGAAGTGAGTGCTGTTACTCTGGATTATCAACATCTATCACAGCATTGATCCTAAACTTCCTCATTTTGCTCAGTACAGTAAAACTACATATTGATGTAATAGTTGCCACTTTGAAAAGACAATGGTTCAGAGAAGCATACAAGATTACAGTCATGGAACTAAAGGATCTAAGAGGATAAGTGAATTGCTTGTGTTCGTATAAGAACCCCTTTGCAGTCCTGGAAAATGCACAGTGGTCTTGAGACAACTTCCGTTGTAGCAGCCATTACCAAAAAATCTGCTAAACATCCTAGATTAAGAATGTGGAAGGGCGTTGATCTGAAAGACATCGTGTGCTGAAAAAACTCCTGTTTTACTTCTGACAAACAGTTTGGGGTGATCCTCACTGGACATTGATACCAGTAGCCTGATACTGCATACACTAAATGCTACTTAAGCCCCAGCTGCATTTGATTCCTACTCAGAAACAGGAAGTGCTGGACTGCAGTGCTTTATAGTGGTCTCTGCTGAGGTGATCTGTAAACCAAATTTAAGATGTAGTGCCTGAATACTCCTTTATTGTAAGAACTTAGATATATCTAAGACACAGCCCCGAGCGTGATGGTTATCTCCAATTGTTTTCGTCTTTTGTATTAATCTCATACTTTTAGTACCTGTTTCATTCTCAAAGTGAGAGAGTATACACTCTCCAAAAATGGGAAATAGAAATGGTCAAGAGGTACATGGTTTTTGTTGTAATTGATTTTCAGATACAGATGAGTTTGATTCTCTTAGCTGTTCTGGTGCCAGCCAACTCTCCTATCTGCATATGGGAAACGTGCTAGTAAGCAAGGAAAACCCAGATTGAGTGGAATTCCATTGGTGTTTTTCATTCTAATGTGCAAACCATGTGACCATAATGCGTGTACAAACTGCTATTGATTGCTAAGAACTCAAGAAAGAAGAAACGCTTCTTCAGCACATACAAACTTCTGTGGCCAGCAGACTAAGACATTTAGTTTTCTATTTATCCAATAGTCCATCTAGCAGGGTCTAAGCAAAAGCATAAAGTGTTTAAAACAATGTTATGTAATTTGACATGGTCAGTAACTACGCCTTTAATCTAAAATGAATCTGAAGCCCAATATTCTATCTTCCTTAGGGGTAAAGCCTGAATGGAAAGAAAAGCCCTTCAAATGCATTAGGATTATCTGGGTTGGATGCTGATGAAATAACATGGAAAAAGTTTCCAGAGGAAATGGACCTTCATGGAACCCCTCTAAGGGCTTCCCTCCAGCCCTGAGATCTCCTGCTGTGAGCAAAAGTGCCATGGCTGATCTCAGTTGTTATGACAGTTGAATGATAAGGGGTGCCTGTCTTTCAGTTATGTACATCCCAGAGCTGAAGGAAGTAGGCTTCAGTTGAGCTTTGGGGAAATGGTTACGAAATATTTCATTGCTGAAGTAACTGAGAAAATCCTGAGATTTGTTGTAGAAGCTTTGTAGCATATAGGGAGGGAGAAGATGACACCATCAAGTGGAATGGATTCACATAATACAGCTGTTAGGCTACAAAGGTGAGCACAACTCAGGTGTAAATTGCAGATGGCTGCAGTCATCCAGCCAAAAGCAGTCAGAAGAAGCATCTTCTGACAGCCCGCCCTGTCTGGCAAACCGGGAGTAGTCTACTACTGGGAGAAGTATTCTAATATGCAAACAATGAATCACACAGTGACTAAAGAAATTTTCCCCCCCCCATTTATTTGAAGAGTGTTCCATCTACTTAGACTGTTTTGGCCTACATTGCTGTCCTCTTTTGGTAAAAGATTTGGACCATCCCTAATAATGCTTTATAAATATCCGTTATAGAGGTTGTAGGAAATGAAAGTGTGTTTCAAAACATGGTTGTGCAATAGAGTAAGTGGGGGAAGAATCACTTGTCTGTGGCGCTTTATGTTTTTATATTTTATATTTTTTAGAATCCTAAATTGTAGATCGCTAGCTAGTACTCAGGCCTTCTCTGAGCTTTCTAAAAGTCTGAGCTCAAAAATAGACAGATTTGTAAGCAGCAGACATTAGAGGCAGTTGTTTTGTACTTTGCAGAAATTCAACTACAGCATTAGCAGTTAGTGCTGTTCTATGGGAATATAGATCATTAGTCAGGGACTCTTCATCTCTAGACCATGACCAGGATCTTGATTTGGCTTCTTATCTGAAAGGTGACATTTTCCTCTTGGAAAAAATGCTTCCTATAGCATTAGTCAGTCATTGATACTGCTCAGATATACAACTCGCTCTTGGAAGTGGGAGCATGAACTGTGAGTGCTGAAGACAGGCTGAAAATGGTGAACTAAAACCCATGTTGGCTTTATATCCTAAGCACTGTTTTGACATTGAGTTAGGCCATTTTTTCTTCTCCATATACCTCATCTCCTTTTTATCAGCTTGTGTAAAGTAACAAAAACATAAGTTTATTACTCTGAATAAACAGCAAGCAGAAATCTGTTCATCTGAAAGGATTAGTGCAATTGAAATTACAAGCTTTTTAACTTGCTGTTAGAAAAACAATGGAGCATAGCTTGACTCTCTAACTCAGTTGAGTCTGGTCTTGCTGGATGAAAGAAACATGCTGAATTCATAAACAGTTCATCTAGTACTGAGAAATTAGAGAAATCAGCAATGCCATGTTTATAGTCACTTTCTAGAGCATAACCACTGATAACCAAGAAAACTTTGAGGTAGAAAATTCAAAATATGAACTGCAGTTAAGAATAACACTGACGTTGCTACTGATGCTTTCAATTAAAAACTGACTAATGATCCAGAAGTACAAGATTCAGTACAGTTTCAGATCTTACGGTCCCCAGAACGTGTCAGTTTCAAGGGAACATAGTGGTTGTATGAGTTTGAAACTTGAATACAGGGAATGGGTGTAATAGAGAAGGAGAGATCTGCAGAACACTATTCCAAAAATAAGGCAAAGTGCTGCAAAATACAAAATGTTGTATTGAAGTTGCGTTAGAGCATTCTGCTGCCTAAAGATGATCTCACCCTTCTGTGGAGAAAACCTGTCCTTTTATGTTTTACATAGGTTGGGAAAGATTCCTTTGGCAATGATTATGTTGCAAATTTGAAGAAGAACGGTGTTTCTACAGGTAAAATTTTACTTTAAAGAAACCTTTTGAATTATTTCTAAGCTTAAAAAATTTGTAGTGAAGGTTTTTTTATTTTACTGCTTTGTTAGATATGTCATACCATTTAGAACTCAAAATAATTGTTTAGACACAAATGGGAGGAATGAATGACTATGGGTTAGAGTATGTGGACTTCTGAAGTCAGCTGTACCACTGAAAATAAAATTTAATATTACTACCTCTAAATCTCAGATGATCACATCAATGCAAGTCACTAGAAGATAACTTAATGTTATGCATATGTTTAGGCAGCTATTGATGGTGATAATGCCTGGTGAGAAACTGAAAAATCCAGTTTATCTTTTCTCTATTTCATTTTGGGAGTGAAGAGATAAAGTGGAAATGCATTTGTCAGTACATTTCCATTCTATTTTTTAAAATGGCATGCAGTCATTTAAGAGACTGCAACTGGTGTTTGCTAATACCAAAAATCAATGGTGAAAGGCTTTCAGGAAAAGGGAAAGTTAAGCATTCACAATATTCTATTATCTTTGCACCTTTGTAACCGTAATTCTCTCTCTTGTGTAAATGTATTATTGTGTGCTGCTTAACTACATGATCACGTTTTTGTTTATAAGCCCCTTGTCTCTTTCAGTGTGGACAGACTGGACAGATAAAATCACTAAGTGGCAATTCAGTATTCTGTTTATCTATTCTGTTTAATGTACAGCCTTAAGTTTCACTTACTGCATTATTCAAATCTCGCTTTAAAGAGAGAATTATTAGTATTTTGTGGGCTTTTTTATTATGCTTATCAGTATAGCATCTAAATATCTCACAAATGTATATAGAAGTTTATTCATTGCATATTTTCCAACTTACACAAGCAACTAGGCAAGAATACAATAAAATTGGTGTCTGTTAGTTATAAATCTCTCCATGGCAGGCCTGCCTCATGAATGAAGTCTTTGATCGTGTAAATAAAGCTATTATAATGCATAACACTTAATGAAAATGTATATTCCACAGCTAACCTTACATCTCTTATTTTCTGATTTAAATGATTGGTTTTGGGATCCCAGCTTGCATCCCAAGATCTAGAGGCAAGGGTAATTCAGTGCCCACAGATATTTTCACATAGGACTGTCATATGTCAGTCCCATAACTGGCTTTTCATCCCAGTTTAATCCTTGTCTAGCCTATCTCTATTATACATAAAGGTACTGGGTGCTGGATGAAAATCCTTGCTGTAACTCCACTTCTGTCCACTTCATATCCTGCATCCTTGTTGTATGACTTCTTTTTTTATGTTGCTCTTCTATTTCTTAACATACCACCCTACCCCTTTTCTTTTCAATTCCAATTTCTTTTCATAACTTTCCCCTTTGCCAGTCTTCCTCTGTCCATAAGTCATCAGCTACCTGTACTGCTCAGACCATTTAGACCTTTACTGATGTGTTTCTTCCTCTCCCTCCAACACTGGCTCTTCTACATTTGAATTGGGCAGCTTACTGCTTGCTCATGCTGCATATTTTCTGCAGGAAGAGCACTGACAGCACAGAAGACACAGGTTCTTTGCTTTCAATTCCAATGTGCAAACCTAGCTCATGGTGAAAAGAAGTTGTAATTGCAAGGAAGATTCTGCTCTGACCCTTGTAACTCTGAGCTAGATAAGAGAAGCTTCAGGGCAAGTAATTGTAGTGCTTTAGTAAATCTGCTTAAGCATGATATTGTGGTTTTTTCCAGCCTTGTTCAAATTTGAACAGGTTTTTAAATTTTCCAGAAAGAACACAGCTTGAGAAAGAAGCCAACCCCTGCCCAGCCTCAAGTCCATGTTCTAAAATGTTAAAACACCAGAGCTTCTTAAACAAGAGGTCACCAGAATTTACCTCAAATAAAATAGTATGATTTTGTCAAACACACTTCTTAGGGGAAGAAAACTGATCTTTTTTTTGTCAGTTTTTTACTACAATTTTATCTAAAAACAATCCACTATCATGGAAACTTTTGGACCACTGGTTAATATTGGACAAATTATATGACATCCCAAAATAGACTCTTACAGTAGTAAATATTGAACAATCTTTATTGTAGACAGCGCTGCCAGCCTCACTTCTAGTTATCTGAATATTAATCCCAAGAGGAAACATCCAGCCTCACCACTGCCTTTGTACTATGTGTTAATGTTTCTCTTGAAATGCAAATCTATGGAGAATTAAATGCTATGTTATTTTAATATTTTAGGTTTTTCCAGCCTTGATTCTATTGTTTTATTGGATAAAATAAATACTTCCATGTAGGAGTAGAGAGTGCCTGAGAAAGCTGTATAAATATCATGCTTTCTTTAAAGCAGAGATGTAGCCAAATTAAAGAATGTTGGACTCGTGTTTCTGTTTTGTGGGTGTAAATTAACACTTTTTGTTGTTGTTAGCTTCTCTGGCATTGTTGCACATGAAAGAGTAATTAGCATTTTTAAATTGCTGGAGGTTATGGGTTCGTTTTAGATTTAATTCAATTAAACTGAATCACATGCTATTGGTTGAAAGTAATGTATTGAACTAATCCATGCTGCAACTTTTTCTTAGCATTTGTAGGTCAGACTGCAGATGCTGCTACTGGAACTGCTTCAATAATTGTCAACAGTGAAGGTATATTATTTCTACTCTGAATTGTCTTCTTGGTCATGCCTCTACAGCCATTTAAAAAAAAAATACACCTTTGACTTGTAACTGTTAACTGTGGAATTAATTTTCTACATCTTTCATCTTTTTCATGACCTTATTCATACTTTATTGCAACATTATTGCCTGAAAGTGGCAGAGTCAGGCGCTTAGACTAGCAGTGTGATGGCCATAATTCAGCCAGCCTGCTGATCTATCCAGTTTCATGTTGGCCAGCACAGTGTATCAGAAGAAGGTTAAAGCTTTCCTTTTCCACCACGACTTGCTTAGCAATTTTGCTGTGAGGAAATGTTTGCCTCTTGAGCACACTGAATGAGTCATTATGCCCTGAATCAGGAAACATAATTGTCCTTACTATTAGTAGAAATATTTACATTATTCTTGTAATACTACTGCAATTCTTGATCCCAGGTTGCATCTGCAGTGTTGAATACACAATTGCACGTCAGTTTTTTTTTTTGTGTTATTTTTTCTTGGCCTGTGCCTTTGCTCTCATGTTGCAGGGAAAGAAGAAGGGTTAGCTTGTTTTCATGTTTGTCTTCAAGATTGAAAGATTATTCTCTGAAAACTTTTTGTTTATCTTTTCTTCAAGCAAGCTGTATGATTGAGAGCTCTTAGGAGAAGTACTTGTGTCCGGATCAAAATTTAGAGCACAGGACCAATAATGTTTATGCAAACATAACAGATTAAGTGTAATTGCATTGAATCACTTTTGGTGCAGTTTACAGCCTTCATTTGAACAGTTACCAAAGCTTAGCTGACACATCAACTTAACAAGTTCCTATGTAACCTGACAGTACAGTGGGCTGCTGCTCAAGATGGGAAAGGAAACATGACTATTCACTCCAGGAGCAAACCTGGGAAGGAACAGTGACTAAAGGCAAGCCTACACAGGAATATTCAGGAAAATTAAGCAAATTAGTTACAGATGTGAGTTTAATTTTTCCTAAGTAGAATTAATCAAATGCATGACAGCCCTAACTCAAAAATAAGGTAGCTCTAATACACTGAGTAAACTGGGTACCTGCCTTTTCTTGGTTTGGGTTAGCAGGAAAACTACTGTCGCAGGTCTTAAGAAGTTCTTTCTTGTGCCTGTTCTTGTTCTTATGGCCACTATTGTGATCATCGTAAATGGGAGAGACGGGGAGAATCCAGTAGAGCATGTTCCCAGGCCTCACTGCTTTGTACAGCTAAGCATGTTTGGCACTAGATTTGTTGTCCAGATTAATTAAGAAGCAATCTTAGTACCTAATTCATATGCACAGCCAGCTAAAGTAAACATGGTTGAAATCTGAACAAGTAGAGGACGACTTGTTGAAATGAATTTCTGAAGAATAAGGGACAAAAGCATCTTTTGGATCTAAAACCATTACAAGCACTAGGAAAGGGAAACTGTTCAGTGCCACAAGGTTCTCAGTGGACTGCCTACATGTTAGTGTGAATGGCCTCTGATAGTCTTGTGATTCACACAGTGAACAGAATAATGAATAATGTCATGCAGTTAATTTCTTTCAAACTAAAAAAAATCCTAAATTAAGTTACCACTGGCCTCAGATTTAATTTAAAATCTAGTAGGAGAGCAAACCTGGTCAGAACTGTGCTGTGAAGCAAACAGATGCACAGAATTGGTAATGGTTCTGGTTGTTACTTCTATCTAAAACCATCTGGCGCCTGAATTGAGTAAATTGTAATAAAATAGCAGTACTTATGTGCTTTGCTGTTGCAAGAGACACTTTTTTTTCTTGTAGAAACCTGGCTGATTTGACCTAAACAGGTTTTACAGCACTTCTCAAAGGGCTTGTCTACACATGCATGTTTTACCACAGTAGTTGTGCTGGCATAGCTGAAACATCACAGCATTCAGTGCAGATACTCATATAAAGCAGTTTCTGTTAGCTCAAATTATACCTAAAAGGGAAGCATTTGATGGTGTGTAGGGGGACTAGGGGCTGTTGGTTTGTGTTAACATAATGAGGAACAAATAAAAAACATATATTTCTTTAAATCGTGAAGTTTGAATTGCTGTATTTTCATGCACCTAACCTGCACTTCTTCTTAGCAGTTCTTTACAAGTACTCATACTTGGGGAAAATAGCAACTCCGGTCAAGAGAGTAATATCACAGGCAATGGTGGGAGAGATCCTCAAGTAGGGGGAGCATCCTGTGATGGAGGAAAAGAAAGCTATGGAGACCAGAGTCAGAGCAGGCTCTGAAGTAAAGATTCCCTTACATTACCGATGTCTGAATTTCTGGGAAGATTTTTGCTGAATTACACAGATGAAGCCCAACCATTATTTTAATTGGCAAAACAATGAAAACTTGAAAAATATAAAATGCATTTGATATTCTCAAAATTGCGTTATATTTTGAGACAATACAGTGTCATTTCAATTTAAAAAAAAAAAAAAGTTAAATTCCGGTTTAAAGCAGAATGGTGGGGAGATATTAACAACTTTAGCAACTTTATAGTAGTGTTGGATAATATGCAACCCAGAGATGCTGTGAAGGTTCATTCTAGGCTTGTCTCAAAAATCTCTGCAGAATTTTTTTCTGGAACCTGGTGTTCTTTCTTTCATATGACTGCCTCTTCAGATACATTTAGACTAAACACAGACTTCAGCTTACCTGGACCCTGTGCACTTCTAATCTGTACTTCCACTCCCATGGAGAAAAGCTCATGCCTCAAGCTGCTTTTCTTAATATGTTCTATTTGAGGTGCGTTGTACCACGAGCCCAAGGTTTTTCTTCTTTCAGCCTGCTTTCTTTCCACTAGCTCTGTCGCTTAACCACATCTTCTGCTGATGGTGTGTTACGGAGTGGTAAGAAGTCCATAAAATGATGATGTGTGCTGTACTCTTATGTACATGCACAGAGAAGAAAAACTCTATGGATAATTTTTTACGTAATTACCTCTAAAGCTCATTGCAGCTTTGTCCATATCTGGTACTGACTGTTGATGGTGTAATTAAGCTGCCCGGACTGGGCCAGTATCATGAACCAGTCTGACAACTTCCATATTCATAGCAAGAATTCAGTGGGGGGGGGGGACAACAGAGATTGGCAGGTCGTGATTAAAGAGCTCTTGATTATTGCAGGTTGGAACTAAAGCTCACCTACACGGAACGCTATTAGATAACCCGCACTTGAGATAGGCATTATGCTGACTTGATGATAAAATTATTAATCATTCATGAGCAGTGAATATGCAATTTTTGTAAGCGAATGTACTTCCGATACTAAAGCACTAGTAGTATATAAACATTCAAAATATGCGCTTAGATAAGGCTGAATAAACACGGCAAACTTAGAATACATATGCCAGCTTGATGGAATTATACTTTCCAAAGAGAAAATCTTTGCTTTGAACCTTCAGGGTTGTGAAGAAATGTCGCCTGAATTTTTATAGAATTTCTATGTATTGACATTCATCATGAACTTGAATGTTTTGTGTACAAAACCATTCAAGGCTTCTACCAAGTAATTGCACAGAAATTATTGTACTATGACACACCCAGGGCTTGCCCTCATGTTCATGAACTGTGTGATTTGGCAGCATATGTTTTCCTTGTAACGTTATTTTCTGATCACAAATACCTTCTTTTTTCCCTATGAATTAATATGCAGAAGGTCTGTAGCTATTGTTATATTCTTTGAGATTTTGGTGAGTTCTAGGCACTGCTGATGGCTTTTAGGCCCTTCATCCTGCATTAAAAAGTAAAGGGAGGATTATTGCACTGTGGTGTTTACTGGTTGTCCTTTGATTTTTCCACTGACAGTTCTAATCTGATGTCTTGTACAAAATGAGACTTGTAAGAAAAAATTAGTTTGAGTTATCCCTTCTTCTAAGAAGGAGCAGTAGCAGGTTTAGAAGATCAAACAAGAACAGTATTTACATATACAGCATTCATGACATTTAAAGTATTGGTTGGACCCAATCCCCATCTGGTGTAAGCTTGCATAAGTTCGTCAGCTTTATTTATCTAAATAAGCTTACATCAGCTGTGAATGCGGCCCTTAATATTTTAGCTGACATCTGCAAAACTTACAGTTCTATAGATTCCTTCAAAACAAAGAACTTTTAGTTTAAGCACAGATATTTTGGAATTAACTGTAACACAGTGAATATACTTCTGTCATTCTTAGAGTGGGCAACCTTTAGCCTCACTTGAGTTGTTTCAAAGTTAGGTGTATGGTTTAAGGCTTCATTTACAGTTGACAGACGAATAGGCATTTTCTGCTAGCTTATGTCTTCGTCAAACAAATATCTAAGATGGAATATTGAAAAACCTCTGACAATACTTATTTTCCTGTTGAGGGAACCTAGGAAACGAATCTTTAGAAATTAGTTTTCTTAGAATTCTCCAGAATGCAGAATATTTTGGAAAACTTTTGAAATTAGTTAATGTTGGACAAGATGAATCCCTCCCCTATTTGCCATCTGTCTTTAACTCTGTTGTCCCTGGTGCTGATTTCCCATCTGATTTCCCTGGCAAGAAATAGTTGCTTTCGACAGTATGGGTGCTGGTAATACAGAATTCTGGTATTAGTTGTTAGTACATGGGTTAATATTCTGCTTTCATGCACGCTGGTATAAATTGATGGTGACTGTTGTCATTCACAGTCCGTGTGGTGTACGTTGCTAAGAACAGAATGTGGCTTTTTCTCTACAGCTTGAGTTAAGCCAGTCCGGACTGTTACACCGCAGTAGGTACTGCATTTCTCTGGCAGATACATTTTGCTTGCTTGAATGCAGACTTTAAGTCTCTGGCCTTTTGTTGTTACAAAGAAAAGCTTCTGACTGTGATCCAATGCAGCATGGTCTACCTTGGATTTGCACACATAGGTTTAAGCAAACAGCCTTCCTTATTGCCTTGGGCCATTAGCTCTAAAGTCTAATAATAATATACATGTCAGTACAGCTAAATATTTTAGCAAGATAATGCAGCAAGACACGTAGATAGAATCTGAGATTCTAGGGTGCACAGAGTCCAGGCAGAAGTTAAACCTACTGTAGGGAACCTGCGTTAGCAGGGGGTGGATTAGATGATCCCCAGAGGTCCCTTCCAACCCCTACAATTCTGTGATTGTGACATTTTTGTTCTACTGATTCCCTGTGTTTTACTGTCTGTACTGCTGCATCCTATGAACTTTCAGCATACATCCTTGGCAAAATAGATGCGTTTTGCCTTTGAATGTTTCCTCAATAGGATTCAGATAACTTTGATAGTATTTACTTGTTGCAGAAGATTTTTTTTCTTATTATTCTTTTTAATCCGAGATGCCCGTCATTGTCTGTTGAAAAGCAGGGCGTTGGCTTTAAGTGCTGAGGTTTTGCTTTTCAAATGCAGCTGTTCTGTACCAAACCATTGACAGCAGAATTGCTTTGGAAAGCTTGGGCCCCTCCCTCTGAGATCATTATATTATTCTTTCCATTGTCCTGCTTTCTTTTCAGAGTACATTTAGGGAGACAAGCTTTGCACGTTTCTTATTCAAAGGACTTTGAAGTCTCATTCAAGAAAAATAGTGTACTTAAAAACATAAATATTTATTTACAGAGTAATTCAGTTCATCACAGAATTGGTAGCCTTTAATGATTGGCAGTCCTTAAAGGAATCTTCAGCGGGGGCGGGCTGAGCCTGTAAATCAAGGAACAACTGACTTATTGAATTTAATACCTGAGTGATTAATAATAAATTTTAATTTGAAGGCACCCATGCCTGAAGGTCTCTAGGTGTTGTAACAGATTAAAAAAAGAAACAAAGAAGCTGCAATAAAAGCAGGCAGCTTGCATGTCTGGAGAAAAACAAAAAACTGTTTGGAACCCACGTAAATGAACCTCCTCACCTAACTGTAAAACAGACTACAAGACTGAAAAGGATCTTAGAGTGCTTTGAGATACTGCCATGCTTGTGCATGTTCTTTGCTTAGAGCATTCAACTGGCCAGCTTCAAATTCAGAAAAGTCTGTCACCCACTTTTTTTACTCGCTTCTGGTAAAGCTTTCTTTAGTCACAGGCATTGTCTTTCTGGTTTTTGGTGACAAGCTGCTTCTGGTTTTTGTAACGGTTAGGGGCTCTGACTTGAAGTGTCACAAGTAAACGGAGCAAGTCTGCATCTCTGAAATTTAGGGACATGCGTAATTTTCATAGCTATGTGAGATATTCTGTTTCCAGCTGATGGGAAGATTAATTACAGTGCTTTTCTCTTCAAATGCTATTGCAATATTTTAGGAAAATACGAATATCAGCGTAAGTGTATGTCCCATGTCTTCACCGTGACTAGTATGTGCTTCTTTAGGGTTCATAGGAAACACTAAAATAAGAGTGGAGAAAAGCCGTATATGACCTTCCTGAAGAAGCATATACTGCATTTGTTGTAGAGTATTGTATTTGTTAATCCTTGGATCGTTTTGATTATCTTCTGAAATCATTGGATATTTGAAAATGCCAGAATTATTTTTTTTTTTTAAAGCAAATTGAAACCATCATCTAAAAGGTATTGTAGAAAAGCAAAGAATTGTTTTACATACTTCATTGCAAAAAGTTAATGTAGTAAACACAATATCTTCTCTTTAGGACAGAATGTTATTGTCATAGTCCCAGGAGCCAATCTGCTTTTAAATTCTGAAGACCTGAAGAGGGCTTCTGATATCATCTGTAAAGCCAAAGTGGTTGTCTGCCAGCTAGAAATAACCCCTGCTGTTTCTCTTGAAGCGCTGAAAATGGCACGTGCCAGCGGAGGTAATTTAACAAACTATTCTGTGTCCCTCATTCATGTTGCATGAAAAATATTCTTTATCGTGCTTTCAAAACAAAGATCATGTGGTCTTTTCCCTCATTCTAGTTTTATTTGGAAGTGAAACAATAACCGACAAATTCAGGCTACGCTAATGAAAACTGAATTCAGTTTTAAATTTGTTCTACATTTAACTTGAATGGCAAATCAATCCCTACTCTTCTAATCTCCCCATATATGGCTAGGACTGCCTTTCCTCTGATTTTCATGCCATGACTAAAGACACTGTAATGTCATTAAGTCAGGAACTATGGGCCTGACTCTGGTCTTATTCTAGTGAAGAACAAGCATAAGGAATGCAAGTCAGTTAAGTTCCACACACAACAAAGTGAATGAAATGACCTCAAAAACAGACTTATGCCCTTTTTCCTGTAGCATAGTGGTACATATGACTGTGGTTTTCTGCACAGAAGTTGACATCCCTAATTTTAAAATTAATTTTAAAAAAAAAAAAGCTTTTTAACCAAAATTCTTAGAGTGTGACTTGGCATGCTGCCATTGAATAGACAGTCATGGTCTATGGTCTGTGAAATTATTACTAATTGTTACCGTTCTGTACTTTTACATGTAGGCCCTTGTTCCTTCAGTGTAGCATATACTTCAATAAAAGCTGGCATTTTGCTTGAGCAGGATGGGCTTTCATTACCGACGTGATGCTTTAGTTAAGTGCCTGTAATGCTTTCAGTTACTCAAGCACAATTACCACGGTATTTGAACAACACTAAGTAAATAATTATGCAAGTGAGGCATCTATATGAAAATAAAAGTATGTTGTTCTCATCTATCCAGAGGATCAGCTCATATGGTCAGCCTTGCAGTAGTTCAGAGATAGAACTGGGATCGGAACTAACTGGATCCTTGCAGCGGGGCCCAGACTTGCTCCAGTTGATCATAGCACCTTGGGCTCGTTCACGCGTCAGTCCTCCTGCAGCACTGAGCACTGTTGTGCAGCTGTTGTGATCACTGGTGTTCATGCGCTAGTGAAGGCATCAGGTGTAGCAGAACTTTATGCATTCTTTTCATTTATTTTATGCTGATTTAAGCAGCTATGTTACATGCAAGTCTGAGAGAGAGTTTCTCTGAAAGTGAGATGGTAATAGTCCTAAGCTCTATAAAGAGAACTGTGTGCACAAAGAACAATTATTTTGGCACCTGTTTGAAATGTCTAAACTAGATTCATGCACATCTTAAAAACTTCACTGAACCGACTAGCACCTGTGATGCTTACAGTGTGTGTATGGGTGGGTAAACAAAGCTTGCTTTTTTTTTTCATTATATTTTTATGAAAACTGGTGAAAACATTGTTAATCTAGTGACTAATGGAATATAGTTGAGTCATGAGCCAATATCAATGACTTATTTTGTCTACTTCTAACTCTGTGCGTAGTTCTAGTAAAGGTGCTTTACTTTTTTGTCACTCTCTTATGGCAAGATGCTAGCCTGTGACAAAAAATCCAAACATGATACACAGAACAGGCATGCAAGCATTTAACAGCTGTAGAGAGCACAACATATTGCAAAGAGATCGTGGTAACTGTAGGCCAGCTATCGTTCTGTGCTGACAGCCTGTTGTCATTGTGCAGCTCTTGTATCAGGAGAGTTTGGGTTGCTTCTGCTATAAGGCAACAGGCTACACATGTTCACATGTCATGTGCAGTCAGATTTAAGTAAACAGCTGAGTTTGTAGCCCTGTAAAAATCTTTCCTTAGCCAACTGTAAATTGTTAATGCAATTTTCTTTTTTTTAGCCTGCTGTACGCTCATGTATAATGCAGTACTGTGTGTTAGGATGTGCACAAGACTATTTTTGTTGAACAGATGCATAGCCAGATGCCTCAAACCACTGCTTCAAGGGTTTTTTTTTTTTTTTGCTTATTTTTCTTCATTCTTACTGAAAGGAATAATCATTAAGATGGAGAAGGAATGTGGACATGCAAGCAAAACCCCTTTGCTTCTGTTCAGTGAGCATCACCTGGGTCTGTAAGCTAGAGACGGAGATATCTCATGTCCTGACATCCTCTCATTGTGGCACTGATTGTTAAAGATCTAGGGGAAGGGAAGATATTAAGTGGGTATAAATTGCAGTGGAAATCTGAATGGAGAATTCTAGGTTTTTCATGGCCACATGCTGCTTCCTAAAGGAGAAGTACTTCATTTTTGGGCAAAATACTATTGTACACCTAAGTCTGCAAAGCAGTTTTCAGGCTTCTGTAATGCCAGACTCCACAAAAGATGGATGACTCCGACCTGTTAACATTGTAGGGAAGAATAGAAGTGTATCATAACCAGGGCTGGAAGCAGCTTCAGTTATTAAGGTTGCATGTCACTTGCAAGTGAAGGATCTATTTTTCAAGTGCTTCAACTCTTTAATCATGGGTTGTGATTTTTCATGCCAGCTGTTTGTCTGTGGTTAAATTATTTGTAGAGTTTCTGCCCAAACGTAGTGGCTTCAGAAACCAGGCCATGTAATAATGCCACGCACTCTACATGCTTTCAAAAGGTGTATACTGGCTACCTTAAAGCTTACTTAAGACTTGATACCAAGGGAGATTTCATTTAAAGATTAGGCTTTACAACAGTATGGAAATCTGCCTCATTTTTATTCTGTTACCTGCCTTTGGAAAATAACTACCTTTCACATAGACTTGAGAAAATGTTTGGAGCTTCACAGCTAGCTTCCCCCAAGGGTCTGTCCTTGCAGCAAGTTGTCCACTTGAGCAGCATGACTTTCAGTGTCATTCCTGACTCTGGTCTTAAGCAGCTTCTTTTATGCTGCTATAGATCCATGTTGGCCAAGGAAATAGAAAGCAGACTTTGCTTGGTTTGAATACAGAAGAGACAAAGCTGAGCTGGAATAGTGGGAAGGATGGGTAGATTTCAGACAAGGGAAGCATAAAAGGAATTTTCTTGATTTTTTTGGGATGGCAGAGGAAGAAGGAAGAGAAGAACTGAAAGGGGAACAAAAGTGGAATGGAGAATAGGATTTACTGAACACAGATTGCAATATGGAGATTGAATCAGAGTGAGGAATAATGCTTTGGATATTGGAAGTGGGAAAAAGAAAGCATGGGAGAGAGGGATAATAGAGGTAAGATATGATGAAGTTTGTGTAGAAAAGGTTACTACTGCATAGTGCATATGCAAGGGTGCATAAAGAATGAAAACTACGTGAGGAGAATGGATCTTGGCAAACAGAGGGAGATTGGGCAGAAAATAATTTGGTGCCCCTAAGGGGAACCAAGTAAGTCACCCTATGTACAAGCCCTGTTCTTCACACCCTAAAGACAATCGTAAGATTCCTCCATCTCCCTCCTGCTCCACAGATATTAAATATGGGAGTGAACTACAGGGGCAGCTCTGAAATAATGCCTCCTATTTTGTTATGTTGGCCCACGACATCAGAGGCAGATGTTGGTGGTACGGCAGCAGAGGTTGAACCTTCCCACCAATATTCCCTTACATTTTGTTGCTGTGCGACAGATGGCAGCAGAGGGGCACTCTGACCAAATGGCGTCTGACATGGGAGTGCTGATAAAGCAAAGGTGTGACATGGAATTCCTCCATGCAGAAAAAAATAGTACCCGTTGACATTCATTGACATTTGCTGAATGTTTCTGGAGACCAAACAGTGGATGCGAGCACAGTGAGGCAGTGGGTGGTGCGTTTCAGCAGTGGTGACCACAACAGTGGGTCCCCTCCACTAGTGCAGATGTGTATGAGC
Organism: Penelope pileata; assembly: GCA_013396635.1. NCBI lineage: Eukaryota > Metazoa > Chordata > Aves > Galliformes > Cracidae > Penelope > Penelope pileata. The sequence continues at coordinate 628,187 of WBMW01002662.1, forward strand.
GTGGCAAGCAGGCTCTTGTTCATCACTGGCAGAGACGCATAGCTAATGGTGGTGACTGTGTTGAAAAACAGTGTTTTGTAGCTGAGAATTTGCTCTATCAAACAGTGTTATTGGGCTCTTTGTATCTGTTGTAGTTTCCATGGAAATAAATAGGAGGCATTAGTTTCAAAGCACCCCACATAATAGCAACGTATTTCACTGTGTTCATGATGAGTCTGCATTACCTAAAGCCCAAGCTGGAACACTTCCAGTGCTGTTCATGACCCGTGTATATGTCAGTATGATACCACAGGACTGAGTTTCAGTATATACTGTTTGTTGGGGTTGTTTGTTTGTTTGTTTGACCTAGGAAAGTATACCTTAAATATTTATGTTCAAAAAAACTTCATTAGGGTTGCAGTTCAGAAAATAGGAAATGCAAGAGTTAAGTTTGCCTATGAAATATTAATTTGTCTCCTTTCTGCATATATATTAGGTTGCAGTCTTTAATTATGTGTTCACATGCTGTTTTTCAGCGGTATGTGATCATATAATTAAAGAGTTTATTATAATGCATACTGTATTGTAATAATATATGGGAGCCAAATTAAGATTTTACTGGAAATCCTAATTCTGGCATTTTCTGACTTCTGAGTAAATGCCTTTGTCGCTTTAATAAGGTTCTTTATAAGGAGACATGTATAGAGGCATGGTAAAGTTGTGTAGTCACAGGCTCAAACTTTCAGGAGTGTTAGCCAAAATAATCATCCTTTAAACTTCTCGGTACTGAGATTTCAGAAGGCTCTGAGCATCTTTCTCGTTAGGGAGTTAAGCAGGATCCAGAAGTGTTCTGGGTGTCTGTGTGCTTAGGATCTACATAAGCATTTAGGGCTGAAAATTTAAACATCTAAATTGGAAGTTTTTGCCACTTACTTTACATGTCTAAAGTAAGAGAGTATGCTTTATATAAAAACGATGGCCTTGTGGTTAAGAGACAGAAGTATTAATCATAAAATTGGCAAAATGAGAAACTGAATCTGAAGACTTCCTGTATTAACAGTGAGTAAGTCACTTAGACTCTGTCCTCATGACAAACCTTTTCTACTGTTACACAGGGCCTTGGGCTACAGTTTCGAGTTAGGTTAGCTAACATATTCTACCATGTCTTAGGTTAAAGTTTAGCTCTGCCAGATAACAAATTAAAAATATACAGTGCTTTGTCTACCCTAGAGTTTTACAGTGTGGCAGTTTGAACAAGTTAGGTAACACATTCAAAACCACATTTAAATCCTTGTCTGGACATGTCCTTCATTACTCTATCCCCGTTTCTTCATGTATAGAATGCGGATAACAACACAGAAAAAATTCTAGAACTAAATCCATTCTTTTAAAACCTATTAAAATCCTGCAAGAAGAACCATCATTTAAACAAATTGTATTCTCTTAGGACTTTTTTTTTAATTAATACTTTTTTGCTTATTTTTTCTGTTACTCTTCTGCCATGTTCCTATCGTGACAGGTGAGTGCAAGTTAATAAGATGGAAATTTCAATATAATAAACAAAACTTGTAGCAGTTCTATAAAATGAAGACAGAAAATAAGAGACATTTGTGTTTATTACTAAACACTGGGGCTGTGAATGCAATCTTGGAAGATACTAACCATGATGATATTCTAGGTGATGTTTTATGAATCTAAAATACTAGAGATTTAGACTTTCTTCCATTTTCTTTTTTCAGTAAAGACTTTATTTAATCCAGCTCCAGCCCTTGCTGACCTAGATCCACAATTTTATACCCATTCTGACATCTTCTGCTGCAATGAAACTGAGGTAATGATGATCGCGTGTCATGCTAGAGAAGGAGTCTTAAGCAGTAAAATTTCAGGAGATTCTGTTCTCAGAAATTCAGCATAGGGAGCAGAAAAACTAAGCTGTATTCCTCTTACATAGGACTTCTGGAGGTGACAGGTTTAATCCCTGAACTAATGAGCAAAGAAGAATATTCTAGAATTCCTTTAGATTGCATTCAAAATTAATCATTTCCAGCGGGAAAGTTGTATCTGGCCTCCCTTACAAGTAGATGAGCAAAACAAATCCATAGAAGGGCTTCTAAATGCTAATACTGACTGGTAAATATTAAAATAGATCCTTGTCCTTGTTCTGGGCTCCCTTGACATGATTAGCAGGAATGTGCTAGCCATAGTGTTCTGACAGTTTTAAACTCGCTTGCCAGGAGGTGATGCACGCATGCTGCACTTGATGGTAAATAGCAGATTTATATGCCTCTTCCTGTCAGATCTGTTTTCTGTAAATCTGTTTCTCTGACCCTTCAACTGTATGCTTTCTTTCTTTTTTTCTCCCTTCTTTCCCGCTCTTTTCTAATTCAAGCGTGTTGTTTCTCCCAAAGCAAATTATTTCCATCATAAGAGACAAATTAAGCTTGTCTCATAAGGCCTTCATTTATTTCTGATTTATTAGCATTAAGCGTGCTGTATTCCTTCCCCTCATTCTCTGTTTATATAAACAGGAATGTGTGAGAAGCAACATAGCGGACAGAAGCCATCCCCTGATCATAGTTAAAGTTATCTCCAGCAAACATAATTTCTGCAACAAGCATGGTACCTGTGAGTGGGGAGGAGGGAGAAGAGCTAAAAGCATGGCCCTGTTTTCTACATGATTTTTTCTTTTTTGGTCCAGTGACAATGTCCATCAGAATAAATTCTTTAAGGCTCAGTTATGCTCTTTCAAAATTTCTGTTAGAACTGATTACAAATTATATCAGAAGTCCTCGGGTCGTGAGTCTTCTGGCATTTAAGGTTCTAAGTGAACCAAATTGACATCAGATTTTTATTCTGGAACGTTCCCGTACATGTCTCCATTTCAGATACACCGAAGTATTCAGGAGTTAGCCAAATAGCTGTTTCCTACAAGGTGGGAGATGCTGTGGCCCCTCTGGTCTCTGGAGGGCAAAGTTTCCATTATAGCTGGCAGCAGTATCATTTATAGCTTAGACACTAACAGCCATCAGAATTCAATTATATGTGATGGTGTGAATGATAAGGCAAAGTATTTGTTCTTGTTTGGGACACCCATATGGTGTTTTCTTCTTGCTTTCAGAAAACACTTATGCCTGGACTATGCCCCTGGATTGGTTAAATGGTGCCACAGCACACACGTTTTGAGCTGAGAAAACCTATACTCTCCCACCAATTTAGTAAATGTCATTCGTTGTTTGCTTTTTTTCATCATCTCACTAGTTAGTGTTTTGTTTTTTTTTTTCCCCTGAGAAAACTTATCCCCCATATGTTAGACACAAAACTTTGGTTTTCATTACTTGTCTGTTCCTGACTTTTCTCTCACTGCTCTTTGCAACACACACATTACAGTCTTCCCTATGTTATTGCTAGAGGACAGTCTTGAAAGAGACATTATTTGAAAAGTTTAGCTTGCTGGAGCCAGAGTGTATTATTATTACCACCACATGGAGAAAAGAAAATTACTCTATTGGGAGAACAAGAAATACAGGTGTATAATTATAATAGATCCCTGCTCACTCATCCACCTTTGTACCCACCTGCAGAGCTAGGGGTACAGTTTGCATTCTTTTCTGCTATTTTCTCTTAAAAAGTAATTACCATATGAAGATGGCTAGGATCACTTTATGCACAGTCAGGTACAGAAATACGCTGTCTACTGTTGAGGAGGTTTATCTCTTCTGAATTTATGGAAATGGAACCTATGGAAGTTCTTGTCAGCCCTATCATGGGAGCACAGATCCAGCCATGGGGCTCCTACAGCGTATTTATTCCAAGAACACATTATTGCACATAAATAGCTGTTTTTAACAATAACCTTTTAATATTTTACAACAAAAGGAATTGCATTATCATGCCTTTAATAATCAATTATACTTCATCCTCTCCATGTCTGGTTTGTTATTGGATTGATGTTCAGGGATGAACTATTGCCATTTTTCCTTTCCTTTTGCTGAGAAAAGAGGAAAAATGAAGCACTTGTTTTTCTTATGTCACAAGATTGAATTCTTTTTTCTTTTATAAATTGTTGTATATTCATTTGCCATCTGTTTTCTGTTTTCTTTCATGACTTTCTTTGATTTCAGATCACTGTAATGTATGCACTTGAGAAGTGTGATATAGAGATAAACGTTTACATACCCAAATAAAGGTTACCAGTCACATCTCTACACGGCATTTGAAATCAATAACTTAATTCTCCTGATCTTAAAAATAATGCTAATTTTTCTTTCAAAATATGTAAATTTTGTACATTCAACCAATTGCATCGGCATTTCCTTCATCTTCTTAAATTAGGAACTAAGGCTTTGACGGTCCAGAATACATATTATACATACTGAGAAAAGATATTAAACCTTTTTTTTCCTTTTCTTTTCCTTAGTATCAGGTAGCAGTCATATCCAGGAAAGAGGAATTGAATAAGATGGACCTTAGCTCTAACCCACTATTGCCATTCTTACTTTATAGATTTGGTGGTGGTTTTGGTTTTAATCCTCTGTGGCCAAATTTATTGAATAAGCTGCCTACAGCTGCTGTCCTGAGATGTTTGGTTTCAGCTCCATTGCCCTTCCTACTTGGTATCTCTAAGTCTCAAATAACTTCCTTCTAGCCAAAACCCCATTTATATTCCAGGCTTACCTCTTTTGGGGATCTTTCTTTATTTGGGATTTTTAAGTGCTACTAGAAAACAAGTCGTTTATTTCTGCTTTATCTTTAGTGAGCCCTTTAAATAGCTCTTAATAAATTGTCTCAGGTTTAAAGATGAAATCTTTAGAACTATCCAGGTCAGCTGTTTATAAAACATTCTTTTTAACACAGCTGTATATGCTAGGACACGATTCAATTTTCAATGTACTTATCTTTCTTGTTCATCAAGAAATAGCTTTATGTTATTAAGCACTGTACTTTGTGGATGTCATGTGAATGATATGTAACAGAAGATTGCGTTAGCTGTAGAACAGAAAGCTAGCCATTGAGCTTAAGACATTTCATAGACTGTGGGGAGTGTTTGTCTCACTAGAGATGAGTAAAGGGGATAGTTCTTGTGATCAGCTGAATTATTACCGAGTCAGAAATTTCTGTTGTTTACTTCCACAATGGTCAGCAGCTTTGACCTGTGATGCCTTTGTCAGAGAATAAAAGTTTAAAGATGTCAGCTATAGCTTTAGGCAATCATAGGATTTCAGGTCTCAAATATGTAAGTATCAAATACATCACATTTTGTACTCTATTCTTCATTAAATGCTTTAGGATTTAATGAAATCATATGCAGTATCTGATATAACAGCACAGCTTGTTCTTATGGATTTATGTGCTGCAGAGAAGCAAACAAAATTATACTATCGGTGAATTATCTACCATTAGTTTGTCTAGAAGGCTCTTCACAAGCTGTTCTTTTCACTCTTGCTTGTTGCAATAATTTTTTTTTATGTCTGACATTACTTTCTTTTTATGTGGTTCATGGAAAAAAAACTCAGAACAAATCTTGCAAGGTTATCAGTTCTTTCTTTGCTTAGCCTGTAGTTCAGTTTTATCTTTTCCCAGAAAGATCAAGCTTGTTGAGACTAGTTTGTTAATTCCCAGATGCAGCACAGCCTAATCCCTGAGGTTTGCGCAGGAATGTGCTAGTTCTCCATTCCCTTAATTCTTCTAATGAAAAATAAATGTATCCAGTGTCATCTAAGTGAAAACCAATGGTTGTTCTTTTCAGTCTTCTATAAATGTTGAAAGAGAAACAACCCTATACGAGTTCTTCAGAATACTTACAATTTTTTTTTTCCCATGTATTTGTGTGCCTCCTTGCTGTAGTATGGCTCTAGGCACAACCACAATGTCAATACAGTTCATGTGTTGTTTTTCTTATTTAGTGTGTGCGTGCAATTACAGAGCCCTGCAGGTTAGGAACCAAAATATATTGCATGTCAGCAATTTGAATTTGGTCCTCAACGTTTTGAAGAACAGCTGCTTCTCTGTTCAAAGAATAATGAAGAGCCCTTCAGGAGAAGGAAAACTCCTAAATGGTTGCAGCAAATGATTTAGCGTGTCAGGCTATTTTGAATGCAACACTGGGAACTGCTTTCTTCCTAACGTAAAATGGATATCAGACTTCTGATCTAAATAAGAGAGGCCTAGCAAAGGTTTAATTAAATGCTGACAGAATAATACTTTGGGGTTTTGAGGGTAGAAAGAAGTACATCTGAATATAAATTCATTGCTAATTTTCTTAAATAAAGCTGTGAGAGGTATAAAAATAATGCAAAATAATAGATACTGTCCTATTGTTTCCTTTGTGCTATTTGTTAGCTGAGGTTGAATCATTTTTGGAAGAAATAATAGGGATTCTTGTTAGTATGTCCAAAATCAATAGACAGCAATGACTTTTACAAGATTCAGAGAATATCAAGTTTATAAAACTGTATCTGAAGGCTTAGATAAGGTCAGCTAAGATCCTGCTTATTAATAGAGAGAGGTTAATAGTAGAGAGAGTCTCAGGAATTTACCTTTTCTGTTTTAAGTAAAGGAAAGCTACTATTTCTTCATTACATAGACGTTGCTAGCAGTTCATAGTATATTTTAATTTGAATTCCAACTTTGTTCTAAACCCTAGTTTATCAGTTGCTGCAAACTATGAAATTTCCCATATTTAGTCTAAAATGAAAGATGTTACTTTTGGGAGGGGAGGGAATAGCTTCAAGCCAATTCATTTCAATCAGTTTTTAATTATCTAGTGCAAGTATTTCTTTATGTATGTAAAAATTTTATAATTTGAAACAACTGGAATTAGCTTGGCTTGTGGCATGATCTTGCAATTACTTATACACCAAAACTGTCTCTCACTGCTTCTTTGGGACTCTTCATGTGTTAGAATTGATGAGATCGAGTTCTTGTTCAGTCATTCTCAAAGAAATCTTTTAAGATACAACCAAGCTTGTAGCCAACTGGCTTACTATGATTAAATACTTAAAATTAAAAAAAGAGTTGTCATATATAGTTTCAGATAGGTTAGCCTTAAATGTGGCATTTTACTTATTATTATTTATTATTTCTTTTCCAGTAGTGCCTGGCAACGTTTGCAAAGTTGTATTGTGCTAGGTGCTATGTGAACACTAAAGCAGAAGATGGACGGCTCCCCAAAGAGTTAGCATTTCTTGTCATCTCATCAGTTTGTATCTGTTGAGGATCATGGGATCATACGAAGTAGGAACAGACCTCTGGAGATCTCCAGTCCTGGTGAAGAAGTGCTAGCCTAGGTCAGGTTGCTCAGGGCTTTGTCCTGTTGAGTTTTGAATCTCCAAGGATGGGGAGCCTATGACCTGTTGCAGGTACCTGCTCTAGTGCTGCATCACCCTGGTGGTGGAAAAGTTTTTTCCAGTATTGGAATTTCCCATGTTCCAGCTTGTGCCACTTGTGTCTAGTCCTATCCCCGTGCAGCTTCAAGAACAGTCTGGCTTCCTCTTCTCTATATCCACCCATGAAATTGTTGTAGCCAGCATTAGATCCCCCCCTAGCCTTAGGTTTTTGAGGCTGAACAGACCTGCTGCTCCCAGCTTCTTGTTGTATGTTCTGGGCGCTGGTCCCCAGCTGGCCTCCTGGCTTCCCCCTGGACTTGCTGTACTATATCAGTGTCTTACTTCTGCCAGGGATCCCAGAACAAGACTGTACTGAAAATTTGGTCTCGCAGATGCCAAGCTGAGGATCCAGCGCTTCTCCCTGAGAGTGGCTGTGGAAGTCATGAGTTGTCCCAAGTACACCACTGCTAGGAACACTGGCAAAGATTTACATCATAGTTTCATTATCACTTTTCGCCAGTGTAAACTAGTACTGCTGTTGAAAGGAGTCGATTGTTTTGTTTTATCTTATTTTACTTTGGGCTTAATTCTAACACAGATCTGCCTTTCAGTCCACTTTATTTCCTGGCCACGCAAATAGCTGTGCTGGCACAAGAGAACGGGCCATGTGGACGGGAGTAGAAAGGAAAGCAGGACCATTTATTTTTGTAGCGGTGCTGGTTTGTGTCAGCTTACTGTAACTATACTCCACAGTCCAAAGAGACAAGGAGAGTTAACTAAGACTAATGAGGAATATGGCCAAGAACCTTGGTATCAGTTAAATTAAAAGCTTCAGTTAAATTTTTCTTCTATTTTTGTGAACAGGATTAACAAAATTCTCTATAGAATAATTGTATATGTTTTTTGTTTTTGTTTTTCTGACAGCAGGTTTGTGGAATGTCCTCTAGCTTTAATTAGGCCATTTAACTGAGGAGTTTCATGAGACTAGCTACAGAAAAATAAAATTCTTAATTTGCTGTTTTTTCGTACAGTACTATGGCAAATGTCCACATTCAGCTTTTAGTATTGTTACTTAATTTTTTCTTTACATAACTATTAGTTATTTCCTTCAATTGTACCGCAGTTTGTTTGTTTTTTTAAATAAGATTTTACTGAAGGGAGGAACTTAAAAACTAACCACAGTATTTAACATCAGTTGACATTTACAGCAATCTCTAATTATTGGCACAAAATCTGTCTAGCTTCTGCTGCTTTTATGGGTCTTCCAGCTTGTTCCAGTGTTTTTTAGTTTTACCATCCTGCTGTAGATGAGTTAGATGATAGTGGTTTCAAGCAGCTGAAGGTCTACTTTTATACAGACTCTGTCTGGTTCAAAATAAATGTGTTTATTGCTATAAGCAATATAAAGACAAAAAAGAAAGATTTCTGCAGAACTTTTCAGGTTATCAGTCTCCAAACAATTTTTTTCACAATCCAGGCAAAAATCCTATTGGCTCAGGACACAGCTGTCAGCAAAAGGGGTACATTGCTGCTAAGCAGACAAAATGTTTGTTTCATTAGGGAAAATATTATATTTAAGTACTTTATCTTGCTCATAAGCTTACAGAAGTGTAAATACCAGCTAAATAAATCCAAGTTAGATTGACTATTTCTTTTCCATAACCAAATCCACTTTCCTCCTGGAGACTTTGCAACCTGTGTAGAATGTTTGGAATTACTGCCCATCATGAAGTACATTGGACGTTCATGTAGACAGTTTCATTCAAGAATTAATGTGTGCATTTTGCTAATCCACTTTTGTTCTTGTGCTAGGTGTTATGAATACGGGAACACATAGTTCCCGCTCCCTAGATCTTAAAATTCACTGAGACACAGGCACTTCAGATTCTTGAATACTGGAACAGAGTATCTATCTTTTAATTGTATTTGTCTGTCCCTAGTCACTCCAAAGCCATTATTGGTGCACTGATTCCTTGCAAACCTTGCAGAAAGATATATTCAGGAAGTTTGTTGATGTATTTATTGAAGCAAATTCTCTTATTTGAAAAAACTTTTATACCCTTTTAAAAACTTAAACAGATCTGATTTGCCTAAATAGTTTCTACTGCAAAAGAATTTTGAGCAGTGTGGTGACATGCCAAAGAGAAAATTGGGTAGATTTTGTTGCCTTCTCATAATCTAAACCTTACTGTATTCTTGTCTGGGATCAGTGTGGTTAAAAGAAATAGTTTTAAATTGCGTGTGCACGTTATATCCACCGGGTCTTGCCACGCTGAGTTCTGCCTTGTAGCTATCAAATCAACAGCTCCTGAAAACATCTGCACATTTGTCTCAGTAGGGCCTGCAGGACTCGATCCTGTAAGTTCAAAAATTAAAACCTGTAGGTACTCTGTTCACGATAATATGAACTCTAAGGCAGTGTATTGGCATATGCTGGCACTTCAGAGCCTAAGGGTGGCTTCCCTGTTCTGGGTCAGGCTGAAACACAGGAAATGACAGTGGCAAGCTGTGAGGCCTCTGAGTCACAACTGGGGGCGGCTTGCTTGGGGATGGCTGTAGTAGTTCCTGTCCCCAGCTGTCTGCCCTGCCTCCCCTTATATGACAAGCATGCCTGTCCTTCATGGAGCAGTTGTTCAACCACTGTACTTTATAGTCTGTTTGGGCAAGAAATATGTGCCCTGATTTCAAGTTTCTGTAATGCAGAGAAAGGTAGTTTGAAACATTTCAGCAGCTGTTTCCCCAGAAGCTGAGTTGTCCGTGTGGCCGAAGTCAGGGCATGTAGCTGGTGAAGAGGTTCCAAAGTAAGTTTTCCATGGAAAACAAGCCCCAAGACCATGAAAGTTATGCCCAATTAATAGACAATTATCTGAAACTGCTTCAGACTGCGTTTTTCAGAATGCAGTGGTCTTGAGTGCAAGATAAAGTAGGACTTCCCTCTTCTCAGACAAGCAGGACAAGATTTAGTAAAGACAACAGGATATAATGTGCCAGTTTACTTACATAAGGAATACTGTAGTAGGCAGGAGGGGTACTGCTTGCTAGAGTGTTTTGGGTAAAAATTATTCTTCCCTTTCTTTCTGTTTGATTCTTGTCCTGCACCCTCTGCCAAAAAAAAGTACATGGCACTGGAAAGTGAGATGCCATCAAGAAAATGGATGAAGTGAAGAAAAGGATGTTTAGTTCTGGAGTCTTCACTGCAGATTTTTTGGAAATTTTGCTTTTAGTTGGGTGGAACTAGAAGAGATTAATTTTAAGAGCCAACTGGGAGAAGTTGACTTAAGGTCACCATCTGTTAGAAGAAAAGTTTATCTATGTTTGTACAGAGCTAACACAAAAGAGTCTCAGCCCTGACAGAGGCCTATGGACATGTCCATAACACAAATATATAATCATCTTGTAATGGGTCTTTGCCCAAAGAGAGCTTCAGATAACTTTTAGGTATCCTTATCTAAAAATACATATTAAAGTAAACACTATGGTCAAAGTTGAGCAATTTGTTTTTTTTTTTTATTTTTTTCCCTTGTAGAGATTTTCCCTAGTGATTTTTCGCTAGCTGAACCCTGAGAATTTAAAAAGGTTTCTTGCATAGTGATAAATATCCCCCAAGAATAGTGACTGAGTTACTATGTAGCATTTTTCACATTAGACAGCAAAATGCTTTTGCCAAGGCTGTGCCATTGTGTCCATTTCAGAGATGAAGAAACTGAGGCACGTAGGAGAAATGTGATTTTGGTAAAAGTTGCATGCCAGGAAAGTTGTAGAAGGTGGAACAGAACCCATGCCTCTTGTGTCTCTGCCTAGGCTGCTCTCTATTAGTCTTCCATGCCTGAAGTACACACTGATTTCAAACAAGGAGCATGACATAGCTGAGTATCAGCGTAGGAAGTGGTTTCATGATCATCCCATAATAAACATTTTTAAAATGATACTAAATACTGTTTTCAAATGCAACTGCTGTCCAATAAACGAATGCTGTCAGATTATGATTTTCATTTGCGTGGGTTATTTTCCAGGCAGAAATTTTAACGGGCATCCCAGTTGGCAACCTTGAAGATGCTGAAAAGGTGGGACGCATGCTGTTAGAAAGAGGGTGTAAGCTCGTAATTGTTACTCTTGGAGCAGAAGGCTGCATGATGATATCAGTAGAAGAACCCATTCCAAAGCACGTTCCTGCTGAGAAGGTCAGAGCTGTGGACACTACGGTACGTTTTTGTGGTTTAACTGTCTTGCTTTGGAAAAGACTGCTTAAGCTCTAAGGGAAGGCAATGAGTAATCAGCCAAATCTTTGGGCACTAGTACAAAGGCTAATTTATGATGTGAAATTGATATCTTGCTTCCAGCCTCTCATATATTAGATGTCAGTTCACTTGAGTTTTATAGTCTGTATTGTAGATGTGCTAGAATTGTTGTACATGCTGAGGGTGTCTCCATGGTCCTCCTTTACTGAAGTCAGTACCTGCCTCTGACTATAATGTGTGATGCCAGTGCCTTGACCTGCAGTACTGATTTTCACCTTTGCCCACTCGATGTCCAGAACTCCAGTGCTGTGGGAAAAAGGAGGTATTACTGCCCTCACAGCCTGAAACTGACTGTTCGGCTCTTGTGACACAACCATGAGTTGCTTACCAAATGTAGCACAAGATACATCAAATATATAATCTTTACAGAATATAGTGAATATAAACAAACAGTTCTTGATGCTTCACGACTTAGCTATTTTATAATGACAGGTAAGGAATCCTTGCTCAGAGACGGTTTATTCTTTGCCATTAGGATTTCCCCGGCAAAAATTAAAAACAGGAAAGGCAATAGTTAAGATTGCATTGCTATGAAAACCTTACCACATTGCACATATGGGGCTATTTTGTGTTCCTAGTATTATCTGACATAAATCCAAAATAATTCCAGTGGAGTTACTGAGAGCAGAGCAGGTCACGTTGTATGTACTAACTATACATTTAAATGCCTGTTACAATAACGTCATATTACATATGTTCTGTTACAATAGTTCATTAAAATCCTGGAGATTTTACCATCTGGTACATTCCATATCTGAATTGCATTAATAATAACTAGCTGTTGTAGCATGTTCTTTATCCATGGACCTCATACTGCTTCACAAAGAAGAAAAGCAACTGCTTAAAAGATGAGGAAACAGAGGCGTACAGAGGGGACTGAAATTACCTAGTTCAGTAGCACACAGTGGCAGAGCTTGGAGTAAAGTCACTTGTACAACAGAAGGTCACGGATGGATCTGGACTGTAATGTGTTGATACTGTGGAAGGCTTTGTTTTACTGTTAAATTTAATCATTATCAATATGTGGATACTTTGACTTTATTCTCTTCATTCCTTTGCCCCTTTTGTCATTTAGACGTTCAAACTTGAGTTAGTGCTGATTTTGGAGTGCCCTAAAGCTCCAGTTAAGGGAGGCGTCTGTACTGTACTGTGTATAAGGTGCTTGGGTAGGGCACTACTGACACCTACTCACCTCTGCCTGCTTTTAGTCCAGAATTGGAAGTGCTACAGAAGTGAAAGATAGAGCTCTCAAACCTGCCTTGATGCCTGCTGAGAAGCAGGACTTATTGACTAGCTTGGGAGCAACGCCTTGTGAACTTGGCTGTATGGCTTCTTGCTCTCGTTTGGTAAATCCACCCTTGCTATCACAGCTCAGTGTGTGAGTCTTCCTTTTTAGTGTACATCACATAGAAGTGATGAAGAGAAAACACGTGCGATGTGCTTCTTCAAAAGAAGCAGAAAATTGCTCCCAGATCAGCTGTTATTTGATACGTTAAGATATTTGCTGCTGTTAGTCTAAAACAGCAATACTGAAACCACACACTGTGACTGAAAAGTGCTTTTTATCTTGCCTAGCAGTTCAGAGTTTCATGACTGAACTAATTTAATGCTCTTTTTTTTTAAACAAAAAAGCAATTACTTTGAGTTTACTGAATCCTTGCCCTGCCTCCTTGTGGCCGACAGGTTATTGGCTTTCTTATAGCAGAGGATTTTCACAGTTAATTTTGTTAATCTACTTAAATACCAGTGGATTGTTTTCAGTAAAACAGCTGTGCTCAGTTTACTCTTGCAGACTGAATGAAAAAAGATGTGTTGGCCTTCCATTATAAAAGCCTTACACTGCTTAGACTGATTATCACTTTGCCTGGAAGCAAGTGGTTTTAAAGCAACCCTTCTAAACCCCAAACAAAGTAATGTCATCCTCAGCTAACCTGGATAGCTCTGTCACTAAAATAAATACTGAAAGTTCTAGCAGGACAGGTTACTCTTCTCATATGCATAACCGCAGTGGGCCCTTTCCCAAGGGAATAAACTAAAGTTCTAAGTGGCTTAGCAAGAAGCACCCATCCACAGTGTAGTCAGAGCTGTTTGTGCACATGCTCTTAGCCTACTGTTCAGCACTAAGCCAAGTTTTGAGGGACCAGGCTGTAATTTTTTTAGCTATCGTAATCCAATCGCATCTGATCATGCTTCTGTATCTATATTGGCGTTGCTTGGATCTGCAGAAGGTGAAGTTGCTGTCAGACAAAGAGTTAAATGATATGTAGAGCCCATCGTAGGATTTGCAAAAGCTCACAGAGCCCTTATGAAAACAGTACGTATTAAAATAGAGTTTGCAGTTTAGAGAATGTATATAAGATACGGAATGAGCCACAAATCCCTCCTCCACTATAGAAATCTTCCCATAGATGCTATCTCTGCCAGAGTCACCTCTGCAACGCTGCAGCTTCAATGCTGCCTCCTGATCATTTTCATTGTCAACAATTTTGCAAATCTGTGCTGAGAAAGTATTTGGGTAGGTGCAGCCACAAAGACATGGGATTTGAGTTCCTTGTCCCAGGCAGTGTGCCCCCTATTCTCTGTGTTCATAGGTTTGTTAGAGAGACTAAGGATCGATGGACAAGAAAGCCTTAATCTTCTGCCTAGCCCACGAGATGGTTAATCTGAGAGCTTATTGGCAGAACACTGGGAAAAGCTGGCTCCATCTCCTGCTCTGTGGTGGAACATGAATCTTCAAGACTGAAAATCTGGCATTTCTCACCCACACTAAATCAATACTATAAAGGAAAAAAAAAAAAAGGCTTGTTGATTCTTTTTAGCACTAATTATCTTAATGTGGGTTTTACTAATGTATGCAATGCTTCCCATGACTGTTAGCAGAGCTCCCCGTGCACAGTCCAAAACATGTCGAGCATGAATAGTCGTTTAGAAGGAAGTTTTGCAAGACGTGGTATTGTAAAGCTGAAACATCTGTTTCTCCTGGTATAGCTAAATAGTGCGACAAGCTTTTGTTAAGAAAATAAACTTTCCCTTCATTTTGCTGGCTTCTGCTAGCTATTTTCTATTTGCAAATTTTGAATAAAAATTTAAGTGAATTATTGAAAAATCATCATCAAATGTTCTCTATGAAAGAGATACCTGATTAAGCCCACTAGCAATATCAATTTGTATTTGAAACGGCTTAAATATGTAAGAGACGTTTGACACATAAAATGTAATAATATATAGATCAGGGGGGTTGGAACAAGATGATCTCTAAGGTCCCTTCCAACCTGAACCATTCTATGATTCTATAATATGAGAAAGCTAAGACATATATTGCAATCTATTTTCATTGCTTCGTATAGTTGCTGTTAAATCTACTTGACTACATGTAGTTAAAAATATACATTTATTTTTGGTGGAAGCTATTTTGACTTCATGTGAAATTAGGTGCACGAAGCCAAATTAAAATAGCTTTGAGAGTTAATTATGTAATTCCATTTCTGTGACAGTTCTTCAGTCGGTAGCAGAAGGTTGCACAAGCCATTCACAAATTTGATAAGCATTTCGTAGAAATCAATAATACCACATACACGTTCTGCAGTCGCATGTGTGTGTTGGGAAGCCGTTCGCCTGCTGCGGGAGCACAAGCAGAGCTGAGGTGGAGCGTGGCAGCTGCTTGCGAGCACAGCTATGGGACATGACCCAACACTGGCAGGTCAAAATGGTACTTGAGGTGAAGCCAACGATCTGTGTGATGAACCACACGGTGAACCTGAGTTGTGGCATCTGCTGCTGCCGTGCACACTCTGTCCTGGCAGAGGCATGCCCAGTCTGCTAGCAGGGACGGGCACCCCATCATGCATGCTGGAGAACGGTGCTCTGCTCTTTTTGCCCCTTCACCCCTGCTATCCCCCTCAGCTTCTGACAATCAGGCAAAGTGTAATTTACAGCACTGTTTACATCTATTTACATTTACTAATTATATTCTGTTGAAACTGCCAAGAAAAATTTGTCAGAAGAATGTAATTACTCAAAGCTGGAATTTGGCCAGCAGTGAGATTAGTTCCCTTCCATTTTGCAAAAAGCGTTATGGGATCTCAGCGAGCCGACAGCGTCAAGTGGCAGCCGGGGACAGAGCTGCGCCCAGCAGTGTGCCAGGCTGCCGCGCTTGCTGGAGGAGCAGAGGCCCAGCTCGGGCCTGGCATGTGCAAGTGGGCTTGGTGGAGGCCATTAGGCTGCCTTGGAGCCCCAGGCTCTGATGTCTGGGCTTGAGTGGGTCAGCCATGCCAGGCCTCCTCCACAGGCAAGGCAGCCCAGCAGCCTGGGGCTGATCTCTCTGGGCGGCACCCAGGGGCTTTGGGCTTTGCTTTTTGCTCTGATTGCTCCCTGCAGTTGAAGGTGCTTTGAGCTGGAGGTTGGCGTGGGCTGAATGTCTCCTGTGTGAGGCAGTAGTGGAAAATGGAGCGCTCTCTGAGTGAGCGAGCCAGAGCTGCCCTACTGCCAGTCCCCATTTCCACGTTGCAGCCCCGAGGTTGCTTTGGGGAGGAAAGCACTGCAGGTTACTTTTTGTAACCTCTGGTTTGCTGCAGACCCCAGTTTGGATCAAGGTGCTGAATAACATCCGTACATGCTTGCGTCAGTTTGGGTGAATCCAATTTCTGTCCCATCCGGTCTTTTAAAAATACAGTATAGTTGCTCTGCATAAGATCTTCATCAGCTTCTACTCAGCCTCTAGGTTTACACATGCAGGCGTGCACAAAAGTCTTGCATTTGCAAGCTTAAAATCAGAAGATAAGGTATCTGCATGTCTGGCTTAGGTGGGGATGTGTTCTCTCTAAAGGCAGATGGAGGCACACAGCATTTCGATGAAAATTTGGAGTCGCTTTTCCCAGTGGTGCCCCTGGCAATCACAGCATGTCCCTGCTGTCTCTTTTAAATCTCACAAAGAACTTGGGATGTTTAACTTGACAGTATTTCTGAACACAATCATTAAGTTTCTTCTGCAACTAGCATCTACCCAGTGTGGCTGTAAAGAGAGGTAAAGAGAGTGCACAACCTACTGCAGAAAGCTGAGGAGGTCACAGGTTGAGGTGACACGCCTATAAAGAGGAACCGCATTTAGAAGACATGCTAAAATTCAAATTTAATCGACTCAGTTATGCCTGGAATTTGACAGTGTGTAATTCGTTCTGCATAGTCTGTACAGCATTCTCAGAGATGGATGATACACACTATTTGTCATAGTCATAAATGTTACGATTATTTTTTCGTGTCAGTTCTCCAAAGGGAAGGTTCATTGCTACAATATGAATTTGTCATCAGATATTTTATGTTCGTATCCTATTAAGTTTCTCTCTGATTTCTTTTTGCAGTATATTAAATCTGGCTCTTTATGGTGGGAGGGGATTTAGAAGGCTGTCTTTAAGCGGTAGAGTGCTCACTGAGCAGCTTTGTGTTGAACTCTAAAGATGTTATACAATCTTTATTTTAAAAAAGCGTCGTATAAGTGTATAGCTATATAATTTTAGATATGTCACAGTATTCAGGCCTGTGCAGTAATTGTGGTCTAAAGAAGGCAGTGTGGTTTAGTGATCCGAACAAAAGACTGAGTAAGAGTTGCAGGGCTCTGCCAAAGACTTGCTCTAAATCCTTGGAAGAGTTACTTGTCGTCTTTGTGTCCCGATTTATCTATCCATAAATTGGAGCTGCTATGAATGCATTGCATATAAACCATAAGAAGTCTGTTAGAGATCAGGACAGAACCTAGGAGGCCTTTTCCCAGGCTTGTCGTATAACCTCAGGCCAGTTGTGCTTCTTTGGGGGCTTCACGAACCCATTGAAGTTCTTTTGCTTGAAGTTGAGAGGTCTTGACTGTAAAAATATGGTTTACACTAAAATTCTCTGACTTAGCTGTATCTTCTGGTTTGGAGGAAACATGAGCCCAAGGAGTGAAGTGGACACTGAAATAAAGCCTTAGAATATAAATAAATCCAAAACAGTCCTCCTAATAACAGCAATTCTTTGTCTCCTGACTTTGTGGCCTAACGTCTGAGGCTCAAGGGGATATAAATACAACACTCCGTGCAGTGACTAATTACTCAAAATTCTGTGCATCAGCAGAAGTGGGACTTGTGGTTGACTCTAATATTATCAAATGCCTTTGCTATTTAATAATCTTGTAGCCATACATTATTTAGCATGCCGGTTGCACAAAGAACAGTGATTTTATTTCAGCTATCTCTCAACAAAGTAAAAATGCAGCTGGTAGTAAATGAAGCATTTGGCAGACAATGTGTCTGATGTACAGTTCTGTAACTTGCTAAGAAGAGAAAAATGTTGTTGGGTGTTTAACCTCTTCCTACCCAAAGATATAGTGCAAAGGAGTAAAATGACTACAAAAGGCAAGGCCTTTTTTTCTTCTTTTTGCCTTTTTTTTTTTGCCTTTTTTTTCTTCTAACATTTTTTGCTTTTTTTTTCTCTTTTTCTTTTTTCTTTTTCACTTTTTCATTTCTTTTTCATTTTTTCATTTCTTTTTCTTTCTTTTTCTTTTTCTTTTTTTTACCCTTTTCCTCTTCCTCTTCCTTTGTGTTTTTCTTTCTCTTCCTTTCTTTTTTAATTTTTTTTTAATCTACTTCTCTTTCAAGGAAAGAGAATAGGTCACTATCAGGCAAACAACTTACATACATCAGAGGGGTTTATTCACACACCAACACAGTAATTATGCCCAGAGTGCCCATGAGCATCCCGCAAACCAACAGCACAATAGCTTCCCTTCTTTAACGTGCAACCAAAATAGGTTAATAAATAAGCTTAGTTCTAGTCATAGCCCACTTTCTGACTTAGCCTTCTGCATCCCCTCTTTTACAAATATGGAATCCATTGAATTTTGGAACAGAAAAATCATGAGGAATACATTAATCTGCCAGACACTCCCATCAGCAATCTGCACTGTAAATCTATTTAAAGCTGCATCTATTATGTTCTGAAGTTCAGCTGAACTGTGAAAGGGCACATGACCGAAATCACTACATTTGAGTTGACTCACAGTTAAGTGTGCTTGGCTCATCACAATTTTCTGCTTCTGATTCAGGCCTTCTAAACACATTTCAGTTTTTGAGGACTCGGTCAGTGGCCCCTCTGTGTAGGTATCTGGTGACAAGAGGAGTTGCAAGTGTTGCCTCCATTTGCACTGGCTGCCAGATAAGAGGTGGAGAGCTGTTAGTTTTGCATGGTGGATGCTCCCTCTTTCCCCTTTGAGAGAAGAAGACTCTCTTGTCTGCATTTTACAGATAGGAAGAACAGAACTGAAAATGTTAGCAGTGTTAGCTTCGAAGCACTGGCTAAAATTGTTCTGCTTCAAGTTAGATACAGGGTTGGAGTGACAGTGCCAAAAATGAAGTGCAGGCGTATATTGTCCCATGCTACCCTCCGAACTTCTACACAACATTGACATGGGAGGAAACACTGTTTATCTGCTTAGTAACTGTTTATTTTAATCCATAAGTACAAACAATGTAAACAAAATGAGCAAACAGAAGCAGGCTCCTACCTAACAATTTGCAGCCTTGTTTTCCAGTGGAAGATTCCACAGACCACCCAGGCTTTGCTGTAGTCCTTTTTTCAACCACGGAGCATCTAATTAAATCCCTCTCCATTCCCGACTCTAAGTGGAAGAGAGCCTACAGTCCTGTACAGTTTCTTTCCAGATGGAAATGCATAATTTAACAGAGATACAGCTGACAGGGAGAAGTGGGCCCAAAGCAGTATTAGCATTTGCCACAAATTGCTTTGAATTACAAGGGGAGTACTTAATGAAGATGTAGACTAGAAGAGAAGATTAAAACCAATATTTAGTTTTCTAAGATTGCAGAGTGCCAGGCAACAAAAACCTCATATTAAAACTGAGTTTCTATCTCAGTCACTGTAGTGACACCAAAGATGATTTGGTTTTGCTGCCAAGGAACGCTCCATCAGTATCAGGTCATCACAGTTTGTCCCATTGTGTCCTACAGATTTGTTCAGTATATGTGTATACATATACGTAAAGTTGCTAAGCACCTTATGTTGTTTACTACTTCTGTACTCACAGCACCAGGTCAAGTGCTATTGTTACCCCTGTTTTATAGATGGGGAACGAAAGCACACAGGGACTGGCTCATCTGTGGCTGGCAAACCTGCTTCCCTTGATAAAACCATAACTTCTTGTCTGTGCTTCTCTTCAAATGAAATTAGCACTGGAGGCAAAATGTTGTCAGGGTATCAGCCATCTCACTTTTAGAACTACATATTGTCATAGGCGTCCATGTAAATGAGAAAGTACACAGTAGCTGTTTTGCACTGGATGCTTCTTGAAGAGGCTGCAAGAGAATTGTAGCAGCGTGCTACAAGGACAAGTGCTTAGGCTCCACTGCTGTCATATTGAGAAACACTCCAGTTTAGAGGTTAACCCGCTGGTGAGTTTGGACAGAAAAACAACAGGGATGCTGGCAGCTGTTAGGCACCAACCCAAGTGCTTTGTCATGGGGGCCAGAACGCAAGAAGCATACAGTATATGCAAGAAGCATACCTTTGGGCCTGAGATTACATGCTGATGAGGTTTGGGGAAGCTGAGTTCAGAAATATCTCGAAGCTGTCTTTGTGCCATCTCACTTCTGTGCTGCTTTCATAAAGGAAACAATGGTATTACAGGTTGAGAACAGATTGGGAAATGACTTTTATTTCTTCTCTTGGGCTAAATATGGCTTGCAACACAAGTCAAAATCATTTCAGCAGAATGTGCCACATCCCTCTTCTTGATTTGCTCTCCTCCTCTTGTCTTTATGGTGAAGTCAACACAGGGTCTCCACCAAGAGGATGTCCTCAGGAAAATTCAGTCCTGGATATGTAGTTCGCCCTGTGTTCAGAGCAGATATTGTGCCACCAACACCAACACATGAGATAGCGTCAGTTGTAATGGCACTGACTGGGATATCTGATTTGCACAAAGAATTGAGAGGAAGGAAGACCAACTGTGAGCAGTCATCCTTTCTAATTAAATTCCTGCAGTTAAAAATGGAAGCTGGCGCTTCTGGCACATCCAGAGCATCACCTTCCCAAGTATCTTTTTCTGGCCTGTGCCGTAGGAAGTTGAAAATGTGATCCACTGTGTAATAGTGCAGCATATTCTTGGCTACACTACTTGTCATTTTTTACCTCTTGCGTTTATGGTTAGCTTACAAATGTCACGTCCCCTTTTCTTCTTTAAAGCTGGTCTCTACAGAACCAGGTGTCACTCTGGCTCTTGTAGAACATAACCTAATTGTCTTCTGACTATGGTGAGAGGGCAGGCATGCCCAGCTCCAGAGCCTTTGGCCCACTTAATTACCCAGAAATGCCAATTGCAGTAATGTTGATACTGAGCTAAGACCTGGTTTCCCCAACAGAGTTTTCTCTGGTAATTTTGGTCACTACATAAACCAGAAAGGTTTGCGTTGGATGGGTGATGTTGCATAACTAGGTTTTCAAAAGAACAAGAACAGAGAAATGAGAGTAATGGGGAAATCAGGCTTCTTGCTTTTGCAAATTCTAACCACAGAAAATGCTTGTTTTATTTCTTATTGAGAGTAAAGGAATAAATCTTTTGTATCGTGTCCCATGGACAGAATACAGCTTCAGCTAGGCAAATGGAAGGAAGCTAAAAACATAAGTTTTGGTGAGTGATGGTGGTAAGCTATGGTAATGTGTTTAATCAACAGTTTTCTGTTGAGCATGATGTTTTTGTCACTTTCCTTAGGGCTTTGTTTTGTGTTTTTGTGTGTATAGATAGACAAGTAGATATAAAATCAGCTACGCTAGAACAACTCAGCTGTAGAAATGCAGATTCTCAGATTCTGGCAACAGTGTTTGCCAGCTGCCCAAATGGCTATAAAGTGTGTCATTTATATTAATTTGAAAGTACAACAGATACAGAAATACAGGGAGGAGGAAAAGAAAGTCTCTGGGAGTATGTGCCTCATTACTGGTACCTAAGACCCTGTTGCTGAATTCATTAAGCAGCGTTTGTAGGAAAGACCCATTTTACAGGGAACCTACTGCTGAAGGCCATGACCGAACAGGGAGCCCCTTTTTTCTGCACGTGCCCTATACGTGGAGGACAGCAGAGTGGATGGGTAACAGTTCTGGAGCAAGCAGTTCTGGCTTGTAGGTCACATCTTGCTGAACTTCCAGAGAGGAGATGCAACTAGAGTGCACATCGGAAAGCTGAGGCAAACTCAGTAGGAAAAAGAATGCGGGGAGTTGGCAAGGAGACAATGTTAGAGTGAGCTCAGACAAAAAAACTCCTGGAGTTCTGGGTTTGTTTTTTTTTTCCAGGATATGTAGTTCAGAGGTAGGCGGGAGCAGTGGCCAGCCAACAAAGGCTAGATACTGTGGTTTTGAAAGAGGCATTCGAGCATATGGAGCGTTCGTGCAAAAAAAGAATGTTTTTTTGATCAATTCCAGGCAAGATGGCAGTTTTGTCATTCTGAGTGTATCTCATCAGATTACATGGGATCACTAAGAGTCTGTTGGCATTTTCTCACAGTTTGAGAGAAGAAAAAAAAAAAAGCTCACGTGGCTAGTGAAATTGCCCTGCAAGATTTCCCCTACAGACCTGGCTGTTAGATTGTAGGGTTTTGAACCTTTCTCAGCCCCTGACGTGTTACTGGGTGACACAGTGGGTGACAATTTGGCCAGTTCTCTCCTAGCTGGGGAGCTCTGGGGAAACCCACTGCCAGTATTTGCAGCGTACTGTCAGAATGATGTGATGTATTCTGGGCAGGGCTTGGGCTCCAGTTTCATTTGTTCATTAAATGCAATTTGTGAATTAACACCCAAGTTTGAGCTTTGTTAGGAAGAAACGACAGGTTGGCGTGAGTGTGATGTGAATAACGAAGGAGTGAAGTACATCTCGAGGAAGTGATAGAAGTGGAGCTTTTGATTAGGGTAGGAGCGTAGCTGCGTGTTGTTGGGGCTTGACAAACCAGTTTGAGAAGGACAAATCAACCTGCATCCTGAGAAGCTGCTATATTTAGAGCTGAGCTTGAGCTATGGCTCTCTGATTCCATTCAAGCTCAAACTTTGGGAAAAGTATCTGCAGCTCCAGTAGCGTGTTCAGCTGAAAGAGTGGTTTGTCTCCGTTAGCAGCAATGTCTGCGTGCGTCCCTGGTGTTGACACGTCTTGGTGTGTACGCTGTTCTCTGCAGCAGTGCCACTGGAGAGATTTGGATTGAGCTGAAGTGTCGTGAGAGTTTTCCAGTAGTGTGTTCTATATATCATAAGTTTCCTACATGTGCTCGAGAAAAATAAAAAAAAAAAAAACACACACATTTAAGGAGGGTTTCCTCTGCTGTTTTTGAGTTTCTTTGTTAGGTATAAACTTTCAGTTCAAATGAAAGGAGGTCACAGATCATAGCTCAAGTGTGGAAACAAGGAAGGAGCAGGTACCAAGGCAAAAGCTAGTGGAAGTTTAAACTGAAAATTTACACCAAAGCGTATCCTAAACAGAAATATTCTTTACTGAAATACCTGTATCACTCTGGTGGCACAGGAATGATAGCAGTGGAGAATTGTTTGGTTGGTGGAAACCTCATGGGTTCTGCAACACAGAGCCGTTGTTGTCACAAGGGAGCGTGGGTGCCTGGCTCAGTGTGCTCACTCCATTAGGTAGGGAAGGAATTTGTCACCTCCCATTAATGCTATCTGGAGCTGAAAGGAGTTTATACGAGCATCATCACGCTGAATTGTTTCGATGATTCAGAAAACAGAGTGCTCCCTGCGGGTGAATACTTCCTTGGCTTTCTGGAGTCAGTGTGTGACACAGAGTAGCTTTCTTCCCCAGTGCTGAGTGAATGAGGGACACAATTCCCTGGTGGAAGGGAGCTCTCTCCCAGGTTTCATTGGTGTGCACTAAGAGAAAGCTGTCACCTCACAGGCACCTTGCAGTACTTCTCTGGTAAAGAGTGAGGCAGGAGGAGCTCCTCTGTTCTGATCCTGGCTGAGTGCCTAGCAAAGCTTTGGGCAACTCGAGGTCTGCTTGGTAATTCTGGATACCTCCATTTTGGGTTCCCAAGCCATACCTCATTTTCAAAGGATGGGTATGTCATGGGGCTCCCCTTACAGTCCATGCAAGATCAGGACCTCTGAGTTCAGCCCACAGGTGTGTCCCAATGAGTGTCCCTAAAGTCTTGTCTTCAGTTCATTTTCTGTCATGAGAAATGAGAGCCATACTGCCTACCTTCAAAATAGATGCTGTACAGGGACTCTGAACATGTAGAGCAGAACTGTCTGATATCACTAGATCTCCAGATACTTTCAGCTCTGCTTTTTAGATGACACATAAATTAAAAATTGCAGAGTTGTGAATGCTGTATGTTTTATTTCCAACATTCACCACAAACCAGATAACTTTCCAGGGGAATTCATGCATCTGTAATGCTTGTCTCTGATCTTTTTAGGAACAGCAAATAACTAAATGCAGTAAGATGTTTCAGAAAGGAAAGAAAATATATACAGGAGGCCTTGTATCGAGATTAATCGCTCAGGAATGCAGGGGGTTAACGGTCAGGCTGATTAATCACTGTTAACGAACCATCAGGAAATCTGTCAGGAAGTGGGTAAAAATTCCTGACTGCTGATGTGGAGCATTGTGTGGTGTGCTTTGGTGTGATGTTTCCCAACGGACAGCCTGCAGTGGGTGCTGCTCAGTTACCTCGCAGGTCTTGAGGCGTGTGACGGACTAGATGGCACGCTGCCCTCGTTCAGCTTGAGTAACCGAGGGAGAAATTTTCTCCATGCAATGGCTGTGCAAGCGCAACGCAACGTAAATGCAAGAAAGGCAGGGATTGCTCCTTCCCACAGCTTCCCAGAACAGAGTCTGGAAAATCTACAGAAAGGAAGCGAGATCGCTCCTCACTGCTCAGTCTGAGCCCACAGGGCACAGCGGGGAGCGGACCAGACGGCCTTCCCTGTGTGAACAGGGAGCCAGAGCACTGGGACTTGGACACACAGCTGAGTTAATGAATTGCTTCGTGTTGACCGAGGGTGAGGTTTCACAGTTGGCTTGAGCTGATCCAAGATCAGGCTGCTGCTGAGAGGAGCGTTTCTCACCTCTTTCTCCTTTGCATTGGCTGCAACGTGTAAGCCCAGCAGCTTGCTGGGCTGGGTGCAAACTAGCACTTCCTGGCCATGCTGGCTGGCCCAGTCCTCAGCAGATGGGCAGATGGCCTGCCTCGCTGCCTGGCTGCACAGCAGCGAGCTCTGAGGCAGGGAGGCACGTGGAAGCATAAGGCAAGGAGACAAACATGAGTGAGGATGGAGTCTTTCAGCAACAGCAGAAATGCAGATTGGCTTAGGCCCGCTCTGAAACTGCGGGCCGACTCACTGGAAGTCAGAGTGCACTGTCAGCCGACAGCGCCGGCCAGTTCAGGTGTGTTAGCTCACCCCTCCCGTGGCTTCGAAGCAGTGGCTGAGCACAGCCACCCTGCACATGGCTGAGGGGAAGCAGGGCATGGCGGGGCGGCGGCACAGCCATTCCCTGTGACATGGTCAGAAGGGCACGGGCCTCGTCAGGCGGTGTCAGTGTGGGTTTGGTAGAGCAGGAGGAGAGGAAGAGGGCACTGCCAGGGCCTGGCTCGCTGTGGTTTCCTTTGGCTCAGGGCAGCGTGCTCTAGCTTGTCTTCCTGACAAGGCTGTAGCAACGCTCTGTTACCATAGACAGATTGAGCACAGTAACACAGCTGTGGATTCAGACCCTACAAGTCTGAGGCACAGGCTGCTTCTCCTCGTACTTCTCCTTTCTCTTCAACACAAGCAGCTTTGCTCTCAGTCTGCACCACTACTGCAGAAGCCTAGGTTAGATCTAAAACTGGTGAGCCCTGCTGTTTGCTTCAAGCTCTTTTTTTTTTTTTTAATTGCAAAATGTAGTAGTTCCATTTTAAGGACTTTTCTCTTCTTGTTCTAGCTCAAAACTCCGTGCATAGACACGGGAGTAGCTGTGCTAGTGGAAAAGCCCTTTGCAAGTTTCAAATGCTTCATGTTGTGGAGGTCTGTGAGTAGGGGTCCAGCCCTGTGAGCACAGCTGCACAGAGCTCTGCAGCCTTTGGGGGACTCCCTGTGAGGTCAGTGACCCTTCCACATGAGACCAGGAACCCCAGCACCATGGCAGCAGCCGCCCTTGCAAGGCCTCAGCCTTAGGAAATTGGCTTGGAGATAGTCAAATGAGTTTAGTTTCAGGATGATCGTTTCAAGATAGTGCAGTTAGTTTAATTTAAAGACTGTCCTGATTAAAACTGCCAGAATATCTCTGCAGTGAAATGTAAGCAAAAGTGGGGAAACAATATTACACCCCCCCTTCCAAAATCAAACAAAAAAGCATTGCACAAGAAAGTAAATGAAGAAAGAATCAGAAAACTAGCCAGTACCATTTCCAGAAATCAACCATTCTCTATCACATAAGGGACGAATGTAGCCTGTTTTAGGGCAAAGGACAGCATACTAATAGAGCCTCCCCCAAATAATGCTGTGTAAGTGATTCAGCCACTGTTCCCATAGGATATTTTGCTCCCTGAGCATTTCATCTGAAATTCTCTCCCAGCTGAGACATAGACCCTCTTGGCACAAGAGTGTCTGAATGTATCCCAAGGCTGGGAATGCTTCCTCTCGTAGCCGTCCCCAAAGCCCGGCCCCCTTGTTCTTGTGCAGAGACAGAGGCGCTCCCTGCTCCCCAGGAAAGGCTCCGGTGCCTTCACCGATGGGTACCTTTGTGTTGTGTTTGTCGTTGGGGTGCAGGGCAGGCAGTGGTGCAACGAGGAGTGCTGAGCAGATGCGACTCACAGGGGTAACACCCTCAGCGTAACCCAGTAGACATGAACAGGCGACATAAATAAGACAGGAATTATCCAAGGCCTTCAGCAGAGCTGGGCATCTCTGTTTGCTGTGTAGTTAGGCTGCACTAAATCAGTGTGATCCTCAGGCTGCATTGGTTTGTGCACTGCTGTGAATGCTCCTAGGAAACTTGCAAGAAAGATAGCTGATCCTATGTTAGAACGCAGGTTTTGACAGCTTTTGGATTCCTGTTTTGATTTATTTGCTAAATGAAGCTCTGACAGTTACAGGCGAGCCCGACGGACATACATGCACATACACAACACACATCTACGCTTACAGCACATCGTTACTTTTAGGAGCTGGTAGCACGCTCTTACAGTGTCTTAAAGGGAATGAATCCATGGCATACATACGTGACCACGACTTCTTGAAAACCACCCGAGGAAAGTTTTCTGAGGTTCAGGATCAAGGTCAAGGCTTCAGGAGCCAGCAGCCACGGCGATTTCTGCATCGTTGCCATTACTCTTCCCCAAAAGGACAGGCAAGGAGGGCAAAGGGTGAGCATGAGGTCATCCGGGAAAAAGGCAGCGCAACTGCGGCAATGCTGTGAAGTGTAGCTTTTGCATCTTGGCCTCCAAATAGTTTTGGTGAAGAAGTCATCTTGTTGTATAAGTGAAACGCATCCTATTATTCTGGGCATGACTGACTGAAAAACGCTTTACTTGCTGGAAAGACTGTTGAACAATATAGTTTCCACTTACAAAGCACTTTCTATAAAAAGCTGCTCAGGGTAGCTTCG
Source organism: Penelope pileata (assembly GCA_013396635.1). Classification (NCBI taxonomy): domain Eukaryota; kingdom Metazoa; phylum Chordata; class Aves; order Galliformes; family Cracidae; genus Penelope; species Penelope pileata. The sequence goes on from WBMW01002662.1 coordinate 655,417, forward strand.
TGTAAAAATAGTTACACTAAAGTTGTGAACCAGCCTCTGACAAATCAGGGCTAACAAAAGCTAAGGTATAAATAGAAGTGTTTTCGTGGGTTTTCTCTTCTCTAGAGGCACAGAATCTCAGTCAGTGCTGGACTGTAATAAACAAAAGTGCCCTTTTCCAGACACACAGGAAAACAAGGACCTTCCAGACTAGTGGCTCAGAATATAAATAGGTTTTAAAAACTGCTGCAAAACCGTAAAACTTAGTCAAGACCATAGTGTTTGCATTTTAGAACTAGCCATCGGTATCTGACCAATGTTTTGATCTCGTTATTTATTTTATTTCATACAAACTGGCATCCCCTGCTTTACAAAAAGGTTAAGCAAGTTATATTTTTATAATTATGGAATGAATTGTCTCCAGGCGCTCAAGGATATGAGGATTATCTCAAAGTCTGCAATGCATTAGGATTCCTGGAAGAAAAATACTGAGGAATGTAAAATATTACAGATCCTGTGTTTGTATTTTGTCGGTGGGCAGAACAAATGCACCTTCCTGGTCATTTTCAGAATCGTTATTCTTGCAAAGTAGATTGGCTCTTTATCTTATAGCAGGCTGTGGAACAACTAACTATATAATCCAGAGTTAGAATAATCTTGGTTTTTCTTTGAGCCTGTTCCTTCTGCTCCATGTTGCCCTTTTCTGAATCTACCCAACTCAACATAGCTTAATCCTCAATACCAAAGGGGGACGGTCTGTTTCTGTAGGCCAAAAATAGCTCCTACTGCAGCTGACTGGGTTCTGCTGGTGCTCTTGAAGGTGTGTTTGACCAGCTGTGTCTGCACGACCAGAAGCACCTGGAGCAGGGCAGCTACATCTGGTCCATGGGCAGCAGCAGTCTGATCCATGCTGCTCCTTCCAGTGTAGCAGCTCCTCTGCTGAAAGCACCCCACACCTGGCAGCAATTGGATTTGTGATGCCCTTGGGGTCTCCAGTGGCTGGGCGTCAGGGGCAGTTTCAGTCTGTCTACAGAAAGTCAGGATGTCAGTGGAAGTTTACTGTTACCAAACCCTTTCATGTACTCTCCAATCACGCCATCATCTTTTCTCTTGCCAAAGGTGACTGGGAGGCATTGTTCAGCGCTGCCGTAAGCACTGCCGCCATCTCACATCCAACAGTGAGCAGCGAAGAACTTCCTTGGGCTGGTATTTAGTTATCTCCATTAACAGAAATGATCACAAAGGCAGTATTCCATCCGGTGCTGCTGCCATGCATAGTTCATGCCACTTGACACCAGATATGCTGAGCGTTCCTCATTAAAATAATATTTGGCCACTTACGTGACCCAGCGATCAACTGCATGAGAAATGTTTCACATGAAAATGACGAGGGCTTCCTGCTAGCACTGCAGCATACCAGATCTGCGTGCTGAAATATTACTTCTGTCTGTAACAGCAGGGCCAAAATAGCCTTAATAATTAATCGTGCACTGATTAGATTATAAGCTCTGGGATGGGCCAGAGATTTTTGCATTATGTATCAGACAAAAGATACTGGCAATGCTTAACCCGCAGTCACCTGTTGCTGCTCCACCTGCCATTGTGGGACCGCTCAGGGAAGCAGGGCAGAGACAAAGGCCCTGCAGACCTCGATAACAGCCCTCCCGGGTCTGTGCAGCAGCACAGAGCTGTTGGAACAGCTGCTGCCACAGCTGCATGCCGCAGCTAACTCCAGTTACTGAGGTGTTTGCCAGGCACCGCACCGCACCCCGCTGCAAAGGCCAGAGCAGCATTCAGGCTGGGAGGGAGCTGAGCAGAGCGTTCCTGGCTGGAACACCTCCACCAGCTGCTGCACAGGGCCCTGTGAGCGGAGCAGCACGGCACAGGCTCCTCAGCACTCCCTTGGAACTGCCATGCCGCTCTGCGCTGTCACTGCTTGGAACAGATTTCTGTGGAAATGCAATTTTTTTTTTTTTGCCAGACAGATAGTATGTGCAGCTGATTTCATGGTAAGCATGAGACTAATAGTCAGAATCAGTAGAACTCCAAATTGGACAATGACTTCCTATCTGTAATTTCCAGTTAGAAGCTCTGCTCAGCTGTCTTAATTGCCTTTTTCCAGGCCCTTTGCTCTTGTCCCATGACTCCTGGGGCCGGCTGTGTCCTCAGAAGGGTTCAGGACAGCTACAGAGGCCAACCCCTCAGGGGAGATACATCCGAGAACCTTATGCTGGCTCTCGAATAAGATGCTGCCAGTGTGTGCAGTGCAACCCTTTGCTGGTATGTATGATTTAAAGAAAGGGATGTGAGACCCAGCTTCACATCAGCAATAACTGTTATCAGTCTGCCCTCAGAAATGAGGCCAGCTGTAGGGAAGGGGGGAGGGACACTGGAATGAAATGTGCAAATCAAGTTAGAAGTGATTCATTTAGCCAGTTGTTTTGAACACTACAGAACAGAATTTCTGTTAAAATCAGTCAGGAGGCAAACAGTTGCCATTCCCTGCTGGTCAGAGCAGGACTAGAGCAGCTCTGGGCAGGGATGAGCCCTGGGGACAGGCAGCTGAGGAGCTGCCAGAGCCCGAGGTGACTCCGCACAGGTGGCCAAGGACACCCCAGGAATAAGAGTGGTTTACAGAATAGACACAGCACAGACCTTTGTTAGTGGGACCTTCTTAATGAAAAACAGCTAAGGTCTGGAGGCATCAAATTGTATCGTTCTGCAACTAGGAATTTACAGACACCACAAGCCACGTGGCTTTTTTTTCCCCCCTTTCCTCTGTCTCTTCTACCACTGCCCTTTATGAAGAACAGAAGTTAAATAAGAGAAAAGTAGCTTTAATGAAACATTCAGGTTGAGAAATCAGAATTGACATTCCACCAACAGGAAGTTTCAAAAGCAGTGTTTATAGCAGCACGTTAGCTGAGCCGCAGCACACTCGCCTGTCCTTTCTTTAAGCCATTTTACAGCATGCACCTTGGTTAAAATGTTGGGCACAAAGATTGTATTGTGGCATTAGTCTGGAACTGCAGAACTTCTAGGCATAGAAAAGTGAACTGAACTTGACTCCTGTACAATTTCCTGACTCCTGCAATCAGTGCTACAACTTTTGTCTTCCCAGTAAACACATCTGAATTGTTTCCCTGGGTGAGTAGCTTCAACTTGTTTGTTGTTTTATTCTAGGGAGCTGGAGACAGTTTTGTGGGAGCACTTGCCTTCTACCTGGCTCACTATCCCAAGCTGCCCGTGGAGGAAATGGTCAGGAAGTCTAACTGCATTGCATCGGTGAGTGTCCAGGCATCAGGGACACAATCTTCATATCCTTACAGGAAGGACTTGCCTCGGGACCTTTTCTAATTGATATTGTCTAGCTCAGTGTACTGATTTTATCTTAGTCCAGACAGCATTATTCTCCTGACTGCACAGACGTTCCCCTCCACTGACTGGAAAGACCAGGAAAGTCTCTTTGCTTCTTACTTGAGAAATAAGTTAGTTCCTGTTCTGCAGTAGTGAAGATGGGGCAGGGGTGGTTATCTTTCAGACACAGCACAGCACAGCCATCCAGCCCTGCACACAGCACCAGCCTGGTGGCCATCCCACACAACCTACATGGCACATTAACAGAGCTCCCAGCAGCATATCTGGAGGGTGCTGGGCTCCCGGTACATTTTGACTTGATTTTATCAGAGCTTCCGATATGCGATGCCAGCATGCAAAGTGTGAAGCTCTGAGATTGTAACTTCAGTTCTCAGCTGCAAACACTGAGGTCAGCGTTCAGCAGCACCTGGCGCACTGAGCATTTGAGGACCGTTCCCCCCCAGAGCTCCACGTATTGAGCCCTGGCCCAGCCGTTCCTGCACGCCTCAGACGGGAGCTGCAGCGCTATGCGGGGTCCCTCGTAGTGGCAGGGGGCTGAGGAGGCTCCCAAGCTCAACTTTGATGTATGTTTCCAGCCATACTGCTCTAAACCTAGGTGAGAGAGCTAAAGGAGAAAACCCTCCAGCAAGATCTGTCAGAGAACAAACCAGAGAACTGATCTGACAATCTACTTTCTTCATGCTTGACAAAAACCCAAAGTTAAAAACCTGACCTACTCACCTGACCTGAAGCAATCCAGCCCTATTGCCCCCAGGCACAGCATATCCAAAAGCGCGTCTTACCCCACCTGGCGCCCACTGCTGCTTCCTCACCTAGGATGGAGCTGATGCAACTGCCCCTCCAAGGAGTGACACCAACCCGTGGTCACTACTGTTGAATCTGTGGCCGGTAGGTTAGAAAAACTTGCAATCCTGCCATTGAATTCCTGCTGTGGAAAATGTTAATTTTTATTGCCTTATAAAACAATAGTTCCTTTGAAGATTACAGCCTCTTTCACAATGGAAAACACAGACAATGGGATTTGCTATTTAATTTTTTTTAATTGAGTACTGTAAAAATAACTCAAAAGATAAATAAATGTTACTGTGATGATCTATGTCCAGACATTAAGAATTTTCTCTCTCTACATTGTTTTCTTCACAATGGCCTTCAAATCACAGGAGACGGTGATCCCAGTTCATTTCCTCTCTTTTCAGCCCATGTTGCAGGATTTCTGAATCAGCTTTCACCCGGGCCTCCCCCTGAACCATCCTCTCCTCCTGCATAAATCAAGTCCACTCATTGTTCAGAGGGAGCGGATTTTTCTCTTCTCTGTGAAGAGGACGCGTTGTTTTGCTATAGAGGAAAAAAGAACCTATTAAGAACCCTGAAGTGTTAAGATCCAGTCCAACTAGGCTACGTCCCTTCCTCCTGGCCGGCTCTGCTGCTTAAATGAAGCAGGACGGGCACGGTGTGCCTGTTAACCAACTCTTGAAGGAGTTTAGCAGCGCTCTCGCTTTACCACATGTAATTTTTAGCTCCTAAGAGGTCTGTTTTACCTCTGTGAAAATAAGTATCGGGATTTAAGTGGCTGCAAACATTCCCCAGCTGCTCTGTGTGACTATTCTGAGTCACAGCTGTTTGATGGAGGGACAAAAATAGGTTCTTACTGCTTTCTACTACTCCCCAGCTCCAGAGCCCAAACAACTACAGATGACAAGACGCATCTTGTCATTGTCACAGATGGACTGAAAAGTTCATGCCAGCCTGCCTCCAACACCTGATGCAGATGTTAGCAAAGTCAGTTCAGCTACAGGTTAAGCACAATTGAAGCTTTCCTAAAAGAGAATCCAAACAAAGCTTTGTAACGGCATTTGAAAAGCACCACTGTTCTGATTCAACTTCATTGTAATCATTCCTTTGAAAGCAGCGCACGGACAATCCACCCAGTAACGGAATCGCTCCTTCCACATAAAAGTTTCGCTTTAAGAAATACTCCAACTTAGTAACACATTGTTGTTGTAGTTAGGAGGTAGAAAAACTTGGGCACCGCTGCCACCACTTCACTAAAAAGCTTCATGCTGTGGAGGTCCCAGGCTTCTGAGAAGCACAAAGCATAAGGTGAAAATGCATGCCAAGTGAAAATGCTTCCCGACATATTCCTGATGTGAGCTGGTATCTAGACTCAAATGTACTTCCCTTCACACACGCACGCACTTTCTCACATCAATTTCTCACTTGTGTTCTACTATAGACTACAAAGAGCACGGCTTTTTTTCCTTAATTACTTCCAATTTCTTACTTCAACAACCTACTACACGTTCTGCAACAGAAGCACGGCTTTGCCCGCGCTCTCCAATCTTTTCACATCTCCTCTAAGTTGTGAAGCTTCTGGATGCTCACTTTGCACAATGTTCAGAAGCAGCAATGGGAACGCTAGCTTAAAGTTTTCTTATTTGAGGAATAATCCCTGTGATCTCTTATCTCCCTTGAGTACGAAATTCAGAAGGAAAGCCACAACCTCCAGCAGCACAATGAGCACGTGCTGTTTCCCCAGCAGTTTCTCTCACTTGGCAGAGAGCTCCTGGAGTGTCAGATCTGGCTATGACAAGGTTAATCATCTAACAAAAATGCAAAATTATTTAAAAACAAAAAAAAACAAAAAAAAGCCTGAACCACACCACTACTGGCTATATATTATGCTATATACTTAGAGAAGCTTAACACATTTGTTCATTCTAGACTTGATCCATTTTTTGCATCAACTTCCCCATGTGATTTCTAGTCTCATCTGGCTTAGTTTCTGAGTTCACCCAAATTAATTTTTTAATGTTAGCTGCAGACTGCTGGCTCCCCTAGAAGCTTGAGCTCTGTCACCTCCCAAAAAGCCTGGTGAGTAAAAGGCAAACTGGCAACTGCTCTAACCCCCTGCCAAATCAGATCCTTAAACAGAAAAAATCTGCAAGGACCAGAGCAACATAAAAGAACCCACAGATTGTCATCTGGAGGGTGGTATCATTTGTGGAGGAGGAAGAACTTGTGCTTATTTTGTAAAAAGAAAAGGTCCATTTTGCAAGCGAAAATGGTCAGAATTTATTGTCTGGAATCCCCATGGCAGCTGAACAGACCGTTTCTATTGAAGCGTGCTGCGTGTCAGAGGTAGCTGTCGAGCAAACCACACAAAGAAACAAAAGGAAAGAACTCCTGTGTCACTTTGCTTTGCCACTGACATGTGGCCTGGCTGTCAGAGAGCTGATGTGTGGGCAAGTGATTACTTTGTTTCAGTGCCACAATCTGTAAAATGAGGGTGACAATAACTTCCCACTGGAATGTCAGGAAGAACAGCAACTGTACAGTCATGTGAGTATCAAACGCGTTATGACATACCCTGCTTAGATGGGAAAAATCCTGCTACAGTCAGAACCTTTTAGCCCAGACAGCCCCAGAAGCTTGCACAAAGCAGGCTGACTTCTACCCTATGTGCTTACCAATGGGGTCATATCTCAGCAGGACCAGCTTCTCCTGCAGCCGGAGTCTCCTGACGTTGAAACAGTAGCCCGTCTCTGCAGCACTTTTCATCCTCACCAGGATGTACCTGAAGTCACAGAGGGGTATCTCCGGGTCAGTGCACAGCCCGCAGCAGTGGCCCGCTGCATGTCTGCCAGGGCACTGCCCACTGACAAAGCTCTCAGCATAAGCAATTTGGCACCATCAGTGTCAGGTAAGGTATTTCATTGCAACTTCATGGATATTGTGGGTGGGAGCTTCAAAACCGTACGCTAAACTTGCAAGAGAAAAAGCTGACATCCTATAAACCCTAAATTCTATCATCAAGTTTAGGTAAATCCTGAGCAGCATGCAAGACCAGAAAGAAGTAGCTCCTCCACTAAGCAGGGTGGGGAGTGAGAGGGAAGGAGAAAAAACAGGAAAGAAATTAAAAAGGAAAAAAAAAACCCAACATACAGTTGAGTCACCACAGCTTAAACAACAGTGGCAAGAAAGGAAGGATGATGATAGTTCAATGTTCAGGCTGTGGATAACCCCGTACCTCAGACTATCACTTCCACATGCAGAGAGGAACCAAGGAGATAGAATGGAACCAGAGACACACAAAAAGGAGAAGCGGAGCCCCCGGCACCCTTCATCCCTCCAGAGAGGCAGGACTTGACGTTAGCCCAGGCAGTGTGAGCCCCTTCCCCACGGGACAGCTCCGGGTGCATGGAGGGGGCTGGCAGCGGCTGCAGTGCCCCCGGGAGCAGGGCAGAGGGGCTGAGAAAGCAGCCCCAGGCCCTCACCCTGGCAGCGCTCCAAGACCTGCAAGGCTTCCCAGAAACAGAGGGCATCTTCTGCACTTCAAAAGAAAGGTCAAAGCCCGTAACCAGCCTGTAAATCATTTCTCTCTCTTCCACTGCAGTAAGGGGATGAGTACATCTCCATGCATGGGCGCTCAGTTCACTTTCCTGGATCTGCTTCCAGTACCAAATGTTCTGTCAAAATTAACCTTGGAGAGGCACCCATCCTTCCTGACCTGCACAGCTCTGACCAGTATCCTTTCCTGAGCTCTCCCTTTCCATCTTTGCAATTTGACTTACTGTGATTTAGAACTAAAAAGAGAAGCACTGGATTCTTTCAGACCAACCGACCGAGGGACGAGCCCCAGTGACCTCTCCTGCACACCACCGCAGGTAGGGGCGTAGCACCAGCAGCCACACAGACCCCTTCCCCTGTTCCTCACCCACTTCCTCAAAGCCTCTGTGCACAGTTTCCCCTTTCAGTGGTATCGGTACGACCACGTGTTGAAATCCTTTTGTGCCACATATTTTAGGCCAAGTCCTTTCTGAACAAGCCACCTCGTTTCATGAGGAGCGTGGGCAGAGAAGAACTGTGGAAAGCAGGGATCAAAACAGGGAGCACGGAAGGATAAATAATGGAAGGAGACAAGATGTCCCTTAAGTGTACACAACACTACATAAAGAATGGGGGGGTGGGGGGACTGCTGCTCTGGTAACATCATTTTTCACCTGAAGGAAACACCCTGCTTTGCTGCGTTCACTTCTGTGCAGAAAGCTGTCCAACTGCTCTCTCCCCTATCACGTGTACTTGGCAATCCTTAGTTGCAGACCCGGACAGCTGTGCAGAAATCCTGTAACAGAACAATCTCTTCACGCCCAACAAGTGGCAACAAGTGACTGATTCTTAAAAAATTCAGAAAAAATTAACAGAGGTGATAGTTTCCGAGGTTGTGTGGTGCTGAATATTATACACTTGCACAGAAGGGAACTTTGGAGACGAGAGGAACGTGTTGATACAAACCGATCCCTTCAGCTCCCTGGATCTGAGTAGCTACATTTAAGCAGCATTTTGGATGCAGGTCTCCTCCTCCAGGTGACTGCGTCTCCCTGCACCTACAGTGTGAGCTCCTGGCGCACAGAAAGCACGCGCTCCTCTGTTTGCAACCCTCACAGTGCACAGCTTTCTCTGCAGGTCAGGGGCTGCCACTAACTGCCATCCAGAGCCCCCTGAGTGGAACCAAAGAGCAAACTGAGATGATGCCCAGAGTGCCCCTTCCCCTCCTCACACACCAAGGTGTGAGCGTGCTACGACCAGGGAGTGCCCTGCACCCGCCCTGAAACCCAGCACAGAAACATGGGGATCCACGCTGCACCTCAGCTTGCTCTCCTTGGCAGAACAAGGTAAAGAGGAAGGCTGTGGGGTGATGTACAGCTTCTTTCTGAAGCCTATGGCACAGAGGTGTGCCTGCCCTGCACGGGGCTCTCTGGGCGTCACAGCCCAGGTCACAGCGCTTGCCGAGAGGTCACAGCTACCTCTGCTGCCATGTTAGAGCCCAAGGGGGTCTTCTAAAGCTGCTGGGTGCTCCCCTGTGCAAGAGGCACACGTGCTGGAGGCCAGGGGCAGGGCCAGACGCAGGGACCACCACCCTCTCACACCTGCCAGGTAACTCCTCGCTGGGCCCGGCGTTCTGTGGAGCCACCTGACGCAGGGTGGCAGCAGGAATTAAAGAGCAAGAAACAAAGCTGCACTTACTTAGATTTGCTCTTGGCCACTGGTTTTTTGCAGCATGAAAAAGAAAAAGAAACAATTATCATTTCATCTCCCTTCCTCCGCATGCAGCACACAGAGATGAGTTCCGCACCGCCCGCACAGAGGCCCGCGCCACTCACGAGCCGCCGCCGTGAGGAACATCGCAACGCTCCCCCAGGCCCGCCGCCGAGCCCGGCCCCCCCACTTCCGGCCGTGCCGGCGGAAGTGCTTCCAGGCCGCGGGGAGGGGGCGGCCGCTGCCTCCCCGCGGGGCGGGGCCAAGGCCCTGGGGGCGGGGCCTGGGCGGTGGGTGGCGACCGTTAACAACTGTTAACGGCCGTGCCGGCGCGAGGAGCCCAGCGTTCAGCCCCCTGCCCCGGGCTGGTAGCGCGGTGTCCGCGAATGAAATGGCGCTGGGCAGGTCTGCCCGCTGGCAGCGGTGTGGCACTGCACTGAACAGCGGGCAGGGGCCGTGCTCGGGGCACCAAAGCGAGTGGTCGCGGTCCCCTGAGCAGCGAGGTAATGCAAAGTGAGAGTTCCTCAGAGCACGGCAGGTGCACAGCTCGCTTCGCCCTCTGCCCCCCCTCGGGTAAGCTGTTAGTGAGGGAATCAGAGCCCTCGAGTATTTAGCAATTAGCAGGGCAACAAGAACGTCAGCTTGCCGTGTTCAGGTGGAAAATGGCACATGGTTATTCTGATGTTCTGTGGCATGACCAAAGCCAGTGGGTGACCCTACAGTGAGGGGAGCAAGGCGGCCTGGCAGGGAAAGAGGTGTCACCCGCCTCCCGTCCTTGCCTGACGTGCTGCTCCTTGCTTTGAGTCAGTTATTCCCAAATACTCCCCTTCAGGATGCAACGTTTCAAGCTTTACTATTTGGCCTTGGAAGCAGAACTCTGGCAGTTGCATAATCCGCCTGCGAATGTCAGGGTGAGAACTGGAGCGTGTTGGGATGGCAAAATGTGAGCGCTGTGCGACTGCTCTCTGCTCCGTGGTGCCACCGCAGCCCGAGCACAGACTGCGCTGGAACGGCGTTGCCAACCTCCTGACTTCTCTGCCAGGAATATAAATCAGCATTAAAGATGATTTTTAAGTGAAATAGCAAGTTAAACATTTGTACAAACACATCATCAAATAGAGGTTATACTGCCTCTTTTTTAAACCTCTCCCCTGCTGGCAAAAATAAAACTGTTCCAGTGACATTTTCTCTGCTCTGCTGTGACAAGGGCTGCATAAATATAGACACTGTGGATTAGAATAGACTTCAGCAATCTCCAGTTTCCTTTCTAGCAGCCCCTTCTGCAGACGGTTTTCCATAGCTATGGGTGAAAAGCAGGGAGCCTAAAACGGCTGTGCATGGCAAGAGGGTGACAGCGTAGCACGGCCCCGGTGGCAGTGGCCATAGCTAACCCTGGGGAAGAGACGTGCTGGCTGGGGAGAAGGAGAGAGGCAGGATTGCTGACCCCAGCTCCATCCAGATTTCCTGTGTGGGCTAGGTTAAGTCATGTACTTCGAGATCTTTGATGGCATGTGCAATGAAAATGCAAATTTTTCCTTCAACTTTGCCTAGAGAAGGCAAGAAGTGTGATGAACTGTAATGCCAGCCTGGATCATTCTGATGCTTGCTCAAAGAGAAGTCACTCATGTCTCCAGCGGAGAAGCTGCTGGTGCCAAACCGATCAGTGTCACTCAGAATCAAACACAGCATCTTTTTGTGCTTCTTTTCAACTAGAAAAACAACAATTTTTCATGTTACAGACTAACCAATTTTTTTTTTTCACTTTCTTGCTTTACATTCTAGGCCGAGTCCTCTTACTACCAGGAACTGAGGAGATTGCTGCTGTCTGCCAAGAAAGTGTGGTCAGGTTGCTGGCACACATGAGACAGGTAAGGGACTGATATCCCAGGCCAGCAGGGGTGATGCTTCTTCATGTGTACTTGGCACTTCAGGTAAATCATCACTTGAAAAAGCCAGAGGAGAGGAGAGAGGGGCAACAGGCTAAATGTTTGCGAAGTAAACATCCTATCGGTACTGTGTTTTTACACGAGTTACCATCAATTAACGCATACGAAAACCAAATGCTGGAAACAAGAGAATAACACTGTAAAGCCTGGGAAAAGCACCACCAGTCCTTCCTGGTTACCCACAAAAAAACAGACAAACAGCTAACTAAGCCAAAAAAATGCACACAGCTTGGTGAACATAGTTTTAAAGCAGCCAGGCTATTTTCTCCTCCTTGCTTTCCCTTCCTCAGCTAGTTACAACTTAGCAGGCTTCTTGCTGTCCGCAGTGCTAGACAAACACTCACGGGCAAAATTGTGCAAATCACTCATCCCAGATAACAAATGGATTTTTACATTCTTTCTGCATATCTGAATCCATTATGCCAAGAAGACCCAGAAGAAAGTGGGCATTAGTTTAATGTAGCTCTGAAAGAGGAACTGTCCAGATCAGGAGACTGGGAATGGTGGAAAGAGCTGTCTAATTGCTAAATCGCTTAAAGCCAGTGACCAAATCCGTTTCAGCTGCTGGCCTGCTTGTGGCATGTTTGAAGTGAGCTGGTGATGGCTTTTAGCCCAGTTCTTAGAGGTGTTCCTGTCACAGTATCACAGTATATTGCTGGCAAACTTGTTAGAAAAGCCAGAAAACCAATGGGCTCGCATGGCTCCCTTCTTTCCTTGAGAGCTCAGTCCGCCAGGTCAGATATGGGGCCCTCCCATGCAGTAGGTTAGGGCATGGCTCTGTTTTCAGGGCTGTACCTGTTCCCTGCTGACTTCCTCCAGAGCGCTGGTCTCTGGATTTGTTCTTGGAGCTCCTCTCCCCAGCACTGACGTCATTCACATGCAAAGGGGGAAGAACAAAGACGGCACTCGCCTGTTTTCTTGTGTGATTTTTCAATACCCATTTCCCAATCCCGACCTCCAAAGTAACAACTTCCTTTCAAACCGCCCCCTCTTGAAATGCCACAGTAGCCAAACAGCTGCAAATCAAAACACCTTGTAAACAAGTGACTGAAATCCCGTGGGATGCCCGAGGGCTTGGGCACGTCTCAGAGTGATTATAGTTCCTGCTATACAAATTGGAGTCCATGTTGCACTGTTCGTGCCAACTCTGAGCTTTTGCTTTTTATTTTTAGTGCTATTTGTCGAGGGGTTCTCATGATAAAAAGAATGACGTTCGGTATCAGTGATACACAGATAAAATTAGATAGTAGCCGGAAGTGATCATACGACTAATCCTCCCCATTGTGACTTTTTCCACAGGATTTGGGATCCTGTGGGCCTCAAGCACAGCTTTTCTCTGGGTGAATTTGACTTCTCATCAGCAGGCAGCCGAAAAATTGGACTCACATGGGAAATGTGTGGTGAGTCTCATGCAAAGAAATGAATGTCATTGTCATTGCTTATGCCAACAGCTGGGACCATCTGGGACACTAAAGACAACATTGTCTACATTTGTACAGCTGATCAAAGGTTGTTTTTAGCAAGCCTCTAAACCTTTTTCCCTTTTTGGGCCAGCACAGCAAGGCTTTTGACTTCCAGGCATGGTGTTTTATATGCAGAACAGCTTCAGTCATCAACAGGGCCCAGTCCTGAGACTTTTTAGCCCCTCAGACATGTCACCCACACTGATGCTGAAGACTTTATTCCTTTCTCTGGAAGAAGAGGCTGCCTAGGGGGAAGATGGGGTAAAGGATGCATTAGATTGCATCTCTAAAGTAGATCTTCTCATTTATTTTGGCTTTTTTTTTTCTCTGAACTTTGGATTGCTTTTATTTTTACCACTCTGTAAAAAAGGAAAACTCAAGATGTTAACTAGTCAGCAATCACTTTCTATTGCTTAGAAACATGAAGTTCAAACAGGTAGAGTACCTCGTGCACCATCAAATGAAGGTGGGATTGGTTGCAATTTAGCAGAAAGGAATTTGTGCTGTGATATTGTGGTAAAGAAAGAGTGTCTGAGAAGCAAAGCTGTGAACCCGTAAGAGCAGTCACTTGTAAGAAGGATATGTAAAGGTGAAGGGAGAGAATAAGTATGCAATGTGAAAGGTGATTTGACACTGATGGATTTTTTTCCTCCTACAGCTTATTGGAGGAGAATAGTTCAAATGCCTAGACGTGATTCATTTTGTTCCAAAAATCTATTTGATTGGTGTGTAACTCCCATCGCTTCTTGGCAAGAGAGGTTTCTTCCGCTTTAAACCAGAATGATTGGCTCTCAGTGAAAAGAAACCCCTCAGGTTCAAGTGTGGCAAATGGAGATGGTCCCGCCCATTTCTTAATTCTGGAAAAAAGTTATTTTCTTCTAGATAACTAGAAGGATAGGGCTTTCTGCATGCCACAGCCTCCCTAGAGATTTTCTCACTTGAAAGAAGGTCATACGGTTCAAAGCTGTTTCTCAAGTGCTGCTATATAGCATTGCTGTGATGTCATGCATTATTATAAACAAGTTATTATTTCATTCAGTGTTTTGGGAAATGATGGGACTGGAACAATACACCCACAGCAGTTCCCTCCCTTATCCCAGCAGGCTCTTGGCAAGCTTCTTATGAGCTGTACCTGGCTAAATGATGTCTGTCCGTGTCTGGTAACAGTGTATCTCTGGGTAACTTGGAATAGGAATATTGATGGATTTTGTAAGGGTTAGAGGGATGGGAAAGAGGAAAGGGGCATGCATTTGCAGTGTCATGTGATTTAATGGCTGCTTGATCTGAGACCCTCTGGCTGAGAAGGCCCCAGGGCTGCATTGCTGCAAGCACTAAATGCATCCTTGCTCCTTTTTCTCTGTGCTTGTGCTGCTGAAGTCAGTCAGTCATTTACACCTGCTGGGATAGCAGAAAAACAAGGTTTAGCAGGGTGTTCCATTCACTTCTATCTGCTTAACTCATGTTTGAGCTAGACCTGAGATCAACATTTAAAAAAATTAATCATCATAAAGGAACAAGTGCTAGGAACGAGGTGCAGCAAGGGCACACAAAGAAATCTGTTTGAAGCCATAGACTCTTGCATAACAATCTCTGGCTAGTTCCCTAAACTTTTTTTTATCTGCTGTAGTCTCTCTAGACCCATTTTACCTAAAATCATGCAATTTGAAAATTGTGATGATGCACAGAGTGTGCTGTGACCTTTGCACAGTCTCTGGAAAATGATTGCCTTTCCTCTTTCCATTTCATAAGCACTGGCCATCTGGCCTTGCCCTGTAACACACCCAGCTATGAAGAGAGTCTCTCTCCTGTAGAGGGGAGGCATTTGGTTAATAACATAAGCATGAAAGAAATATTCATAGGTGGCCTGTTATTAGGGAGTTGTTGATCAGGGAAGGTATAGGTACACTCCAGTCACCTTTTAGCCCATGTTAAATCTTTGATGCTGCTAAAGTACTCAACCAGATAATTTAAAGGTAGCTCAAGCTATCTGACTGGAAATATTCTTTGTCTGACAAAGAACAAGATATTTCTCCACATCGTTAGATAGATAAAAATCTGCTTCAGTTGCCCACAAAACAAAGTTAGACTGAATCATATGTTTTCACCAGAAGTTACCCTACCCAAAGGAACCAGAAAAACATTTAAACTTCCTTTTTTCCCCAATTCTTACAACACAGGCTCCAACCTCACCTTTACAGCAAAAACTGCTCTTTCCAGCCATGATGATCAATAAGAGACTAGATGTTACTCTCTCAATGTAACTGATTCAGTAACTCTAGTCCATTAGGGGTGCCTTGCTACCTAGTCTCACCTCATTAAATGTCCAAGGGGCATAGCTGCCTAAGAATTGTGTATGTAAATAAGATGAAGATCTGGTCCACAGCACTTGACCTTAGATAAATTCCTGTCCAAACATTCTGTTCACTCACACAACCCAGGCCATACTCCAGATGGAGTAGGAGAAGACAGGTGGATTGGTATTCCGAGCCCTGCCCTTCGCTAGCTTCTGATGACCTAGTTCTGGGTAACTGAAGAGATCCAGACCTCACCTCTTCCCCAGCACAAAAATACTCTTGCAGCATTTTGCAGTCATGATGTTCCCATTAAAGAGTGCACATACTCCAGTATTTAGCTGTCTGCAGTGACCTCATGCCGGTATGCAAAATGATGGTCTGGGCACTTCATGCTAGCAGTAAAACAGAAGGGTTTACTGGAGAGGGAGTAGATTTGTATTTAAAGTGTCTGCAGAGCTAAATAAATTCCCTGGGTTTTCTGAGCTGCTGAACAGCCAGAGGCAATCATTGCACTTCTCTCTTTCCCGTTCCAGCCTTCTACTTCTTCTAGTCAGGGACTGTCTTCTACTTTGTATTTGTACAGCCACCAGTTTGGTAGGGTACCACCGTATCTGATCATCTGCACCAATATCATGGTATTGGTGAACCTCCCCTTCCAGGACAGTCTGCAGAGCACCAACCCGGCTGCCCTCCGGTCTCTGATATCTGTAGGTGAAATGCAGGCAAAATTCAAGTTAGACATACATCTGACACCAACTGGATCTGGCAACTGCTCCAGCACTGCAGAGGACTGCCCCAGGATTTCTACTTATTTATAATTCAGCATCAGATTGGAGCCAGTTGCTCCTGGTTAGAGATCTTTTTGCAATAACAAACTAAGATTACATGAAGAGCTTAAAAAAGAATTTCACCCCTCCAGGGCTAAATTACTTCCACTTATATACAACTGTCATGTCTTTAAAGGGCAAACCCAGAAAGCTAACACTGAAAAATGTAACTCTACAACTGAGATTATCTGCCTGCCCTCTCTAGGCAATCACATCTCATATCTCGTAAGGCCCTTCGTAGCCAAAACCAAAAATCAAGCTAAGTGCATGGAAGATTTATGTACAGAGTAGGAAACAACAGCTTGGGAGGAGGTGTATTTGAATGCTAGAGCCAGATACAAAGACAAACCTCAAACACCATACGACTGCTTTTACATAGCATCTCACTCATGTCTGGTAAAATCACTCCATGCTCACCCAGACTTTGCAAACTACTAGTCACCAACTGAGAAAGGCATGGTGACGTACATGTTACGGTAGCATCCGGCACTGGCAAACAATCCGCTTCCATATGTAGCTCAGGATCCATTCCAGACATTTTATAACTGATGTATTTTCCATGAAATAAAAATGAGAAAGCCTGGGGAATAAAAACCTTCTGTAACAACTTACTTGTCCAACGGAAGGTCTCATGCTGATCAACTCACTGTTAGAGAACTGAATCAGGAGCAGAACTATGCAGGAACACGAAGGTCATACCTTCTCTGTACTTGTGAATATTCTGAGTCATATGATAAGAGAACAGACACGCTTCACATAGTGGCTGCATTCAGCTCTGATTATATACCTGGATTAATAATTGAAGCTCTTAACACCAGGGGCAAATGTATTTCCCTGAAGAACGCAAGAACTGCAGAGAGGGAGAGCTCAACACTTCAAATGTCAAGATGTGGAGCTGCTCATAGCCCTTTGTTCACAAAATTTCCTACAAAGAACACTATAGTCTCTTCAGAAGCCTGAAGAATACAGGCTTTATTGTCAGCTTTCCTCTTACCTTCTTTTTCTGTGATGGCAAATGAGAAGAGTGGAAAGGGAGAAGGGAAAGATGAGGAAAAGAATAAACATTTTGCACTGTCTTTTTTTTTTTTTTTAAATCATATTATTTACATAGAAAAGCCTGGGTTTCAGATTTTCGTCCAAGAAAGGACAATTTCCATGATTTTTTTTTTAAGTTCTGCCTATGGAAAATATCCCCTCTTGAGGCTTTTTTGGTGGTTTCTTTTTCTTCTTTTCATGTGAAGTCAGCATGCAGCACTGCATTGTCTTCAGAGAACACTGAGACCAGTGACTAACTGGTACCTTGACAAGAATCCTAGTCCATTCTTTAGTTACAATAGTATCTTATATCTCCAGCTGCTATAAATGCATGGGTGGCTCTCTCCTGGGTTTGGGTTCTGCACGGTCCCTCCCAGGAATGATATGAGAACAGTCTTTCAGAGCACATTGCTGAAAGGTCTCCTTCATTTAAAGAGTCAAAAAATCACTGTCTATTCATGTCTCTTTGCTGTTTGTTTCCCTCTTCTCATTAAGCCTGCTGGTGTTTCACAGAATCACAGAATTGTATGAGTTGGAAGGGACCTCTGGCGATCATTGAGTCCAACCTCCTGCTTAAAGCAGGTTCCTTACAGTAGGTTGCACAGGAAAGCATCCAGGCAGGTTTTGAGTATCTCCAGAGAATGAGACTCCACAACCTCTCTGGGCAGACTGTTCCAGTTTGCTGTCACTGACTTCATGAGTTGTGAGACTTTGTAAGAGCCTGAGATGATCCTCCAGGGTGCACACCCTTGAAAAGTTGTGACTGAATTCCACCCTACTTTTGCTGCCAAGGAATCCTCAGAGGTCTTGATTTTGGCCCTGCATGGAAATGCTCAGGCACTGCAGCAATGAGTTCAGCTTGCAAGGAGCTGTATGGTCCCTTGGTCAAACATGCTCAGCTGTGAATGGAAGTGAGTGTCAGCAGTCCTTCCCGAGGGGCAGGCTGTGTGGCCAGTACACTTCCATTAGCGAGTGGAGATAGGATTTTGCAGTTGTGGATGGAAGATGACCTACTCCATGGTAAGAACTGAAATCATCATGTGAAGTTAAGTGAGTACTGTCTGCTCTGCAAAGAGTGGCAGTGAGGTAGAAAAAGTAAATGATGTATGTAGAAATAGGGCATTCATGTCTTCCTACTTCTGTGTTCGTATCACATGCAGCTGTACCCCTTTCAATAAAATCGCAAGATTTAGAGAGACTGAATTGCTGTAGGCCTCTCAGGTTCATTCAGTCAGATGCAATTTATCATTAAAACTTTTTAATCAGATCTACCAGCTGCCAATCTTGGATTCTTTTTCTCATTCCTAGAACTGCTTAGCAGAAAGGTCAAATAGTATGGAATACACCAATAGGCAAAGGCCATTTCATGGATTGTGATCTTTGCATAAGAAAGGGAACAACTTGCAATCAATGATGTAGTCCTGCATGGGCAGGGTGCGTAATCCTCCATAATCCTGCTGCAACCTCAGTTTAACAGAGAGGATTGAGTAGATCCCTGCTCTGCTATGTTCATTGCCATTGCTTCCTGTAAGGTTTTCTGTCTTCCAGAAGCAGCCTGTAATTCACTGACTGATTGGCAGAAATTAGGTAAGAGTAGCTGAGGTTCTTGAGCAAAACTATTAATATTACAGTAGGACTGAAGCTATACAGAAATCCTGGGCATTTACACAAACCATCTTCCACTGCACACGCAGGGAATACTTTTTATCCAGAACTCTGGCCACTTTGGAAACACTGGTTGACTCTCACGCTTGGCGAAGAGTTGTCACTTGGATAAATCCCCACTTCTCCCTAGCCTCAGACTCTCCCACAGGAAAGGACACCCATTCCCAGTCAGGAGTGAGTGAAACAGTCCTGGCAGTGGGTTGGTATCAGCAGCTCAACTGTTTTGAAAATCCAGACTAAAACTCTCAAATCAAAATGGTAACCACCACATCCAGGGCCTTCAGGTGTGTGGCTTTCTCTTAAGCTCATTGGCATCCTTGAGATATTTCCCCTAGATTTCGGTGAGTCTGGAATTCTGAATTTCATGGAGGGAGTTTCTGCTTGAACAAGGCTGGGAGGTTGGGATGAGGCCTAACCTAATCTGACTTCAGATACTTGGAGTCTCATCAACTTTTATAGTCAACTGAGTGTGATGTGCCACTCCAGAAAGCAGATAAAATCGTTTCTCTTTCCATTAGTTATAGGTTGGTACAGGACCTAAAGTGTAGGTCTTCTAGTTAAATGCTCTACATTCAGCAGTCCTCCTCAGTGCACTGTCTCAGTCAGTTCATTTTCTCTGTACCTCTTGACAGCTCTAAGATGACAGTTTTATCTGCCCATACATAAAGAAGTTGGAGATCTTTGAAAAGAAAGCTTTATAGAAGTACAAGGAATTATTATTCTTCAGCAAAGAGAACCCACTGTCAAAGGAATCCACACACACAGGCTTCTGTCTTCACCAGTCCCTCTCATCTCTTTCAGTGCAACCACATTACCGCATTACCAACTGACTGTCAGTTCTTGAGCATCCCAGCCATTGTTCATTCATATTTATTTCAGCTCCAACTATTGCAGAGTCTAGAGGCTAAGAGCTTTCTGCAAGATTGGTTTCAAGTAGATATGCAAAGAAAGGCAGCTGGGCAGTGGGCCTATTTCCCTTCTAGCAGTTTTTGTTATGATTTTAGATGTGAAATCTGCTGATGGTGTGGAGGCTGAACTGATTTGCTGAACTAACTTGTTCACTGATATGAAAACCTCCTCTCTTAAAATAAATCAGACCAAAACCTTATGATATTATCCCATGACCCAAAGAGTGGCTTTGCATTTGGCCACAAGAAGAGTGGCATTTTTTTTAGTTACATGGAGTTGGGATTTTTTCATGCAGTGATTCTATTCAACGAGTGATGAACAGTCATGGCTGAGGGAACTTTTCATTTCCCTATGAATTACCAGATCAAGCAGCTTTGTCTAATCCCTGTTATAGCCTTTAAAGTTGGGCCACTTTTAAATTTTTTAATTCTCTGCCAAAGTCTATTTTTAAAGTTGTTATTGCAGTAGCTGCCAGATATGAGGATGCAAGTGCCTCCCCCCATTTTGTATAAGAGAATAAGTGAGTAAGATCATGCACGCATAGACTGAATCTCACAGATGAGGATCCTAAAGCACTGTGTGATGACTACTGACTCACAAACCCTTCCTGAGATAGTACTAAGTTTCTTTCATTGGTGGAAGGCAAAGAAAAGCAGGCAGGTCAAGGGGAAAAGGTATCTGTAAAGAGGATTTAGCTTCCTGAGGAACAAAGGGAGTGAAGGTGTATCTTGTAGACTTAATTCTAAGTGATTTACTCAAGGTGATGTTGTCACTTGGAGTCTTTCCATTGATCCCACTGAGGCCTCGGGTGTCCTGATCTCCAGCCAACCTCCTTCCCCTTGGTCATTACAAATGTCGTAGTTAGAGCTTGCTGAATAACATTCATGAATGCTGTATCAGTGTGCTCAGCCCCTTACCTTCTGCTATCCATTTTGAATAACTTGCTTGTTGGTTCAGAGATTACAAAGCAAGAAGAAGCCATTGTCATCATTAGTCTGAGTAACTGCATAGCATAGACTGCAAGGTCACATTGAATTGCTTTTTCTTGGAAGCACAGCATAACTTTCAGGGATTTTTTTTAAAATATTGCTAGCAAATGGAGAAATCCACCACAAGCCTTGCATAAATTGGTTAATTACTCTCATTTCTTAAAAAAATAGAAAACCTTTTCTTTTTCTAGTCAAGATTTGTCCAATTTCATTTCCCTATCATGATTTATTTATTTGTCTGCCAGTTTAAACAGCTCTCCATTATCAATTCTCTGCTTTTATATAGGTGCACAGAGATTGCAATTGTGTCAGCCCTTCATCTGATCTTTGTTTAAGCAGATTGAACTCCTGGAGTCTTTCACTGTAAGGCACATTTTCTAGTACTTTAATCAGTCCAGTATCTCTTCTCTGTACTTTTTCCAATGTGTTATCATCCTTCTGGAATTATTCACAAATAACCTTTTCATTAGTCAAGCCGTTCTTCAGATGGTTGAATAATATTTGCCTGATGAATTTACAGTAATCTTCCTATTGGTAACTTACATTGTTTGTGATTTTTTAACATGGACAGCTATGGAGGTCTCTTCTACAGCTCCAGTGGCCATAGAAGACAGTTTCATGTGTTGTTACTCCTTCTCCTGCATGCTCCTGCATGCTAAGGACTGCATGTTAGTCCTTCTCACCAACATGCTAACATGTAAAAATGTTGTATGTGGCTGATGTGATTTCTGGGCAAAAATTCACACCGTAGAAAGCTTTTCTCATGGAGAATGTTGTCATTCTTGTCATTGTTGTCTACAACTGAAAGAGCTAGATGCCCACAAGAAAGCTATGTCTCTACAACAGTCACACAAACTTTAGCTCAGCTGAACGTAAAGTCAAATTAACGTCACTCCTTTCTCCTTGTCTGCAGTGTTTTGCTGTCACTTGCTGCAGTGAAACAGTTTGTGGAACTTCCCCTTTAGCTATTCGTTAGAAAGCCACTTGTTCAATTTCATGTTCTAGGCTTCAGCTGAACTCTCCTTTCTTGACATCGCATGTTTCCATTGAACACACAACGTGGTGAAGAAATAGCCCCTTCCCTATACTGCAGCCTTCCCGGACCCTACCTCGACCAGACAGGAAGTTGTGGTTGTGTTTGCTCTTTGTCCCTCTGAAGCCATGGAGCCAATACAACCTAATCTCTCTTCCCAGCTACGTGACACTCAAGTCCCACCAATCTCTCCGCCTTACCCTCCAAGGGAATATCAGGATGATGGGAAAGCTCACATCGTTGGGCATTACTCTCTTTTTGCAGTTTGGATCTTTGGAAGCAGCTCTCAGTGCCGTCAGTATGGTAAAAAAGAGCCTCTTTCTGCTACTTTCAACTAAGTTCAGAAAACCACAGCCACCTCCAAGCTTTGATCTTGAGCCAAAGCCAATGACAGCCTTCTTTGTTCCCCAGTTCTTTTATTTTTGCTATGACAGATAGAAGTATCCTTCCCTGTGCTTTCTCTCTTCTTTCTCTTCCCCCTTTTCACTTGGCTAGGAGTCTGCAACCTCATCATCAGCAGGAGAAGATGTGTGTGAATTTCTGCTCATAAGTCATCAAGACAATTCTGGACCAAGGGAAGTGGGTAGGCAGAACCTAGGTGATTTGGCCCAAAAAATTAAGACAATGGGCTTTCCTGCCATTGTTTTCCATCAGTATGCTTTACTGCAGGAGGTCATGCACAGTCTGTGCTGGAGGCTAAACATGCCCAAGAGGGAAAGGGAAGGGCCATATCAGGCATCTGGGGCCAAAGAAGAAGCAATTTGTTAACCACATGTAGCAACAAGTGAAGTTTTGAGGGAAGAGACTACAAATAGCAAACTATTTTCAGATGTCAAAGACAATTCAAACATGCCACCTACTGGACCTGAGCTTGGATACTTGGTAGGGATGGGCAGATGGCACTGAAGAACCAGGGAGAAAGAGCTTCTGCACTCCTTACAGATTTCTTGTAAAAGGTGGTCCTTCCCTCATCTCTTCTAGTCTCTGGACTTATGATCAAGACCTTAGTTCTGTTCTGCAGAAGGCTTTCATACAGCCAAAAGCTGAGGCAAATGAAATCAAGGGAACAGAGAAGGCAACCTAACATTGAGGCAGGTAAATTTTCTTTCATACTTCTTAAGCGCTACCAAGGGAAAAGCATTATTGTTACAAAAACAGCTGTTGTTTGTTTGAATCCCTCCCTAACATTTGTGGTAGATCGCTTTGGTCATTTACATTCCAGTTCTTCCCTAAAGCTTTGCCACAGGGCTTTGGGCAGAAGTTCAAGTACCTGGCAGCTGGAACCATGCCCCTACTAAGCCACCTAAATACTGACATTCCAGGCCTCCCCTCATGGAGAAGAGCCTTGGTCTCCTAACTGAGCTTAAGCATCCTGAGTACAAAGCCTGTCAGATTTCATTGTTAACGAGTGAGGAAATAAATTTGTTCTAATTATTCTATGAATAGCTTAGATGGAATTTTACAGGGAAGGAGTTTTGTCTAGAGATTATAAGAGGAGACTCTGAGCCAGGACTGCTAGGTTTTCTTTCTGATTCTGCCCGATTCATTGATTGACCCCGAGTGAAAGTTGTATCTTGGTTTCTCACATCTGTAAAAAGGAGTGATGATATCTAACTGCCTGCCATGAGTGTTTGTAGGGTTAATTAATTAACATCAGTGAAGCAATCTGAGTTCTCAGTTGAAAAAGACTATGGCATAAACAAAGAAATATTTCTAACTGCCTTTGGTGTTTGGCATTCTCATTCTTTTTTATATGTAGATGAAACAGCCCTCAATGAGAGGGAACAGAGCTCTCGGTCTACTAACTGGTGCCTGAGTATTAAGGAAAACTGGTGTGCAACTGAATCATAAATTCACTGAAACTGCATTTCTACTCAGGCTGTGAAGAATAGGCCAGGAGACTTTTGCTCAACTATCTGTTAGTCTAAAATTTTCATTGAATTCCTTTATGCAAACAACTGTTTTTTGCAAATGATTTGCTGTGACTCCTGAATAGCAGTCTTCTATCTGTGGAAACTGGCCAATCTACAATAAAACTTTGAGTCTGACCATTGAAACCAGTTTTTTACCCATCTGATAGTTCACCCATCCAGATCATAATGTCCTAATTTCTAAATTGAGATACAGTGCCCAGCCTTGCTAAAGTAATGGTACAATGCCTGTCAAAAAATCACAGTATGAATAATAGTTGCATAGATTGTATTTACCTCCGTGTATATGCGTGTGTGTCTGTGTGTTTCTGTGCATGCACTTTTTGGAAACAGACTTCAGAACCACTGTGTGCTCACAGTCTAAAAGCCAGTCAGTATGAAAATGAAGTGAATTTACATCTTGAAGTACAATTTCTTGAACATGTGTTTTTTCCCATTTTATGGTTTTCCATTTTACCTTTGACAAGGATTTTTAGAAGCAACTGTCTTTGTCCTTACATCCAACACCAGTCATGAGTCAAACGGGACCTCTGCATTTGACTTGACAGAGCTACTTCTAGCTATAAGTCATTCTCTGAAGATTTTCCATCTCCTAACTTCAAAAGGAATGCTAATCTTTTTAACCTCTGTTTTCCCCAGTAAATATCAAACATATGGTCTACAGGAGATACGGACCACCAACAAAATCATGGGAAGCTCATGGACTTTGAGAATGGATGTGAGCAAGACGCTCCAAGAGAACAGGATTGGCAGCATGCCCAGCTTGCGTAGGCTTGTCAACATAAGCAGTATGGATCCCAGGCACCATCCACTCTGTGTAAATCTAGGCTTTAAACTTAAACCAGATCTCCAGCTTCAACTGTCACATCCTTACCACTGATGTCCCGCTCTGTCCTGTGCCTGTCATCTCATCTCCTGTTGTTTGCGGAATCAGTACAGAGGGTTGTCTTCCCCTGCAAATGGGAAACAGAGACTTGGTGTGCTCTTCATCATCTATCCTTCTTCTTTCTAGTAACATTATTTTTCAAATGAAGTCAAGAATATGCTGAGAGCTTCTGGGGATGCAGAATAAGGCCAAGCATGCCGGAAGGGGAAGGTTGAGCATTTTTTTGGAAAAAGAGCTCGCTCTTTCTCAAAGCCATTAGCCATTCAAGGAGGATGGTGCCTGAGGGATCTGTTCTACTCCAAAGCTGGAGCCATCCTCCCTATTATCTCAGTAAGTGCTCCTCAGTTCTGGTGTGGTCACACTCAAGACTGTTGTTTGTAACGGACAACCTGGTACCATCACAGACCCATGCACTGCTGAGGTACATTCTGAACTGTCACAAGTTGGAGAGAGGAGACCGTCTGAATTTCTTGTCCCTCATCTGTCAGAGATCTCCCACCAGGTACTGACTCTGGCTCACTACAATTATACACAAAGACTGGTGGCAGAGCAGCTAGGACTGCTGCTAGAAGACAAGCCTCCCCACTCTTTGCACTACACAAATCTCCAAAATTGCATGTTTGGGTAATTCATCTAGCTTTCCCTCCTTGGACAATGGTAGGTATGCAATGACACTGAGCCAGATAACTTAGAGGAAGTTGGTTCTTTGAGACTGGCCTGCCAGGTTGTGTCTGAAGACTCATGTTGGGCAGTGCGCTAGAGATGCATTATCCAGGAGTCAGGCAGCTCTACAGAGATGAAATAAAGTGCCTGAAGATTACCATATGTGAAAAATGCAGAGGTTGGTATTGGCATCTGACACAGCCACTGCAGCCTGGGTGAGCAGATGGCTGGATGTTGTTTCTAGCTGATCTTCCACTCAAAGTGCACCAAGGACCTTTGTAAACATGCAGCTGCCTCCCCCTAACAGTACTCTCACAAATGTCATAGCAAGTGTTATTTCCATTTGCCAGGAGGTGGGGTAGCTAGCCTAAGGCTGTCCATTGAGCTGTGGCAAAGCCCAGTATTATGACTTCCAGGCCCCTGAATTTTCTGTGCAATTAAAGACAGATATCTTTCCTTTACCAATTCCATAACACAACACTCAGTGACAATCATCTGAAGGGTATAATAAGGACCTTAAAGCCCTGGACAGAATGGTTGATGTCACTGTTGGAGTCTCCCATCTTGTTTTCTGGCAGAGAATCTTGTAACAATATGAGTTATGAACGCAGGTACTGCTGTATATTTTTAATGCCAGGGTTATTTACCAAAAGTGGGCCCTTTGGGGCTGGAGGGGAGGGGATCTTGTCGTGCAACCTTCCTACCCATGCAAAAATGTATTTGCATGTTATGGTCACTCTCCTGAAGTGGCTGATCCTCCATCCCTTCCAGGACACTAAGTCTCATTGTCAAAGACACTACTTTGCAAACAGATGATGCTGTTTCCCTGTGTTGGGGAAGGGTTCTGCTCTTTACATGCTGGGGACTGCAAATTCTGTCCTAGCTCCTGCTGTAAAGTGAGCACGGTGTACCTTGTGGACATGGTGTAGTGACAGTCAGGAAGTCCTGGGAAGCGACAGTTGTTGATGATATGCTGTAGGTACTGGAAGGTTTTGTCTGAGCTGTGTGGCCAGAAACAGGAGGGGTGAGAACAGCCCCTTTGCCCTCACTATCTGGAGTGTCTGCTACCCACAGCCCAGCCTGTGTTGCCATGGAGACATTGCCCTGATGGCCTGCAAATTCTGATCATTTCAGTGAAAATAATTTGATGCAATCAGCAGAGACATGGGGTTAGCAGTTGCCACACACATGCACAAATGCACACAGTCCTGCAACTATCTTCTTCGTGTCACGATTTCAGCAAGCAAGCAGACAAGTTTGCTTATAAGACAGGGGCATGTCAGCCAGCGGGGTTGGTTACAAACATGGCTTTCTCCAGCTCAGATTAACAAGACCTCCTCCTGCTGCTTGGAACAATGCGTTGTTACCACAACACGACATCTAGTTAAGTAAAGAAAGCCAAGCTCAATCCACCCAAACATTAAAGCCTTCCCCTCCCCTTCACCAACAGACTTTTCTTGTCATGTTCAGATTGTTTGCCAGTGAGTGGTGGAAAAAGCTGTTGCTAGGTCTTGGCCTGTATTTATTTGCTGCCCCAAATCAACAGAAGGTAGTTCTGGGAAGCTAGCTTCAGGGGATGCAAGAAACTGACATTGCCCTGTAGTAAAATTATGGCTACTTTCTTGGAGAGCTGAGTCCCAGTGGTGTCTACTTCATACTCCTCTATTGCAGCTGTACTGCCTGGGCTGACGTAGCTGGGCTGCGTGCTGTATTTTCAGTTTTTGCTGAACTAAGAGCAAAATCCAAGAAGCCACAGGCAGCACTACCCAGCCTCAGTGGACATGCTGTCTGGGTCGCCTCTCTGCATCTCAGCCCGTAGGTGAGGTGCACTGGGAGCGCAGCAGGAGAGATGCCTGGTGCTTGCTCTTACTGCTGCACTTGAGGGATGCTGCTACATGGTTGTGAGCAAGCCAGGTAGTGGATGGGTGTTGTACAGAACTTCAGTCTCCCAGTCTGTCAAGCTTGAAAGTTTTTCCAGCTTTCAATTTTGTCTAGAGTTTCTCTCTTAAGATTCCCCCCTTCTTCAAACAGAGCCTCAACTCTGGCTGGGTCCCAGAGATAGATACCAAATGGTGCTTTTTTCCCTTTCTTTTGCTCTTTCTTCCTTCTCGTGAAGCTGGCAGACTCTCCAAACACACATCCAACCAACGCACAGTGCATTCGAAAACAGGCCATCTGGCTGAGCACTCCTTGAGAATGAGGAGACAAGAAAAACAACCCTCTTGGAGCTGGCAGCCGAAAGGCAGGCAGCCCGTACGGGGACTTGATCTCGTGGTGCAATCCAAGAGCCGTCCAATCCAAGGGCATTGCAAAAAAGCTCTTTCCTAATGAGCAGAATACGGCTGTCTCCAGAAGCGGCTCCAAGTCAACAATTTGAGTGGGATGCTGTAACTCTCCTCGCTGCACATGTGCTCATTAATTAAAGCCACTTTGGAAGATGCCCCCGACACCCCCGCCAGGGC
Source organism: Penelope pileata (assembly GCA_013396635.1). Classification (NCBI taxonomy): domain Eukaryota; kingdom Metazoa; phylum Chordata; class Aves; order Galliformes; family Cracidae; genus Penelope; species Penelope pileata. The sequence continues at coordinate 682,913 of WBMW01002662.1, forward strand.
TGCCAGCCTACCCTCCCCGAAATCCTGCTTGCTGCTTTGCAGCCCCCTGCTGGGCAGGGAACTGCAGATCCCCAAGGGAAGCATGGGGCCATCAGCATCCAGCTCTTAACCACAAAATGGACCCATCACATTGCCGATGAGCAGCTGCACAGGGAATACAGTGCTGGAAGGAAGTTGCACTCCATTTGCTTTGCTGACGTTTTTTTCCCATCTGAGTTTGGTAACAGCCCGAGTGCTGCAGGCAGAAAACTGCTCTGGGCAGGTCAGCAGGCAACAGGGATGGAAGTGAGCTGAGCAACCTGGTGTTGCAATCCTTTGCTATTTTTCTGACCGCTGAGGACTAGGTTCACAAAATCAGGGTGACTGAGGTGAATGCAGACCTGTTAGTATTCAAATCCTTTGTCAGGAGAGCAGGGAGCACCCACTGAAGCCAGCAGGAGATGAGTTTAAAACAGATTAAAGAAGTTACATTACATTAGGTAGGGAACGTCTGGAAGCTGCTGGTGCAGCAGGCTGCAGAAGCAGACAGTATCAGCAGGCCCAGAATGGGACTGGAGAAATTCCCAGACAACAGATCTGTAAATGGATGCTAAAGGGAACAGGTGGGATGTACAATCGAGCTTCTCAATCCAGCAGAGGTGAATGCTAAGGAAACGCAAGGGCTGTGCACTCTCCCTGGACAGCCTCTCCCTTTGTCCCAGCTGGGAGCAGAGCGCTGGGCTCAGAGACCATTGCACTGGCCCAGTTTTTAATGAGGGACTCAGTCCCTTTGCCAGCCTGATCTGAGGGTAATATGAACAGACTGCTGCCTCTTTAAATTATCAGAAGGAGGCTAGAATCTGCAGGTTTTTTGGGAGGAGGAAGCTAGATTTGTGGAATATGTTTCTGTGAATGTTAATAGTCACAAGCTTAATCTGTTTAGTCTCCTAGTCATTAAATTTCACAGTGACTGAGTGGTTCATTTGAACCTTTGTCTTCTTGGGATCTCCCTGCTTCTGAACCTGCTCTTTTACTATTGATGGGAGAAGTGATGGCTTAACCTCCAGGAGACCATACACCTACGTCTTGGCTAAGTATATACAGATTTCCAATGGCTAGTTACAGCTCTGAACCTCTGGATAGCTATTTCTCATGTTTATGCTGTGGCTTCTTGCATGCAGTTGTGTTTCCAAGCTCAGGGATTAAAGCTCTTGACTTTTTTCCTTTAATAACTCAAGGGTAGTGTTCTGTAAATTAAAAATTCCTTAGTTATCTTCAAAAAATATTAGAAAGGCCAGACAGCACCAGTTCAGGTACACAGAAGCCCTGTGTTTCTTGACACTAAGGCATCAGAGACATTCAGAGCCTCTTCCTTTTATCAACATACAATATAGTTGTCCCCAGCTGACGAGGTCTAAAATTGAGATTTTGCATCATTATGTTTTTGTAAGATTTAACAACAACAGGGAGATGTTCCTAGACTAACATCAAAACAAAACAAAATGGGGATGTGAGGGAGTCAAATATGCCCCTTCTTTTGCAGTGACCTAATTCAAACAGCAGTGACTAGTTTAGGAAAACGTGGAAGTGACAAGTGACAGAGACCAGTACTAAGTCAGAACAAAGTCCAGTAGTTCAATTTCTAAACAATAATTGAGTGAATGTAAAGAGTAACCGCAAAGCTTCAGTGTGAAAAGAAAATGGGGAAAGGGGCACAAAAATGAGAAGGGACCCCTGGAACATTGAATCTACTTCTCTGCTGTCATGATATCCTACAACCAATAAAGACTTCTCTTTTAACAGTTGTTTATTCTCGTTGTTCCTCTTGGAACATTATTCTGAACTTCACTCTGCTGCTGTTTTGAAGGCTTCTGCTAGTTTACAGCCTAAATTTATTTATGACCAGTGCGTACCTGTTTTAAGATCTTTCCATTTTTAAACTCTAACCTACTATTAGCCACGTTTAGTAAAAGTTTAGGGCATAATTCCTTTCCTCCAAATATGTATGTTCTGTTATGCTAACATTGTCCCTTCTTATTTTTAACTTACAGGAGAGCAGAATAATATGCAAAGACAAGATGAAACAGATGCTTCAGGACTACATTACAATTCAGACAGTAATTTAAATCAGCTGAAGATGTCAGAACAAAATGCTTTGTAGGTGTTTCTGCGCTATCAGCTACTCAAGGGGTAGTTACAGGTAATGTGCCTTTCAGTACAGCATGCTTCCCTTACAGCCTTTGATGTGATCTTATGAAAGATTCCCTTTAGGAATGTGCTCAGAGCTCTAAGGTAAGTCACCTGGAGCTTTGGGAGCTTGGTGCCCCAGAGACCAGATTCCAAACTTGCTTGAGATATTTGTGTAAATAAGGCTGCTGACACACAGAGAATATCATGAGGTATCTCAGAGTTGTGTTGTACATGTCATTTGTCCTTATATTCCAATGAAGGACCTACATTTCTCAATTAGGTTTTCTTCAAGCCAATTCCAAACTTAGACATACAGAATGTCCAAAATAATTTCAGTAAAAAAGATGCCACTTGGAACAATTTTCTAGTCAAAAAATGGGTTTTGAAAGAACAAATATTTTCATAGAAAGAGTTTGCTTTCCTCCAAATGCGACCCCCTTTCATAAGCCCAAAAGGCTTAAAAGCAGAAGAGATTTGATTGTTGGCAGTTTGGGGATTATTCCCCTCCCTTTCCCCCAGCATTTTCCAATGGAAAATATTCAGGGTTTGGGTTTTTAGCCCTTTGCTAAAATGTCAACATTTTCCAAAGGGTGAAGGAGGGAAAAAGAGAAGAAAAGAAAAACATGTTCTGACCAGCTCCAGTCAGAGCCAAATGGCTCAGTCCTGGATTTGGTCAGGGAAGTATGCTGGAGGGGAGAAAACGGGAGTGTCTTGGTTCCAAGCACAGTCTGGGCTGAGGACTGTGTATCACGATCCATTTGTATGAGTCATTCCAGTCGACATTTCACCAGGGGAGCGTATGTAGTGGCTTTTAAGCACTTCAGGTCAATATTAGTTGCAAACACTGCTTTGCTGCTTACTACAGCCACTTTGGCTCTCTATGTGCATGTGGGATGCACACAGGTACACTCTGTTCAAGTCCTCCAACATTTCCATGATGTCTTTAACTCACAGCGACAATAATAACACCTGGCACCTATCCAGATGTGTGAAATCAGCTCTACCTCATTCATAAAAGAGGAGAAAGAACTAAAACGTAGCCTTCAAAAGCTTCAGCCAGCTATGGAATAGGGAGAAGCACTGGTAGAGCTGACATAAAGGCTGCTAAACTACACATGCACGTGCAGGCACCATCCTGCTTCTGGTGGGAAAGGAGTGGCTTCATTTCCCCAATGTGCTGCTGATCCCCAGCTGCCTTCTCAGTCTCCAGAAAGCTGTCCCAGCACTTGGGCACCTTCAAATCTGATGAAGACAAGGGCCATCTTTGCTTCTGCCCCTCCAAGGTGTTGCAGAGCTGCAATGGTATATGGATGCGTACCCAGACTAGGTCTTTGTCCCCCTCTAGTGACTTGATTGCAAAAGAAGTTTTCTGAGTACTACTCCCTCCAAGCAAGACAGTCGTTACTTTAGGCCAGGATGTTGAATGGTTTCCTTTCCAAGGGCTAGTAAGACATCTAAGCACCACTGGCAGGTCATATATTTATACACACTAAGACATTATCCATTACCAATGTAAACAGTAACTGGGAGCTTGACTTTCTGCTCTAATAGGTTGTGTGTGCCTGTTTTCCTCCCATGGAGGATGGCAGTCACAGACTTCAAATGACACCTGTGCAGTCCTCCAGGAGACCCAGCTAGGTCCGCTGTCACTGGTGCAAGAGCACATGCAGTGGGGCTCCCGTAGCCAAACACTTGCTGAGTCACAGCCCAGTCACCCATGTCTTAGCAAGTCGTGTCAGCCATCTGTCACCAGCACATCCTCCTCACTGCTCTGTGACTCCATGGGGAAAACAACAGGAGGCAGATTACATTTGACTGAGAAGCCAGGCTCTTGTGCATCTTGGCTCTGAGTAATCCCTGCCTTGCCTTCTAACCGATGGTAAAGCCTTTGGCTCATCTTCGTTTGGCCCTTTGTCAGGGAAGAAAGTGACATTCAGGTTCAAACACTGAGCGCTTTGGCTGACTAATGAGTGACTTCAAACAAAGCACACTCAGGCAAGTCATGATACTTCCCTACTGCAGCCAAGTCATCTACATTGGCCTCCACGCTGGTGCTCTAATCAAACCAGCATGTTTAAAAAAAAAAAANGGAACCCTGTTTCCTATAGCCTTCTGCCCCAACTGTGTCTGCTAAAGGGTGTGAGAGCAGAGATCCTGTTGTATCTCCTGTCCTACCTGACCTCCCATGTTCTCTCTCATTTAGCTGTGACATAGAGCTGCAGTCCTGGAGGGCGCGTGTGGGGGCACAGCCCCAAGAGAAGGGCGAGCTTCTTGCCATGTTCCTGCACCACCAACCAGCCCAAGTTCTGTCCAGGTACGTCAGCCAACCTGGGCTTGTGCAAGAAGCTCGCTGTGGGGGGTGTTTGCATACCATATATTCACACAAGATTTCACAAACACAGCCCTCTTACCACAGCCCTCACCTCTGGGGCTCCCTGCCCTCCTCTCTTGCGTGTTTGGAACTCTGTTTTTCCCATTAGCTCCCCTCGAGGACAAGTCACCCACACCAGCAATATGACTATCCTACTTCATCCTGAAGTGATGAAAGAGTGTGGAGTGGATGGGGCCTTTTTTTATTCTGGAGGAAAAAAGTGGACTCAATGCCAGGCACAGATCCCAGGCGGTGGAGTTCAAATCGTACTCAGAGCACATAATTCCCATTTGTGTTTGTGTGCACGCAGGGCGAGGGTGGGAGCTGGAGGGGGGGGTGAATATAAGAATGTAATTGTCATAATTTAATCCGAAACTACTTCTTGGAAGAAAAAAAAATAGGCCAACACAAAACAGCATGTTCAGTTATAAACACCACATGAAAGAGCGGTATTATGTTCTACTTGGTAACTGACATCTAACTTTAATGTTCTCAGCTGCCCACTACTGGGCCAAGGCCTTTCCAGCACTCCCCCCGCCCCGAAGCAAACAAAAGCCCCCAGCCAAACTGCAGCACAGATACCAATTTCTGAGGCCGCAGCGGAATTCCACATAGAAAGTTCATTATGGGCAGAGGACACAGGCTGGTAGGTGGAGCGCCCGGGAGCAGATGGCCATCTGGGAGCCATGGCACGCCCAGCCACACTGGGGAGAGTGCCCACTAAACTCCTGCAAAGCCCTAAAAAAAGCTGGCATGTGCCATGTGAGATGCAGATTTCCCATCACTGGCCAGTGCATTCCGGCCAGAGTATTCCCAGAGCCGGCCCTGGCTGGCACCGCAGCTTGTTTCTGATGGATGGGGGTGCCGAGTGGGTTGGGCGCAATCGCAGCTGAACGGGAGTGGGGCCCTTTGTGCCCCTCCTTCTCCCCCCGGCTCTCAGCTGGAGTCATTTTGTGCAAAGGAAGAACAGTCACTCAGGCTTGGATCCTCAGGGGTGCTTACCTACTTTGGTTGACACTTGGCCCAAAATGCTCTCAGTAACACCAGAGACCTGGTAGTGCTGAACATGAGCCAGCATTATGCCCAAGAGGCCAAGAAGGCCAATGGCATCCTGGCTTGTATTGGAAATAGTGTGGCCAGCAGGAGCAGGGAGGTCATCGTCCCCCTGCACTCAGCTCTGGTGAGGCCACACCTCGAGTACTATGCTCAGTTTTGGGCCCCTCACTACAAGAAAGACGTTGAGGTGCTGGAGCGTGTCCAGAGGAGTGTCTGGAGCGCAAGTCTTAGGAGGAGCAGCTGAGGGAGCTGGGATTGTTTAGTCTGGAGAAGAGGAGGCTCAGGGGAGACCTTATCACTCTACAACTACCTGAAAGGCGGCTGTGGTGAGGTGGGGGTCAGCCTCTTCTCGCAGGTGACAGTGACAGAACAAGAGGGAATGGCTTCATGTTGCGCAGGGGAGGTTTGGGTTGGACATTAGGAAAAATTTCTTCTCAGGAAGAGCGGTAATGCATTGGAATGAGCTGCCCAGGGAAGTGGTGGAGTCACCGTCCCTGGAGGCGTTTGCGAGCTCTGGAGATGTGGCACTGAGGGACATGGTTAGTGGTGGAGATGGGCTGACGGTTGGACTAGATGACCTTAGTGGTCTTTTCCAACCTTAATGATTCTGTGGTTCTACGAGCAGGGTATTTCTTCTCTCTCTCCGTGGGATGCACGAGGCAGAGCCCTCCCAGCTTGTGGGACCAGAAGACAAGGAAGGAACGTGCTCTAAATCCTCGCCATCCCCTGCAGTGGGGGTGCTCTGGGGTCTCATCCTAACTGGAGGCTCTGCAAAGCATCTGCTGGAGCTGTTGCAGCAGGGTATCACAAAGTAAATGCCTTCTGCTTGAAGAATATGTTTATTAGCTTCACACTAACCTTTATTTTTCATGGGGCTGGGTGACATTATTAGCACCCGTGCCTACTGCTGAAGTGAAGCATCTTTGTTGTAGCGTGGGTGGGAGATGGGTTACAGTCAATATGGAGCAGATCGAGAGAATGGCTTCTGCTATTTACTTCTCTTCTGTTCTTGTAGGATGCGTGACACTGTTTAAGAAGATCTGCTTAGTAGAATCTAATTAAAATCTGAATTGTCACCCCGGCACCCTTGGGACATTTTGCTTGCTTCAGCTGTGCTGGGCACAGGGCTGTTTCCTCAGCCAGCCCAGCCTGCCCCGGGGGAAGGCCCAAAACAAAGCACGGGGCTTAGGGGAAAACTCTGCCATGGGAAAACTCACTTTGCCAGCATCGCCCACACTCTTGCCCAGCCTAGGGGTAGTGGAAGGGCCCTTGGAGAGGGGTGTGCCAGCGGGGGACAAAAAGCACGGTGGTGTCCCTTTGCACGGGCCCCACCGTCGCCCGAAAGGTGGAATTGAACCACTCTGTCGCTAGACAGCTACAGGTTTGAAGCCTGCACCCCAGACCACTGAGGGTCATCCGGGCAACTACAACCTTCCCGCCGCTGGCAATATGAAGCTGCCTACGAGTGTTTTTGCAAGGTCAGAGCGAGCGCTGCGCGACGAGCGGCAGCCGGGCTGTGCCATGCCCACGGCCGTGCTCCAGCCGCGGGTCCGGCCGCGCCGTGCAGCGCCCGCGGGATGGGGCGAGGTCCCACCGCCCGCTGCCGGCCCGGCAGCTCTCGCGGGCCGGATGCAAATAGAGGGGCGGTGATTGGCTGTCCCGCGGGGCGGGGGCGGGGGCGGCGGGTGACGCACGGCGCTTCCCAGAAGGAGCGGGGCGCGCCCGCTGCCCGCGTGGGGTGGGAGAGAGAAGGACGGCCGTGCCTGGGAGGGGGAGTGGTATTTTATTCTTTTCCATTTTTCCCCTCCTTTTTTTTTCTTTTCTTTTTTTTTAAAAAAAAAAAAAAAACAAANTTTTTTTTTTTTTTTTTAAAAAAAAAAAAAAAAAAAAAAAAAAAAACGGTGGTTAGTAGGGGATAGTTGGGAGGAGGACATGCATCTCCCACGAGGTGCCTCGGAGAACAATAATATCCTATGGGAGGAAATTCCTTTCTGACCCCCAGCCGAGTGTCAGCTCGTGCCCCGCAGTCCAGGATTGAAAACACTTGTGACTGGGTCCTTGCGCGTGTGACTGCGGGGGCTATTTCCACAAACGTCTGAGCCCTTGAAAAATGACCAAGTTATTTGCCTCGAGAGATTCCTCTGAAGTGGAGCCATTTCTGCAAGCGCATGTGGTTTCCAGCAATCTTTAATTAGAGGGCTCCTCCTGGTGCAGGCAGCGCAGCGCCCTGGCCCGCTGCCCCTCTGCGCCTCGGGGAGCTGAGGCTCCGAGCTGGCCATGGGGAGCTGCCGGGGGACCCAGGCACAGCAGCCAGGCCCAGAGGTCCCGGTGGGGTGGGTGCTGCTGGGGTGTCCTCCTGGGGTGAGCCAACACCGGTGTCGCTGCCTGCTCCCAGCCGCGAGCCCTCTCAAAGGCTCATTGTTCACAGCAAGCTGCTCTGTTAGCAGCTTAGATGTGTATTTCAGAACACAGTTGCAACTCTTAGACCCAGAAAGCAGGGCTTTTATCAGCAACAGCCACTTGGAGAGCTACTCCTGCCCCCTGCCAATGCCAAGCAGGAATTTTTCTCCCTTGGCTCATGGGGGTCACATCCCTCCGCACATTCCTTTCCCTTTACCTGGTGCTTGTTCCGGTAGCAGGTGGCGTAACAGAGCAAGTTCCCTTTGTGCATAAAAATGCACAGGGCGAGGAACTGGGGGTGTGTGTGGGAGGAGGTGCAGGGAAATTACTCATGGGGAGGAAGAGGTTAGCATGGGGGTGTGAGGAAGTCAGGTGGCAGCAGCTGTCCCTTGGGCTCCCAACCAGGACTGGAAGGAGCCCATCAGCCTGGAGCTGTGCTCCTGTTGGTGTGCCCCTCTCCATGTGCTCCTCTCTGTGTGCTCCTCTTGGCGTGCCCCTCTCCACGTGCTCTTCTCGGCCTGCTCCTCGGCCCAACAGCACGTCACCTCGCTGGCGATCCTGGCTGGACACAAATGGCTGCCAGGGCTCACAGGAGAAGTCCCTACCTCTATGTTCCTTCTGTAAGGCTCGGCTTTGGAAACCCTTTCACTTTCTCTTTGCTTTCCTCTGTAGCATCTACCTTTTTGGATTGTTTCCCCATGAAGAATCACTTCAGGGGAAGGCTTGCATCTGACTGTGAAAGCGCTGGGCTCCTCCCTTGCAGCCCCTGGGATCTGGGCGCAGAGATGTCTGTCTCTCACGTCTCGCGATCAGTCTCCCTGTGCTTTCCAGAGCGACTATGCCAAGCACTCAAGTCCCAGTGAGAAATAGCAGCCAGGCAAAGTACTCCAGCCAACAACCAAAGCATCTGCCGGAAGGGCCAGCTCCTGAAACCTCCCTTACTTCACAGCAAAGGCACTTGCTGAGGTAAAGAGCGCAGCAGTTGCTGAAGATCAAGCAGTGCAGGAAGGTGCCCCAAGAGGGTCAGCAGCAATACAGGAAATGATGTGAGAGACCTCAGAATCGGTGGGAAAGCAGTAACAAAGAAGTTTTGAGAATTTTCTCCTTGTCCAGATGATAGTCTGTCTAGGTTCAGGTCTGCTCCTGGAACGGAAACTCAGCTAGCTGCTGGCTTCCCCACTGCCTGAAAATAACATTTCCAGGACCTCTGCATGTCTGGCACTCAAGGGCCTTTGTTACCTGAGCACAAGGGACAACTGTGGAGGTGCTGCCCCAGCTGGGTGGCCCTGCAGAGGCGATGCTCCCTGCCCTGAGGAGGGACGGGAGGATGAGTGGCCACGGCCCTGCTGAGGATGCCGGTCCATCTCTTCCTTTCAGCATCTCAAGTGCCAGTAGGGAGTCAATGGGCTCTTCCTTCAGCTTCCAACTTCCTCTCAGCTCCAGCCCAAACCAACCCCACTGCCCATGTTACTGGGGTAGGAGGAGGCAGGATGTGTACAGGACAGCTAAGCCCCCAGCTGATGTCAGGGGCTAGTGGCTGCTGGTTGGATTTACAAGGCTACCAAAGATACAAATAGGTACCTCCACAGATCTCCAAAAGCATGTAAATAAGTTAATGGATGTGTTGATTTCAAGCACCTGATTTGCCTTTAAGCATTTTTTTTGGAAATCTCCTAAGCACTCAGCTTCATCTTTAGACCAAGCATCTGAAAATCTGACCCTTTGCCACTGGAAGTGTAGAACAAATTCAGTTTATCAGCATAAGGATGGAAAAGCTCTCTCTCTCCTCAGTAATGCTCTTAATTAAAGCATTTCTCAGTGTCTTTGGACCTAATTCTCCACCTTATGCAGACAACTGCACTATGCCAAATGGGTACAAAGCACTGCCAATTTAGGTTTGATTCAATGCCCATTTGAGTTAATGGAAATCCTCCCACGGAAATCAATGGGATTTGGTTCAGGCCCCAAAGTCAATGGGGAATTCTGATTTGGCACTGTTTTACGCCCGCGCTGCACCACTATAAGCAAATATTCAAGGTACAAAGTCTTGGAGAATGTGGAAAGGGATTCCTGTGTGACTTCTGGAGTGGACTGTAGCCTAGGCTACTGAAGCAATGCATAGTGGCTAAGACTGTCCAGTGAGGAAGGCTTAAGATCGATCAGTCTGAACTTTCCCCGTTAGGTTTTTGAAGGACTCCTACCTTTTGTAAATATGCTCTTTTGTTGTTTGTTTGTTTGTTTTTTGTCCTGGCCTGACAGAACATGCAAGCATCTTCAGTGCTTTGTTCTTGCTTCTTTTTACCAACAGAACCTGATTTGTGTCAGAAAGGATAAGCCTGTATTAATAAATAATTATTTGGTGTTAGGTGGGGGATGAGAAGGGCTGTTATTCTTAGCAGCAGCAATGAAATTTCAGCAGCTGATGACGTCAGTGCTAAAATGTCAGTGTGAAAGAGGCTGGAACAAATTAAGAGCGTAGTGTCGTCACTGTGAGAGCCACACTGCCCTCCAGAGGGACTGTGGCTGGATGCTGCAGATGCAGTTCAGGGGGTGGGGGGACAGATGCTGGTGGTGGGAGCTTCTCAGAATCCTTCAAAAAGCAACCACAGTCATCTCAGTCTCAGAAGGGTCAAAGAAGATGCTATTTGAGCATCCCTGCCCACTTCACGGCGTGAGCTAACAGCAAGGGAAGGGTCACGTCTTCAAACCAGATTCCAGGAACTGAAACCAGAAAAAAAATAAATACAATTGGCCATCTTCTGGTCTCTAAGCAAGCTGGGCTAACTCCATCTCTGACGTCACTCCTGTGACTCAAATCAAAGAGGCATTTGGCCCAAGATGCCTCTTGTCATGATGTGCTGTTTAAAAGAGGGCAATGTGCTTGGAGCCGAGGTGATCCTGAAGCATTTTATTACTTAATTGAACCTATTGCATTCGAAGAATGCCTCCAAGCTATCCAAAAGTGCTTAAATGAAGGTGTACAGAGCTGTAATAAAATCTGCTAAAATTCCAGAACAAACGCACTCATGCTTATTCTCAACAGACTCTGGCTTGGGACATTTCTTGGCTTGTCTTAGGTTGCATTGTTAGGCCTAGTGCGGCCTCAGCGCAGGGCACGGGCAGTAGCTGAGAGGGTCCCTTCAAGCCCAGCATCTCGAGGTCCCTCCAAGCCCTGTATCTTCTTGGTCCTGCAGATGAACTGCCTCATCTGCAGGGGCTGCTGGGCTGTGGGACAAGCTCTGATTGGGGATGGTAGGGATGGCTGTGACCATCCTGCATGGACACCTGCACTTCTTTGCTTGGAAGTATGAAAAAAGTTGAGATTGGCTGAGTTAGTGTTTCTAGAAAACAAGTATTGGTGACAAAACTGCTCTGTGTTGTTTCACTCCTTTCTAGAACTGCTGCAGAGCTGGATGTGGTTGTAGCAGACAGAGGGAAATGCACTGAGACGTGTGTTTATCTATCAATCATGCCAGCTGCTTCTGGCATGCAGCGACCGGCTGACCACAGTAAGGAAAAGAGGATGTAATCAGTTAGCAAAGGCACTCCTTTCTCAGCAAGGACGATAAGCATTATTGGCAAACCCACAGAGAGTTACGGGAATAGAGGAATTGGTGTGCTGAAGTCACTTCCTATCACTCGGGAGTCCCTGTGCTCGGAGCATTGTGTTTGCTTTCCTATTATGGATCCCAGCGTTGTCTGTGTTCGTTCAGACTCACAAGAGCACTCGTCCGGTCTCAGCAAACAGAAAGCTCTCTCAGAGATTGCCTCAGTCTTTTATCTGCTTTGGGGGGAAGGATCCAGACCGACTGTGAGCAGTGAGAGTGGTTCCTTGCCACAGCTTCACACCAGCGAAACACCTTGCTGCAGAGGTTTGCCAAGGAGAGAAAAAAAAAAAAAAAAAGCATGACTTAATTAATGCAGGGAGCAGACCTGTGCCAACAGAAACACCCTTTTGCCAACACAAACTGCACTGCCACTGGAGGGGCTGCCTGGGCACTATCAGCATCTCCACTCTTGTCAGCGCGGGCCCCAGCTTCAGTGATGAGGTGCTGCACGGGCAGGCAGCGCTGGAGGTTCCCAGCCAGTGAGATCACTCGGGGCTTTGCACCTCAGTGCTGGGGTGAGCCCCTGCTCTCCCATGTCCAGAGGAAGCCGCGGCCATTTCAGCTGCACCTGTATCAACAGAGAGTTTGTACAAGCTGGATGCGAGATCCTGCAGGCATGGCCAGTCACTGATGCAGCCTGTAGAAGGGAAAATTGTCTGCTCTGTTGGGTATGGTCAACACAGGTCTCGCTGTGTGTGAAGGCACCTCGGGGGTGGCCGGTGTTTTCTCAGAGGTCTCGCCAGCAAGTGTAGTGAGTGCTCCCGCTGCAGCACTGCCTGCCACTAATTGCAGCCTGGCACTGAGGCTGGCAGAGCGTTCCTACATCAAAGCTTCCTTACCAGGAAGGCTGGAGAGCGTGGGCAAGGAAGAGGCAGATCGGGAGCCAGAAAGGAGCGTGTTGTCCTGCTGTCAGCATCGCTGGTTTAAAGATGCACCCAGTAAAAGCAGGAGAGGCAAAAGGCTGAATGCTGCCTGCACCGAGTCTTGTCTGGTCCAGATTTGCTAGAGCTTGGTTTGAGGATATAGAAATCAAATGTCCACATCAGGAAAGAAAGACTTCTACTTTTTTTCTTGATTTTTTGGTGTGTGTGTGAAATTGATCTCTAACATGAATTCCTGATAGACTGTCAGTGGAGGAAGGATGATTCTGTCCTGGATGCGTCTGTAAGTATCTGCCTGTATTGTTAAGACTTACCACTGTAGGAGACCCAAGATGATCTGTGATTTCTGCAATCTCATCTGAGAGAGCAAGTGAGTGATTCCATGTGGTAGAGACATACAGCCCATGACTCACAGCCCTGAGTCACAGCACTGGGACACTTCAGCACTCAGAGACACTAGTAGTGACAGAAATCAGGATGATGAGCAAGCAGCTGTTACTCACTCTCAGCTGGACACCGTAAGCGTGCTTGTACCAGCCAGTGTGGCTCTGCCTCTTCTTTGTCTCCTCTTGCAGACCTGCAGTCATCTGGGTAGTGTGGTGACATAGCTCACTTCACATTTGCCTCTGGGCAAGAGATGATCAAGTCTAGTCTCTGGCTCCCAGACTGTCCTGCTTGACTCTATTAGTCTCAGCACAGAGCTATCGTGGTAATTTTCACTTCACGTTACTTCTTTCATCTCTGGACATCAGCTCACATTACAAACATGAATGCATCGATCATCACATGGGGTTAAAAAGCATCTGTATCTCTATTCATAGCTGAGGCACTGAGCAGGTAGACAACTTGCTTTTTATGACAAAGGAGATCTGTAGCAGAGCCAGGATAAAAAAAAAACAACAACAGGAGGCTTTACCTCTCCTAATCACCAGCCACTGAACCATATGCTCCATTGCATTCATCTCTTCCTCATGAGGTGGCAGTTTGGATGGGAACAAGTACCCAGGAAGTCACCCTGTTTATTCTGCCTCAGCCCTGTAATGCCTGTGGAACTCTCACTGAATTCTTTTTGTGACCATCAGCTTTGGTGCGGGAAATGATTCTGAGAGACAAAGACTTGGTTGTGTGTGTGCACGTGCGTGTGCGGTTGGGAGAGGGGAAGAATAAAAAATCTATTTCCAGATGGTTGAAAGGATGCATAGCACTTTGCTATTGGCAAAAACAACCCCTTTCATTTTCATGATGTGTAAGTCACAGAATTGCAGCTGGAAAAAATAGGCAGAAAGAGAAGCAGTGAGGTAAAAATAAGAATTACACATGAAAAATTGCCCAGCTGATATTTGAAAATCCGACTCCTTCATTTTTATTTAGACGGGGAAAATGTGCTTGCTGAGGATCTTTGAAGAGCAGGTCCAAATGTGTATCATCGCATTTTCTTGTTAGCTTCTTTGCTTTGCATTCCCAGCTCCAGCCTCACAGGAAATTCAGTCCCTGGCAAGCTTCGGCTCCAGACAGGAAACGTCCTGAGGAATTTCTTCCATGCAGGTACTATATTTGCTTCGAGGGATAGCATGGTGGAGATATTTACCATGGCTGGATTTAACCAGCAGGATATTATATGCATGTTGATTGAGTTGCTGGGAGTGATCTCTGTCTGCAGCCACCAGCACGCCATGTTTAAACAAATCGCGCTGCTCTGCCTGCTTGTGGGAAGATATGCATCAGATCTGGGCCTGATTCTCCTTCCTCTGACAGCAGCACATCACAGCTTGTATCAAAGATACTCACTGATGCCAGAGTGTATCAGAGAATCAGGTCTGTGCAGCAGGTTTTTACCACACGGCAAAGTTGGTTCTGTGCTCTTTGCCCCAAACAGACACTTCGCTAGGAGCGCCTGCGCAGGACTGGGGGCTGATGCGTTCTGCTCACCGGTGACAGAAAGCCCTGCTCTCACCTTTGTGCTGAGGGGGCCACACAGGGATTGGGGTGAGCTGCAGCACCGCGCTGCCATTCAGATGGGCTGGAGGTACCAGGCGTGTCCCACCAACAAGCACTGGAGGTACCCAGTGTGTCCCACCGACAGGCAAGCCTTCCTGCAGCCCTTGGGGCTCACTTTGCGCACTCTCCCAACTTTCTCCACAAGTTCAGAGCAGGCTTGTGCTGCTTGTTAGTCCAGAGGAGATCACAGCAATCTAAAAAGCAAGTGCCCACTTGGTGCTTTTCTGGGTTACTTCAGCACCATCAACGACCAGTGATGTGGTGGGCTGACTATTTCCTGATGCACCCAAAAGAAATGTTCCTTCCTTACCAAAAATGTGAGTGCTTTCCTGTCTTTAATGTAGTTCCCAGGACACAAGGTATGTAGAAAAAAGACTGATCAGTCTGTATCACGGTCTCCAAAGTGAAACGTGAGGGATTAATTATATGGCTGGGAGCAGTCCTGTGCTGGCAAGGAAACGGGCTGCATGACCCATCTCAAAGATCTATGAATCACTACAGATACACAGGATGAGTGTGGAAATGTGCAGCAACACATGGTGGTACCTTGCCTGCTATTACAGCACAGCCTCCAGCCAGAGAGAACCCAGCCACGATTACAGCTGTGCTCTGGGAACAGGCTTTTTCTGTGGGAAGCAATGAAAGGCAGACAAACGCCTTCAAGGCCTTAAAGGTCTCTGTTCCACCCTGCCAAGCCATGGAAACGTAACTGCGTGTGCACTGCTGCAGCGTGGATATTTTTTGTTTGTTTCAGGGGCAGGAAGCGCAAGTGCAGATCCTCCCACTTAATGCCATGGGGGGAAGAAGAGATTCACAGACTCCCCTGCAGTGTTAGAGAAAATACAGCTTTGGCCTTTAGTGCCCTTTGTTACATAAACACAAGTAGCGTAGACATATTAATCAGCCTGCCATTGAGGGAGGAACAGAGCAGCAACCTCAAATGCCACCCACTCCCCATTCCCGCTCCCATTTGATGTTGCTATTTTAAGCCACACATTATTTCCTGCTGTGATTTTATTTTTTTTAACCCAGCTTCTAATTCTGGCTCTGAGGTAAGCTGTGACATACGTACCCCTCCTCTCCCCCTCCCCGCCTTCCTCCTCCCCCTGCACCCCCGTCCTCTTTATCGCTGTCTTTTAGGAGCTCTCTCTGCACCTTGTAAGCAGCTGGGTCCCAGAGGTTAGTTGTCTGCCTGAGAAAAAAAAAAAAAACAAGGACTCATCTTCTTCCTGCTTTTGGACTTCAGTGCAAGCAGTGCTGGGCCCACGGTTTGCAGGGCAGACCGCTTTCAAAGCACTTTGGAGCTGCAGAGAGGGTGATCCTGCTGTGAGGAGAGGACGCTGCTGCTAGACACCTGACAACAGGCCACAGCCGTGCCCAGTGTGCTCATCTGGTGAGAAAGGCCTCGTCCCACAGCACCTGCTTTGTAGCACAGGGGATGCAGGGCTCTGCACAGGTTTTCTCTTCTGAGCCTGCTGCTGTATGCAGGTGGCCAGCAGATTTCTAGCCCCCAAGTTGAGCTGCCTCATCCCACCTGCACCGATAGCAGCTTGGGCCTGCCTTGTTCTGCTACACACACACATCCCCAGGGGCTTCAAGAACGTCAGCCCTGAGGAAGGCGCAGCTGTGCCAGTCTGGGGCAGAGCAGGCATGGAGCCTGCAGCCCCAGGTAGGGCCCAGAGCAGAGGGCAGGGGCAGCTGGGCACCAGAAAGAGCTCTGCCCTGCTAAGTTTGAGCCCTGGGAGGAAATCTGAGGCCTGCTTCTGCACCGCAGCCGAGGAACGCCGCCGGTTTATCCTCTTCCACACCCCCTCACTCCTTTCATCCCTGCCAAGCAGCCCATCCCGAAAACCTCCTCCCCCTGGATGCTGGCTGCTGTTAGCACAAGGGAGCGGGCTGGGTGGTGGGCAGGCCAGGCCTAACTTCCAAACCCGGAAAATGGGGAGCTCGGGTCTGCCCTCAGCCAGCCCTGGTGTATACGTTTCACAGGAACAATCTCCTGTCTTTCCCTTCCTGCAACTTGCTCTTGGTGCTGCTGCCCGTGGCCCATGTCTGCCCGGTACTTGTGGTGGCCAAAGGAAATCCCGAGCCACGCGCCTACATCTCCTCTGTCCTCCCCTTCCCCAGGCAGGAATTCCACAGAATTGGTGTTTCTGAGGATCCCAGAGAGAAGCAGAGAGCAAGAGCAGGAAGCCCTCTGCCAAGTGGTGTGATGTTAGTCACAGCTGCTGGAAGGCTTTGCCGTGCTCTCACCAGGACCGTTATTTGTGTTTTCACAGCTTGGCTCCCATGCCGGTCCCTGGAGAGGGCTGAGGATTTGCATCCCTTCCCCAGAGCGGGATGCACGCGAGCTTTGCACATTTGCACGGTTTGTCGCTTGCTCTGAAGCAGCGAGGAGAGGACTCCAGCCTGGAGAACCAGCCTCTCGCAGGCCAAGCCACAGCCCTCGAAGCCTTGCCTGCAAAGTGCTGGCAGTCGAATCGAGCATGTTGATTTCCAGTGGAAGGGAGAGAGGGGAAAGAGCCAGGCTCACAAAACGAAGTGATCACACCAGAACAAAATGACTGTTTTTTTCCAGCCTACCACGTCCCCATGGGAAGCTATTTTAAAATTTATTGCAGAATAGCTTATCCCACAACAGCAGTGCTGGAGAATTTCCCCCTGGAGACAAAACCTCAGAAAGGATTCTAGTAAATCGTCTTCACAGAAATTCACCCCACGCTAGGGCGTCCCACCCAGCGCTGCACAGGAGCCAGCCCGCAGCTGGCAGCACCCAGCACCCTGAGGAGCCGTGCTTGGTGAGGACAGCTTCTCCAGGACTGGTGTCCGCTATACAGCCACCACTGCCACCCACCCCTCAGCACCTTGGTGGTGGTCTGCACAGAGGAGGGAAGAGCTGATGGGGCACCACTGCGTGGGAAGGGAGATGGGCTCTATTTGTGCCAAGTGTCACCAACTTGCTGGCACCGTTTGCCAGAGGCCAGTGCTGGTGTCAGCCCTGGTGGCCACTGGAACAATAGGAACACTGGGAAGGAGACCGTGGCTTCCAGATAAAATCACTGTGGGGTACAGGCAGCTTAGGCAAACTGGTGCAATAGGCCATGTTTGCTGTGGCACTCTCTAAGTGTGTGATAAATAACCCATCTTAGTGTTTGGTTGGCATGGCTGGACTGAGTATTGCAAAAAAACCCACCACAAAGTTAAAAATCCTGATCAATCCTGAGCACCCACAGTTAGGCACCTGGGAATGGCAGAAGTCCACACGGCCTGTGGGCTGGCTGACCCTGCTTGTGCAGCCCCGAGGTCTCTCTTCCCTCGCAGGTCTGGCCCTGCCACATGCTGCCTGGCACAGCAGCACGTAGAGCGGCCCGGCTCGCACAGGGAGGGCTCGCCAGGAGCCCTGACTGATCAGAGAGGCCCCTTGCAGCTGGCTCCCATCGCTCCTCGTCCTGGCAGCTCAGCCGTGGCTCATCCAGGTCAGGAGAGGCAGCTCAGGAAGACGTTCCCAGCGATCTCTGATTAGATCTGCTCCTCCCAGGGCACTTCTGCAAGGCTTGCTCCTTTTTCTCGTTCCACACAAGGTTTTATAAAGGCTGTGTTTGTAAACAGCAGTCTCCAACTCGCTGCCTCCAGGGCACTGGGCTGAAGGCCAGGGAGGGATCCAAGAGACAGCAGACAGTTTTAAGAGGCTGTGGCGTCCGATCGCCGCCTCGGAGAGGGCACGCCTTGCAGTTAATAGCCGCGGTGGCGGGAGTCACCTACAGTACCAGCAGGTCTCAGCACTATTTCGTGGCAAACTGAGGCTGAGCTTGGCTTTTACTGAAATGACCTCTTTGCATGCCAAGGTAAACGCTGGGTCTCCCAAGCCAGCTTTGCCAGAATCCATGGGGAGTAACGTTGCCTCAAATGTATGTACGAAACCAATGCCCTGTGATGATAAACAATACAGTGGACATGTGTTTGCATTTGACACGGTGCTGGTTAAATATTCACCCCGTTCCACCTCTCCTTCCCAGAGATTGCTTTGGAGGGCTTGGTCACGTACGTGGACTCAGGCACTCCGGTCTTACTGGGGAGGCGAGGGCCTGCTGTGGCTTGGCGTCTGGCCGCTGACCGCAAGCCAGGTGACCAGTGGTCTGAGGAGCCTTTGAAGAGGGTCTGCCCAAGCCTCAGAGGCTCCCTTTGCCTCAACCCTTTAGAACATTGGTTAATGAGTGCCATCTTTTGGCACTGTGACTCTGTGGAGCAGTGACAAAGCCCTGCTGCTGAGGGCAGGCCTAACCTGGTGGAGCTGGATCTGGGCCCACCTCTTCTCACCAGCTGCAGCTTTGGTGGGCAAAGGAGGCAAGGAGTGATCTCACCCAGGCACAAGCCTGAGCCTGTCCGTATGTCCAGACTTGCTGCTCTCCACATACTTCACCAGCAGCACATTCAAACACAGGCTTAACTGGAGCTGCAAAGCTCCCAGGCAGGTGAGAGCCTGGTGAGCTCCACGTGGTCTGGGCAGAGAGGGCAGCATTAACAGCCTGAGCACACAGCAGCGTTTGGAGCAGAGTTATGGCTGGGAAGCAGCCCGTAGCCCAGACGGGCTGCATGCTGTCTGCAGGGCTGTCCTGCCTGCACCTGAGCGTGTGCTTCACTGCACAGACGCAGCCTTTGTGCCCCGCATCCTGAAGGCCTGGGATGGCTCTTGCTTCCCACGAGGATGACTTCATATTGGACTTAGAAGGCTTCACAGCGTGCATGAGTGAATACCTGGGCCACGAGTTACAACTGTGCAAAGGACTTTGCTGTTCCTAGCAGTGGGACATCAGGCATGGCTGGTGGGACTGAGAGAGGAAGAGAAAAGCTGGTGGCTCCTTTAAGGGAGGAAGCCAAGAGGACTGTAGGGGAAGGGAGCTCTGGAAGCTGTGTTTTTCTCTCAGCGCCTCGGGCTGGTTACTAAATTTGGTTACTGGGCTTAAATAATGCAGCGTGGCAGAGCCCAGTGGGTTTGAACATTGTCATATCCACATAATCCTCTCCTAGGTGGCTGAGATCTCTTGTTCTCTGCTGCTGCTATCTGCACAGGAGTTTGAGTGTGATGTGAAACATCATCTCAAATAATTATAACTAGCGGAGAAGAGCCAAAGCTGCAAAGTCCCATCTATTTCCACTGTGCTCTGTCTATCCATGTAATTTCTAAGGTGCCAATCACCAAAGCATCCAAGCACTGTCGGATCTGGATCCAAGCTCCCTTGGTGCTTGTGGAGGCTTGAATCTTAGCATTTTATGTGAGCCCATCTCTGATTAGCAAGTGTAGGGACAGAGCTGCATACAAACAACCTTCCTTTTGCTGCTGAGGTCTTTGTGACTTACTGACCAAAAGCCCAGTGGCTGGAGGAGTCAGGACATCATGGCGGCTCCTGGCCCAGGAAGGATTAAATCTTTTTCCCATTCCTACAGGAAAGGCAGGGGCAGGTTTACCAAGGGAGGACAGGGTGCCACGTACCTTGCCCAGCATACTACACACTGTCTAGGCCATGCCAGGTGGAAGTAGCTGCACCTGGGCTGGATCCAGCTCTGCGGCATGAAGGCAGAAGACCTTCTGCCACCCCTCTTGTAGGGCCAAGCCTCCCCATGCCAAGACAAGGGAGAAGCGTAAGACTGAAACCAGGAACTCAGCTTTACACCAGGTAGGAGAAGGGGGAAGAGGGTGACGTACCCAGCTGTCTCTCAGTTGATCTACTGCCCCATACTTTTTGCACATTTTGTGAATCAGATCAAGACCTGCCAGATTACCACTGACTGCTAACATAGCATTAACAGTGGTGAAGGGACTCGCCATACAGAACATATTCATCTGGAATGAAATTGGATTAAACCTTTTCTTCATTACCAGGGAAACAGTATTTATTTCTAATGAGAACCTGACAGGTGTGGGCAATGCTGTTGCAGTGCAATTACTTTCCCCCCATCAGGCTGCATTTAGGAGGAGGTCTCCTGTCTTCTGCCCAGTCTTCCTGATCTGCTATGACACTTGACAGCAGGTTTTCATGGCAGAGGATACAGGGAGAGAGCCTTTCCAACCCCCATTTGTAAGCATCACATCTGATCAGATCCACAGGCCCTCTCTACGCCTCCCTCATTGATTATCCTTATCCTCCATCCCCCACAGCTGCCGGAGTATTTTTAGCGACGTTGAATAAAAACATGTTAAATCTTTCTCCATTAGCGACATGTCAGAAATTAAAATGACATTAGCTGTAAAGCCTGCAGCAAAGCCAGCTTCATCTAGGGCACTTGCACATGGCTGCCCAAGAAGTTAGCAATGGCAGTACCAACAGTGCTTTTCTTTCCATCCATTCATACACTCTGCACAGCCTTCCCGCTCCTCTTTCCCCATGAATCCTAATGCTACCTTATTCTGCTACTTTCTCACCAGCTACCCCCACGCCTTCCAAGCATTGTGCCTGAGAAGCATCTCTGGGTCACAAAGTTTCATCCTCTATGCTCACAGATGTCATGTTAGACATTTCTCAAGCCCCGATATAAAAAACAGTTGGAATTTTTTGGCTCTTGCTAAGTTCACTGTATAGCAACTCCAGAACCACTTCCATAGCTAGGACTTAGCAGGTAGCTGCAGACATAAGTGTGCCTGCAACTAGTTTTACCAGCCATACCCACAAGTGTGTTCTTCTTCCATGCAGTCTCCACTCTTCCACGTACAGTCTCCTCAGCTAGCCTTTGTCTCTCTTAAGCCATGCCCACTGTCAGGCACCCCACTCTCTCATTTCAACCTTCTTTCTCCCTAGACATCATGCCTCTTCCCCACTGCTGCGTTGCTTCACCTTTTCCCTACCATGTGCTTCCGCATCCCATTCTTATGACTACTCCTCCTATTCTTTCCCTTCTCTCTTCCCCTCTCCGTGTCTCCTAGTCTAATCCATCTTCTTCAGTCAGAGATGGACATCTCTGCTGTCTCTGGTGGTTCAGCCAAACAGCTCGCATCTTCGCTGAGTTGCCCAAGGCAGGAGCCTGCTCTCCTCTGATACTGCTTCTCCAGGTACCTGGTATGGATCAGCCTGGCACCCAGAGACTGAAGGAGTCTGCACAATGCTAACAGCCTGCACCGCTTAACAGGAGATCAGCTCAAAAACTGTCACAAAGGAGCTGTGGATAATGGATGAGATGAAGCTTGAGGTGGAAGACACTGAAATACTGCAGCTATCAAGCAAAAGTATTTAGAGCTGTGAACTGCAGGGTGACTGATTGTGCAGGGTAGGGAAAAGCTGCCATTAAGGAAGAGGGAAATTGCAAAACAAACATCCCCTTTGGATGGATGTTTAGTAGCACACCCAAAAGATTAACATTGATTATACCTCTCTATTAAGAAGCACGATACTATATTGCTTTCATTAACCAGGTGGGTTCTCTGTCCACAATTACTTCTCTCCATGTACCAGGTGAGACATCAGGGCTGGCATTCTCAATGGCAGAAATTGAGGAAGGTTAGCAGGCTTATCCTGAGGCCCTGCTCTTCAAACTATTTAGNAAGAGATTCACAGACTCCCCTGCAGTGTTAGAGAAAATACAGCTTTGGCCTTTAGTGCCCTTTGTTACATAAACACAAGTAGCGTAGACATATTAATCAGCCTGCCATTGAGGGAGGAACAGAGCAGCAACCTCAAATGCCACCCACTCCCCATTCCCGCTCCCATTTGATGTTGCTATTTTAAGCCACACATTATTTCCTGCTGTGATTTTATTTTTTTTAACCCAGCTTCTAATTCTGGCTCTGAGGTAAGCTGTGACATACGTACCCCTCCTCTCCCCCTCCCCGCCTTCCTCCTCCCCCTGCACCCACGTCCTCTTTATCGCTGTCTTTTAGGAGCTCTCTCTGCACCTTGTAAGCAGCTGGGTCCCAGAGGTTAGTTGTCTGCCTGAGAAAAAAAAAAAAAACAAGGACTCATCTTCTTCCTGCTTTTGGACTTCAGTGCAAGCAGTGCTGGGCCCACGGTTTGCAGGGCAGACCGCTTTCAAAGCACTTTGGAGCTGCAGAGAGGGTGATCCTGCTGTGAGGAGAGGACGCTGCTGCTAGACACCTGACAACAGGCCACAGCCGTGCCCAGTGTGCTCATCTGGTGAGAAAGGCCTCGTCCCACAGCACCTGCTTTGTAGCACAGGGGATGCAGGGCTCTGCACAGGTTTTCTCTTCTGAGCCTGCTGCTGTATGCAGGTGGCCAGCAGATTTCTAGCCCCCAAGTTGAGCTGCCTCATCCCACCTGCACCGATAGCAGCTTGGGCCTGCCTTGTTCTGCTACACACACACATCCCCAGGGGCTTCAAGAACGTCAGCCCTGAGGAAGGCGCAGCTGTGCCAGTCTGGGGCAGAGCAGGCATGGAGCCTGCAGCCCCAGGTAGGGCCCAGAGCAGAGGGCAGGGGCAGCTGGGCACCAGAAAGAGCTCTGCCCTGCTAAGTTTGAGCCCTGGGAGGAAATCTGAGGCCTGCTTCTGCACCGCAGCCGAGGAACGCCGCCGGTTTATCCTCTTCCACACCCCCTCACTCCTTTCATCCCTGCCAAGCAGCCCATCCCGAAAACCTCCTCCCCCTGGATGCTGGCTGCTGTTAGCACAAGGGAGCGGGCTGGGTGGTGGGCAGGCCAGGCCTAACTTCCAAACCCGGAAAATGGGGAGCTCGGGTCTGCCCTCAGCCAGCCCTGGTGTATACGTTTCACAGGAACAATCTCCTGTCTTTCCCTTCCTGCAACTTGCTCTTGGTGCTGCTGCCCGTGGCCCATGTCTGCCCGGTACTTGTGGTGGCCAAAGGAAATCCCGAGCCACGCGCCTACATCTCCTCTGTCCTCCCCTTCCCCAGGCAGGAATTCCACAGAATTGGTGTTTCTGAGGATCCCAGAGAGAAGCAGAGAGCAAGAGCAGGAAGCCCTCTGCCAAGTGGTGTGATGTTAGTCACAGCTGCTGGAAGGCTTTGCCGTGCTCTCACCAGGACCGTTATTTGTGTTTTCACAGCTTGGCTCCCATGCCGGTCCCTGGAGAGGGCTGAGGATTTGCATCCCTTCCCCAGAGCGGGATGCACGCGAGCTTTGCACATTTGCACGGTTTGTCGCTTGCTCTGAAGCAGCGAGGAGAGGACTCCAGCCTGGAGAACCAGCCTCTCGCAGGCCAAGCCACAGCCCTCGAAGCCTTGCCTGCAAAGTGCTGGCAGTCGAATCGAGCATGTTGATTTCCAGTGGAAGGGAGAGAGGGGAAAGAGCCAGGCTCACAAAACGAAGTGATCACACCAGAACAAAATGACTGTTTTTTTCCAGCCTACCACGTCCCCATGGGAAGCTATTTTAAAATTTATTGCAGAATAGCTTATCCCACAACAGCAGTGCTGGAGAATTTCCCCCTGGAGACAAAACCTCAGAAAGGATTCTAGTAAATCGTCTTCACAGAAATTCACCCCACGCTAGGGCGTCCCACCCAGCGCTGCACAGGAGCCAGCCCGCAGCTGGCAGCACCCAGCACCCTGAGGAGCCGTGCTTGGTGAGGACAGCTTCTCCAGGACTGGTGTCCGCTATACAGCCACCACTGCCACCCACCCCTCAGCACCTTGGTGGTGGTCTGCACAGAGGAGGGAAGAGCTGATGGGGCACCACTGCGTGGGAAGGGAGATGGGCTCTATTTGTGCCAAGTGTCACCAACTTGCTGGCACCGTTTGCCAGAGGCCAGTGCTGGTGTCAGCCCTGGTGGCCACTGGAACAATAGGAACACTGGGAAGGAGACCGTGGCTTCCAGATAAAATCACTGTGGGGTACAGGCAGCTTAGGCAAACTGGTGCAATAGGCCATGTTTGCTGTGGCACTCTCTAAGTGTGTGATAAATAACCCATCTTAGTGTTTGGTTGGCATGGCTGGACTGAGTATTGCAAAAAAACCCACCACAAAGTTAAAAATCCTGATCAATCCTGAGCACCCACAGTTAGGCACCTGGGAATGGCAGAAGTCCACACGGCCTGTGGGCTGGCTGACCCTGCTTGTGCAGCCCCGAGGTCTCTCTTCCCTCGCAGGTCTGGCCCTGCCACATGCTGCCTGGCACAGCAGCACGTAGAGCGGCCCGGCTCGCACAGGGAGGGCTCGCCAGGAGCCCTGACTGATCAGAGAGGCCCCTTGCAGCTGGCTCCCATCGCTCCTCGTCCTGGCAGCTCAGCCGTGGCTCATCCAGGTCAGGAGAGGCAGCTCAGGAAGACGTTCCCAGCGATCTCTGATTAGATCTGCTCCTCCCAGGGCACTTCTGCAAGGCTTGCTCCTTTTTCTCGTTCCACACAAGGTTTTATAAAGGCTGTGTTTGTAAACAGCAGTCTCCAACTCGCTGCCTCCAGGGCACTGGGCTGAAGGCCAGGGAGGGATCCAAGAGACAGCAGACAGTTTTAAGAGGCTGTGGCGTCCGATCGCCGCCTCGGAGAGGGCACGCCTTGCAGTTAATAGCCGCGGTGGCGGGAGTCACCTACAGTACCAGCAGGTCTCAGCACTATTTCGTGGCAAACTGAGGCTGAGCTTGGCTTTTACTGAAATGACCTCTTTGCATGCCAAGGTAAACGCTGGGTCTCCCAAGCCAGCTTTGCCAGAATCCATGGGGAGTAACGTTGCCTCAAATGTATGTACGAAACCAATGCCCTGTGATGATAAACAATACAGTGGACATGTGTTTGCATTTGACACGGTGCTGGTTAAATATTCACCCCGTTCCACCTCTCCTTCCCAGAGATTGCTTTGGAGGGCTTGGTCACGTACGTGGACTCAGGCACTCCGGTCTTACTGGGGAGGCGAGGGCCTGCTGTGGCTTGGCGTCTGGCCGCTGACCGCAAGCCAGGTGACCAGTGGTCTGAGGAGCCTTTGAAGAGGGTCTGCCCAAGCCTCAGAGGCTCCCTTTGCCTCAACCCTTTAGAACATTGGTTAATGAGTGCCATCTTTTGGCACTGTGACTCTGTGGAGCAGTGACAAAGCCCTGCTGCTGAGGGCAGGCCTAACCTGGTGGAGCTGGATCTGGGCCCACCTCTTCTCACCAGCTGCAGCTTTGGTGGGCAAAGGAGGCAAGGAGTGATCTCACCCAGGCACAAGCCTGAGCCTGTCCGTATGTCCAGACTTGCTGCTCTCCACATACTTCACCAGCAGCACATTCAAACACAGGCTTAACTGGAGCTGCAAAGCTCCCAGGCAGGTGAGAGCCTGGTGAGCTCCACGTGGTCTGGGCAGAGAGGGCAGCATTAACAGCCTGAGCACACAGCAGCGTTTGGAGCAGAGTTATGGCTGGGAAGCAGCCCGTAGCCCAGACGGGCTGCATGCTGTCTGCAGGGCTGTCCTGCCTGCACCTGAGCGTGTGCTTCACTGCACAGACGCAGCCTTTGTGCCCCGCATCCTGAAGGCCTGGGATGGCTCTTGCTTCCCACGAGGATGACTTCATATTGGACTTAGAAGGCTTCACAGCGTGCATGAGTGAATACCTGGGCCACGAGTTACAACTGTGCAAAGGACTTTGCTGTTCCTAGCAGTGGGACATCAGGCATGGCTGGTGGGACTGAGAGAGGAAGAGAAAAGCTGGTGGCTCCTTTAAGGGAGGAAGCCAAGAGGACTGTAGGGGAAGGGAGCTCTGGAAGCTGTGTTTTTCTCTCAGCGCCTCGGGCTGGTTACTAAATTTGGTTACTGGGCTTAAATAATGCAGCGTGGCAGAGCCCAGTGGGTTTGAACATTGTCATATCCACATAATCCTCTCCTAGGTGGCTGAGATCTCTTGTTCTCTGCTGCTGCTATCTGCACAGGAGTTTGAGTGTGATGTGAAACATCATCTCAAATAATTATAACTAGCGGAGAAGAGCCAAAGCTGCAAAGTCCCATCTATTTCCACTGTGCTCTGTCTATCCATGTAATTTCTAAGGTGCCAATCACCAAAGCATCCAAGCACTGTCGGATCTGGATCCAAGCTCCCTTGGTGCTTGTGGAGGCTTGAATCTTAGCATTTTATGTGAGCCCATCTCTGATTAGCAAGTGTAGGGACAGAGCTGCATACAAACAACCTTCCTTTTGCTGCTGAGGTCTTTGTGACTTACTGACCAAAAGCCCAGTGGCTGGAGGAGTCAGGACATCATGGCGGCTCCTGGCCCAGGAAGGATTAAATCTTTTTCCCATTCCTACAGGAAAGGCAGGGGCAGGTTTACCAAGGGAGGACAGGGTGCCACGTACCTTGCCCAGCATACTACACACTGTCTAGGCCATGCCAGGTGGAAGTAGCTGCACCTGGGCTGGATCCAGCTCTGCGGCATGAAGGCAGAAGACCTTCTGCCACCCCTCTTGTAGGGCCAAGCCTCCCCATGCCAAGACAAGGGAGAAGCGTAAGACTGAAACCAGGAACTCAGCTTTACACCAGGTAGGAGAAGGGGGAAGAGGGTGACGTACCCAGCTGTCTCTCAGTTGATCTACTGCCCCATACTTTTTGCACATTTTGTGAATCAGATCAAGACCTGCCAGATTACCACTGACTGCTAACATAGCATTAACAGTGGTGAAGGGACTCGCCATACAGAACATATTCATCTGGAATGAAATTGGATTAAACCTTTTCTTCATTACCAGGGAAACAGTATTTATTTCTAATGAGAACCTGACAGGTGTGGGCAATGCTGTTGCAGTGCAATTACTTTCCCCCCATCAGGCTGCATTTAGGAGGAGGTCTCCTGTCTTCTGCCCAGTCTTCCTGATCTGCTATGACACTTGACAGCAGGTTTTCATGGCAGAGGATACAGGGAGAGAGCCTTTCCAACCCCCATTTGTAAGCATCACATCTGATCAGATCCACAGGCCCTCTCTACGCCTCCCTCATTGATTATCCTTATCCTCCATCCCCCACAGCTGCCGGAGTATTTTTAGCGACGTTGAATAAAAACATGTTAAATCTTTCTCCATTAGCGACATGTCAGAAATTAAAATGACATTAGCTGTAAAGCCTGCAGCAAAGCCAGCTTCATCTAGGGCACTTGCACATGGCTGCCCAAGAAGTTAGCAATGGCAGTACCAACAGTGCTTTTCTTTCCATCCATTCATACACTCTGCACAGCCTTCCCGCTCCTCTTTCCCCATGAATCCTAATGCTACCTTATTCTGCTACTTTCTCACCAGCTACCCCCACGCCTTCCAAGCATTGTGCCTGAGAAGCATCTCTGGGTCACAAAGTTTCATCCTCTATGCTCACAGATGTCATGTTAGACATTTCTCAAGCCCCGATATAAAAAACAGTTGGAATTTTTTGGCTCTTGCTAAGTTCACTGTATAGCAACTCCAGAACCACTTCCATAGCTAGGACTTAGCAGGTAGCTGCAGACATAAGTGTGCCTGCAACTAGTTTTACCAGCCATACCCACAAGTGTGTTCTTCTTCCATGCAGTCTCCACTCTTCCACGTACAGTCTCCTCAGCTAGCCTTTGTCTCTCTTAAGCCATGCCCACTGTCAGGCACCCCACTCTCTCATTTCAACCTTCTTTCTCCCTAGACATCATGCCTCTTCCCCACTGCTGCGTTGCTTCACCTTTTCCCTACCATGTGCTTCCGCATCCCATTCTTATGACTACTCCTCCTATTCTTTCCCTTCTCTCTTCCCCTCTCCGTGTCTCCTAGTCTAATCCATCTTCTTCAGTCAGAGATGGACATCTCTGCTGTCTCTGGTGGTTCAGCCAAACAGCTCGCATCTTCGCTGAGTTGCCCAAGGCAGGAGCCTGCTCTCCTCTGATACTGCTTCTCCAGGTACCTGGTATGGATCAGCCTGGCACCCAGAGACTGAAGGAGTCTGCACAATGCTAACAGCCTGCACCGCTTAACAGGAGATCAGCTCAAAAACTGTCACAAAGGAGCTGTGGATAATGGATGAGATGAAGCTTGAGGTGGAAGACACTGAAATACTGCAGCTATCAAGCAAAAGTATTTAGAGCTGTGAACTGCAGGGTGACTGATTGTGCAGGGTAGGGAAAAGCTGCCATTAAGGAAGAGGGAAATTGCAAAACAAACATCCCCTTTGGATGGATGTTTAGTAGCACACCCAAAAGATTAACATTGATTATACCTCTCTATTAAGAAGCACGATACTATATTGCTTTCATTAACCAGGTGGGTTCTCTGTCCACAATTACTTCTCTCCATGTACCAGGTGAGACATCAGGGCTGGCATTCTCAATGGCAGAAATTGAGGAAGGTTAGCAGGCTTATCCTGAGGCCCTGCTCTTCAAACTATTTAGGTTTCAGGCAGCTGACATTATTTAGATCCTTACATCTTTCAAAGCTCTGAGTCTCAGGAGCTAACAGGGTGACTACGAAACTCCAGATTGCCTGGTTCAAGTCTAGTTTATGTCAGCCCTGCTGGATAAATGTTACTGTTAGATATCTGTGTGATGTCAAATCTTTCCCTGAGGCTTGGTCATTCTGCAGTTGCCTGATGTAGCCTCTTTTTGGCCTTTGTTTCTGAGGGAGCGGGTGATAGCCAATGTCAGACTCCTGATAATGGCTTTGACAGACCTGTATGGAACACAAATTGTTTTGTAGGTACTAATCCATTCAGACAAGCCAGCCTGCTGCTTGATGGGTGTTTTGTTTCACTTAGGAGGGGTTGGGGACACAGGGAGAATTGGTGCCTTTCCCAGACTTGCACAGTGGCAGGCTTGGAAGCAGGTCCTGTGCAATTCCAATTGCTCATGAGTTGCAAGCATTGACTGCTGGGCTGCTCACTTTTTATTGTAGCAGTGGAAGGAAGTGCAGAGAGCAAACCGGCTGCTGTGGCTTGGATGCTGTCAGATGGGATGGAGGTGCAGTCAAATTTCAGCAATTCCGGGGCCTTTTCCATAATAGCTATCAAAGCTGCAGCTTTCCTAATGTTTGGCAGTCAGTAAGGTTTGTGCACAGGTGAGGCTTCTGTTTCATGTTGCAAGAAATCTACGGAGACAGAAGCAGGAAAAAAATTGAAGGAATTGTTTCCTCCACCAGTCTCCTCCTTAATGACCTGCCTAAAGAATTACACTGAACTCAGACCCTTCCTCCAGGTCAACGCTTTCCAAAGGGAAGAGAGATACCTTAATAATGGGGTAGACTCCTTCCCAGACTTGCAACCAATCCTTTATTAATGACAGGATCTAAGCCTCCCCTCCCTCCCAGTTCAGCACCTTTAATCTCTCTGGAGTCAAGCCAAGCTTCTCAGATCTAGGAAAGCAAGGGACCAATTTTCCCTAGCAAATCTTTGAGCTGGAAGGAACAGCAGCTCGGATGCTCATGTTCTTCTCATTATTTTACATCAAAATCATTCTGCCATCAACCTGGCAAGACAAGCCTGTGGTGAGGATCAGGCTGTGCCCTCTCTGCCTTAAGCTTCTCACTGAAAAGCAGAGGGCAGTTTGGCTAGAGGTTCTTAAAGCTGGAAGGGGCTGGATCACACCATAACTGCCCAGAGACAATAAGAAGCCTACAGGGGCTGTGAGGATGACTTCTTGTAGGAAATAGTTTTAGATGGAGGAAGGGGCTTTGAGTCCACCTATGTCACACCTGGGTTTACTGAGCTGTGTCACACTGCATGCACTGTACTACTGGGATGCAAAGGGCCCACAATTGTGGGGCAAGAACTTAATACAGGAGCCATTACAAAGCCCTTCAAGGTATTTCCATGTATGTATCTTTGCTGGAGGCGGGGAGAGAAGAGAATTTCCTACCTGCCTTTCCATCCTGCACCACTACAGTGCTGTGCAGACCTGGCTTGCTGTACGCTGTTATGGCTGTGAAGACAGAGAGCACAGCTGGCCAGCGTCACTTAATGATAGTCACGCATCAGGTCAGCGGGAGTCTTCTGGGACTTGATGTGAAAAGAGCACCTGAGACATGATTAAAACCTTGTGACTTATGCTTTCAGAATGGCCCAAACTAGGAAGTCTCTAAGAAGTTCTCTAGCAAATGTTGTGTGTTGGTAGATCTGCTGGAGCAGGAAATGGTGGATTTGGATGCTGTCCTTCACCACTGCTGTTGGCAGAATGAAGCAGCGTTTGCCTTACAGATTCAGGTAAGGCTGCTGGGGAAAGCCATCCTCCATGATTCTCTCCCCTCTTTTAGTCTCTCTGTTGGGCAGACTTTGTGGTTTGCCACCTTTCCTTGCTCCTTTTCCTACATCTTTGATAGTACAAGAAGGCCTCTGGTTGTTTCTCTGTTCATGTTTCACTCTCTGTAGTGTTGTGTCTGATGTGCTAGGATAATAACGTTAGTCCTTTTGAGTCCTGCTCAGTAGCAAATGAAACATCAAGCAGGGAATGTTCAGCAAGCACAAAGTAAAATGTAAAAAGGATCTGTTCATTCTTCATATTTCTCAGCAGTATATAGACAAAGGTATTTGCCATTTCCCTCACGATAAAGCTATCAGCCATATTTACTTTGTACTCTGTTCTTAGGTGACAGGTTTTATCTGACAGTTTCCAAGAACCTTGCCAGTGCCATTTATTTAAATAAATCTCACATTGCTGCTGTGCAAAAGGCATTTTCCTCCACTTTGCTGTTTGGGGAGCCAAGGCACTTAAAAGATAATTAGCTTTTGCAAAACTCCAGCATAAACCAGCCTTGAGAAAGAGAGCAAGAACCTCACAGTCCTGACCTACCACCTTCATTGCCTCAGTTAATGGTGTGTTCTCCACCTTTAGTTAATCGGCATTCTGATTTTACTTGAGGCCAATATCATAAAAAGATCCAATTGTCATTTTAAACACATGTAATTAAAGTGCCTGCCTACATAGCGACCTTCATCAGAATGTGCCAACCCCTGAGCAGGTGGGTCAGACACCGCCCTATTGAAACTAATGAGGCTCAGAGATTAAGTGATGCGTGTGACCAAGGGTTTGGAAAATGAAAACTTGCTCCGTAATCCAGAATTTTTGATTCTTAGGGCCTTGTTCTGTGTCTTAGAGAGCGCGGCTCCCCGTTTGTTTTCTCCCCTCAAGTTCCCCAGGGTCTGGAAGGAGGCACTGCAGGCACCCTGCACACCTTGCTGGGCACCACGGCAGGGACGGGGTTAGTTACAGGTGAGTTTTACCCAGAGCAGGCTGTGCCCTGGAGCTTGGAAAATGCAGACTCAGCTGACCTTTTCCCTCTCTAGCAGCTTATGCTGTCAAAATAGGCAGTCACTCCTTTTCAGTAAGGGAAATGAAGCAGTTTTAATAGGGAAATAAAAGCCGGGACAGACCGTGTGCGGAGCAATCGGTCTAACATGCCTTTCCTGGAAAAATCCCTTCCTGCCATAGGCAGCCTGAAGACACTGGTAGGGAAACGGCAGAGTTTCCAGTAACCCAGCAGGATTGGGTGGGTGGAGGAAGGGGAAGGAACTCAGCAAGCCCTGACTGCTGGAAAACCTTGGCAGGGGCTCGCATACACAGCCTTGCGAGTGGCCTCAATGTCTCAACTTTTACAAGAAGGGGTTGCACCACAGCAAGAGAAGCTCGGAACAGGGTGTACCTGCACCCCGGATCTGTGTGCAGCCACAGAAATCCTGGCGGTGCCCTTTCCCCACGGCGGGGACAGGGAGCCAGTCTTTCCGGGGAGCTGCAGGCTCCATAATGGGCACAGGTGCCTGAGCACTGTGCTCCTTCGGGCAGCCTCGTCCGGAGGTGGCAGCGCCCCGTGGCTCGGCGCAGGGCGGGGCGTCCCCGGGGCGCCGGGCGGCCGCGTGAGGGCCCGGNTCTCCGCGCCGTCCCCGCTGCCGTGTCGAGGCGTGGGTTTGCTGGGCCCCAGCGGCGGGGCACATTTATAGGTGCTTTCAGGGACTGCCCTGCTTGCCCGTGCCTGTGTATGACTGTGTCCCTGCAGCAGTTCCTGCAGCGCTCCCGCAGCGTGGGTCATTTCCTCTTGACTCAGCGGCATCAGTCACCGGGTGCACTGCTCAGGCTGCATGCTCCGGCCCTCGGCTGTGAAGATGCCTTCCCTCTCCTACACGGGCAGCATGGAGATGAGGCCTGGGCTGCTGTCTGCAGGCAGGATCTGCCGCTGGGGGCTGTTCCCCAGCATCCCCTCCTGGCGTCAAGCCGTAGGCATGGCTCTGGTCAGGCAAGGCCAGCTGCTGCTCGTGGGCCACCTCTGGAGCCAGGCGCCTGGATGGGCAGGGTGTGCTGTCCTCCTCGTGGGCAAACAGCAGCGGTCTGAAGGCTGGCTCTGTGCGTTAACTCCCTGGGCCTCCACGTGACTCGCCTGCAGCGCAGAAAAACAGTCATTACTGCCAGGGGGAGATCAAAGTGTTCTTTGTAATTTAGGGCACACAAGGTATGCACTACAGGAATGGATCCACACTTGCTGTGCCCATCTCATTGTCTCTGTGTGCCCTGATTATCCCTGCAAAATGGTGTTGTGTGGCTGATGTCAGGCAGATGGGACAGAGCAATGGCTTTCTCTGTGGAGCTGCAGTGTTTGCCACTGGAGCTTGTGGTTCAGGCTCCTTATGGGCGAGGTGGACACGAGGTCCTCAGTCACGAGAGAGCCCTGGGCTTCATGCTGCTCCTGGGATCTGCCAATCCATGTACAGCATAGGCGTAAAACTCTGGTGGAGAGGTTCACAGCAAGTCTCAGAAGCAAAAGCACTCTCCAAGGAAGCACCTCTAAGCATGGAGGAATGCACGCTCCAGTTGTGAAAATGAGTGTGAAAATTATCCTCACATTTCCAGTTATTCAGAATAAAATTGCCGTGTCTAGAAAGGCAGAAACTCGAGGCTGATGTGGAAGGGAGGAATGAAGACACTTGGAAGTTAAGACTGCTGATTGCTAGCCAGCCAGCAACGTGAACGCCTCTCCAAGACACTTCTGCTGAGAAGTCCTTCCTACGCAGACAAAAGTTGGTACATCTAAGTATGCAGTAGAAGTGCACAAAATTCTTCAGAGGTATATATATATGGATAGTATATAAGTGTATACGTAGATACTGTACGTGCATTTGATGTGGATTTTGGGGCTACATCTGTACTAGCAGTGTTCTGGGGCACTAGAGCTCCGTTGTCTATGAAACTATTGGCTGATTCCTGTTCATTTATTCTTGCCATAGTTTTGGCCCACACCGGTTTACACTCTTCCACACAATTCCCAGGCATGGCTTGGAGAGTCAGCATGGGCCAGGGGCCATTCCCAATAACCACTTTGGATCCAAATGCCTTGCTTGAAGGATAAAAGAGTTTAATGTTATGGGTGCAAGCCATCCTGTGCCAGGGGCCACATTGCCAGAGAACAGTCCTGGGCACGTTTAATTTAGTGGTATAGACATAGTCTAGGAGCCCAGGGGATTAGGCAGGGTTTTAAGGGTTGCATGCCTGGACTTAGATGCTTGGTTTCTCCCAAGATCAAGCTTACGGACATTGTGGGTTGTTTTTCTTTTTTCTTTTTTTTCTTTTTTTCCTGTGGACATAGGAATTTTTTCTTTAACCCTTCTGTCACCTCAGCTGAAAAGCCATGCCTTCTGGTGATAATGGTCTTTTAGGTTTTGTTTTTTTTTTTTTTTTTTCCCTAAACTGCAGGCACTCTGTGGAAGGTAAAGTGGGTTGTAATTACACAGTTATACTATCACTGCCATCGTGACAGTGATATATAACAACAGTGAACTCTGTTTAATTACCATATTTTTAAATATATTTTTAGAAACAAAGATACCCAAAACACAAGGAAAAAATAAAACCATATGAAGCAGCAGTTTTTCAAAGGGTGGCTAATTTTCACCAGACATTGTAGAAAACAGTTGCCTTTGCCTTCAGGTAAAACCTGGAGATTATGAGATTATGCTAATTTTGCTACATGAAATCACAGTGAGACTAACTCAGCTTTGCAAAGGAACACGACTGCAGGTGTATACAGCTATACTGATCTTTACTGATCCTTGTGGTATAACATCTCTTGGGAATGTTGCTATTGAGTCCTCACTGTGTGAACAGGCTTGAGATTTTAGTGTTTCTGTGTCTGTTGGGTTTACACGGGTGAAAAGCAGAGGGCTGAGAAATGACTGATGTTCACATCTGATCTTTTGGACTGGATCGGTCCTGTTTTTCTTGGAATTTGCTGCATGCCTGTGCGGGTCTCCCAGGAGCTGAATCCCACGCTCCTGCTATCTGTGCTTTGTCGTGTGTGAGCAGGTTGATTTGGGGGATCAAGTGTTATGCATCTGAGCACACTGCCTATCTAGAAAGGAATACAACTTACTGGATCTGGCTGAGAAAGGATTTTTTTAAAAAAAAAACAAGCTTCATAAAATTACTCTTTAATGCCCCTAGGAATGCTGGCCGTAGTGTGGAAGCTAAGATGAAGAGGATTTATTTCTGCATTGCCTCATCTGAATGCAATCAGGATGTGTAGGCGATACTTTTTTTTCCTGCTGGAGGGCCGGAGCCTGGTGGCAGAGCGTGACAAGCGTGGGGCTGTTGTGCCCCTCTCATGCACCCGGACAATGGCAGCTTGTGCTCGGGTGGGGTTTGGCGGCAGGCCTGCACCTCTCTTTCTGGCTCTTGCACTGTCCTTGAGCTTAAGCACTGAGGAGGCAGCATGCAGAGCCCGAGACCGTTTCCCTGGCTGCCTGTGTGGGAGACACCCAGACCTTTGGCTACGGAAGCACAACTTCCTGCTAGATGCTTGCGTATGTGCGCATCAGCACAAGGCAGCTCCTTGCTGCTGTGTGGTAATCCCAGTTCCTGCCCTCGGCCCACATGAGCGCAGAGGAAGACTTGGGAAAACCCCGAAAGCATCTGCGCCCCTGGCCCAAGGCTCTCACTTCCGGACAGGACTCCGTTTGTAGGGTGAGCCGGTGTAGAGGCAAAGACGTGGTCTCTTGTGCCCTCTGGGGACGGTTGGTAGGTAGTACAGGCAAAATAAAGTACTTAAGGCTTTTCATGAAGTTTCTCCTGGCCAGGCAGCTCTGCAGATGAGGGTGGTAGGACAGGAGCAGGCCCTGCTTCACGTGTTGCCATTGACCAGCCAGCTCCGGCCTCTGTCCTGACAAGGCCTGCAGCTGAAAGTTTGTAGCCTAGGAGCAGGGAGGCTGAAGGGAGGAACGCATGGTAACATTTCCATGAAAACATCCCACTCCAGCCCCTTATCTGTCCTTCGTCTTTGCCTGTCCTCTCTTGCCCCCCTTTTCCTACCATTTTTAGTGCTTGCGTGCCTGCATGCAGAGCTTGCTGTTTCTGATCCCAAACTCATTTCCTCCCTCCCAAGGCCATTTTCATCCTTGTTTATACAGCCATGCTGCCTAGAGGACTGCTCCAGCTGGGATTTCTGGTGGACAGCATGCCAATAACTGGCCTCAGCTGTAAGAGCTGATATAGGTTTCAGCATTTGGCCTTGGCTTCTACGGGAGCCTGGGGAATATACAGATGCAGTGTGCAGTCAGGGAGTTCAGGAAGCAAGGGGTAGATGACATGCTTGTGATTTATTCTCATTACAAAAAACTTCTAAAAGGCCATAGTGCTCTCCTTTCTTAGCAAGTTTAGTGATGAAAGCTTTTGAAGCAGAGGCCTCTGAGGATAAGTCGCCTTGTTCTGTTTCTCAAAGTGTTGTTTTACTGGATGCTTGCACCCCTTCTGTTGGCTTCTGGCTGGTTTGTGGCCACATACCCCCAGTCATGAAAACACTTTTCATTTCTACAGTTATTTTAAGGGCTGCATGTTTCACTTCCAAGCCTTTCTCTGAGGATTCTGCTGTCCTGTCACTGCTGCAGAGGCCTCAAGCAGTACTCATGTGCCACTCCCCAGCTTCCCCTGCCACCCTAAGAGCATTTCCACAGCACAGCTTTACACGACAACTTCAGTGGATGCAGAACTTCAGTGGACACAGACTTTCCCCCCCCACTGATGGAGCCTGTCAGTGGCTGGAGATGGGGTGCACGCAGGCTGCGGAGCAGCCCTCACAGTTCTGTGAAACCTTGCTGGCATCTGGCCAATGTTTTCTGATCATCTGACAGAAATCTGAGGTGTGGCCAGGCTTGCCATGAGGCACTGTGGCGAGGAGTCCCCCAAACCGACCCATCCAGGGTACAGTGTGGGTGCAGCCGGGCTGTTGCTCTCCTCACCGAGGCACCCTGCTCGTGCTGGGATAACTGCAAGGCAGCAGATTAGGACTTGCTCCTCCTGGAAATTCTTCCTGGAAATTCTTTCCCTGCTGATACTAACCTGGCTCTTTTTTTCACTTTCCTTGGAAGCACTGAAACTGCTCATAAACGCAGATCTAGATTGCATGCCCAGCTAGAGGAGCTGGGAAACCTCTTTGATGTTGGGAGCTGTGTCTTGTTTATACACTGGGGATGAGCCCAGAGGCTGTCTGGGCAGCCAGGAAGTTCCAGAAAGGAATTTCCCCCCACATCAAACTAGCAACCATCATAATATTTTCTCCCTTCCTCTGCAGAGACTGTGTGTGCTCATTTCCTAGCAGTTTTACTTAAGAGATTTCCTGCTTCTGCAGGAACATAAGCCCTTTCTCTCTGATGCTGCCCATCAAAGTACTGTAGCCTGTATACTTCTTGCCTTTGACCTAAAGACTGTGGCAGCTGATGAGTTGGTTGGCCCTCTGTGGGGGTAAGATGTACAGACAGCGTGTTTCATTCCTCCTTAGACTGACTGCTCCTTCCTGGCTGCGTGGCAGGGCTCAGTACCACTGTGTGATCCCAGCTGGGCACTATTGCCTTCGAAGTGCTTGAAAAGGAAGAGACATCCATGAGTTGCAGTGAGTGTATTTGGAGCAAAGAGGGTCAGAGATCCTTTAGTCAGATGATGATTGCTCTCCTCCAGGGGTTGGAAGAAGCTGTTTGAAGGAGAAGTCATCACTTCTTTTTACTCGTACTTCTGAGCAGCCAGGCTGCCCTGCTATCCTGGAGCTTCCAGCTGGCCAAGCTGAACTGCTGCCCCTGTGAGTGCTGCCTGTGCTACCTGCTTCCACATGGGTCTAATGGGGTCCCTTCCAGGCCCATGTGCAGAGGATCAAATGTTTGTGGCACCAGCTAGAGATGCATGGTGCACACTGCCGCGGCAGTCCTGCTCTCCCTGGTTCTCTGTGTGTTCATCACACCCTGACTTTCCAGTTGGCCCTGATGATTTGCAGGAGGAGAACGGACACTGAGGGAATTGTAACAGGGATGGGGCTGCCCAGCAGTGCTGCTAAGGGAATTGTCTCTTACTGCAGTCACGTGGCCTATGTTATGATCTTTCTGGATTGCTTGCCCCATGCTCCTGGTTTGAAGACCATAGCAACAGAGCTTAGAGAGCACTTGTGTGCACTGCAGCTTCATCCCTGCAGCAGGGTCAAAGGATGTTCATGGTTTGTAAGGTGGGTACTTGGCTTCCACTGGCCTCTCTGAGGCAAGATATTGCTCAAAGGCAAAGTCAGAGATTGTGCCTTCTGGACTCTCCTGCTTCCTGCTGACACACACTGGACCGTGGCTGAGGCAGCTGGTGGATGGCCCTGCTCTGTGGCACCATTCAAGATGTGCCTGCCTTTGGGCCCACATCTCTTTCCAGCCTAGCCATAGGCTCAGCTTTCATCCTGGTTCTGCCTTGCTGTTCTCTCAGTACTGCCCTTGGTGAACAGATTGTCCCTCCTTGCGCAGCACTGGCTGTAGCTCCTGTGTTTGTCTCAGACATCACCCAGTTAGGGCATCAACTCGAGGGGACGGAGGGATGGACTTGTTTTTTCAAGCTCATCCTTCTCCCCTGATGTAATAAGGGGAGATCCCCAATAGATGGCACTCTTACCCGACAGGTTTTTGCCTTTAGCATTGGGCTGTTCAGGCCGCAGTCTGCACTGATGGAGCCCGGTCCTGTCATAGCCCCGGGCAGCGTGCAGGGAAGGGAGGCGGAAGAGTGATTTGGTGTGCTAGGTGTGCACACACTGGTTGGTGGCCCTGCCTGTGGCAGGGGGGTTGGAAGCTGATGATCCTTGGGGTCCCTTCCAACTCGGGCCATTCTGTGATTCTATGTCACTCCTTAAGAGAAGGCTTGGCCAGGCCTGCCTGATAGGGTCTTCCGCACTCACACATTCCTGTTCTTGCATCTCACGCTGCCAGTGGTACACAGTCGGGAGACTCTGGGGGTGTCTGCCCCTGCCAGCAGCAGGCAGTAATGCGTGGGCATTGTGAAAGTGGGCCAGGCTCCAGTCTCAGCACACAGCTTCTTGCCCTCTCTGTCACTACAACGCAATGCGTTCTTGCAGGGGAAGATTGCCACTTGCCTCCCTTCGGCTTCTGGCCTGGCCATCAGGAACTTAAACAGAGCTTTGAGCAATGCTGGAGCCGGCATGTGGGCTTGTCATAAACGTTATGCAATGGCTTAGTCGTGTTCTATCAAGCGGCCAGAGGAAACTTGGCCTCTTTGATTGGGTTTGAGATTTGGTTTGAACCCAGTGTTCAGATCAAAGCACCAGGAGTGAGAAACCCACAGGAACCAAACCCCAAGCAAACTGATCGCATGAAGTGCCTGGGAAGTGAAACCACTGCATTTTGCATAGCTCCAGTGATCTGGTGACAGGTTAGGTTACAGTCTGGGGCAGTCTGGGAGCACACAGCTGGTGGCTAGGAGATACAGCTTGTGCTCCTGGATCTTCCACAGCTTTCCTGTGACCTTCAGAAAGTCAAGTACTCTTCCACTGTCTTAGTTTCTCCGTTAAGAGTAGTACTGCTTCTTACCCCTGGAAAATATTTTGCTATTCCTGGCTAGAAGTTACTTGGTAGTATTCTGCAACCCATATGTACACGGAGGAACACCACCTCCAGACCTCTCACAAAGCTTTCCTTCTGCTGTATGATGCAGCAGTGTGGCCACCTAACATGTCCAGCCTCACCCTTGGGGCAGGGACCAGTTAGGGGGAAGAGCTGTGGCAGTAGGCTGCAGCTCTTCTCTCTGCAAGGGCTTTTCCTATAGGACTCTGCTCAATTGCCTCCTCCCAAAATGGCTGAAGTTGGTGTTTCTGGCTATTCTGGTTAGATGAGATACAAAGCCTGAAAGAAGTAGCTCCTCTGCAGATATCTGCCAAAGCATACATAGGCAAAGGCTGCAGAAGCAGAGTTAATGCAAGATGTTACAGTATTAGCTTCTCCCACATCACCAGTGC
Source organism: Penelope pileata (assembly GCA_013396635.1). Lineage (NCBI taxonomy): Eukaryota > Metazoa > Chordata > Aves > Galliformes > Cracidae > Penelope > Penelope pileata. The sequence continues at coordinate 722,502 of WBMW01002662.1, forward strand.
TGTGACAAAGCCTCCTTGGCATTTGTTTTGCCGCTTGTCCTTGGCAGCACTGGCCCAGGAACAGGTTAAGCAGCCCAGCACCGGACGCCCAGGCTGTGGTCACTGCTGCTGCTTTGCACCTCAGTGGGGTGGTGTGAGGTGAGGGAGAGGCTGCGGGGTGTTTGTGGGTGGGATTTCAAGTTCTGCTGTTCTGCTTCAGGGAGCTTCTGCAGCTTCTCCTCTGTCCTGACACAGACGGTGGGGCCCTGCAGCATGCCTGGCCCAGCGCTGGGGCCCAGAGAGCTCCTGTACGGGAATGCTCTCCTACCCAGCAGTTTGAGCTGGCTGTGGTTTCTGGGTCACATCTCACAGACCATTGCGAGTAAAGCCAATGGCTCCAGTGCCTGAATAAGGAACAAGTAAAGGGCTGGGGAGTTTGGCTTTATATGGAAGAGAGAGAGAGAGAGAGAGAGAGAGAGAGAAGAATCTTCTGAAGTGACATTCACCAGGGTAAGAACATGGTAAGAGATTCTCAGTTGTCAGCTAGGGGCCAGGAGTAATTCTTACCTAGAAACAGATGTACTATGGCACATCTGTAAGGAGGATTTCTGCTTTCACGTGGTGTTTTATTCTCTCCTGTGAGAAGCAGGATGCCAGGCTAGCGGCCTGATAATGCGCACTGCTACCTGTTCGCCTGTATTCATGCAGTAAGGAAACCAGGAGTACACAGAACCATGTCTGGTGACTTAGAGTCTTAAGATTGGATGGTGATTTCAATTTGGTATGAAACAGGTGGAGTAGGTGAAAATAGGTCCATGATGTGCATGCAGCATTCACAGAGCAAAGACAGTTTAACAAATGAGGTCCTATTGCAGGCATCCCCAAAGGCGGCACTACGTGGAAAGGCAGAAAGGTTTTCTGGCTGTGCCTGTTGCAGTCCTTCAAGAAAAACACTTTGCTAACTGGAGCTGAGCTGAGTCCCTTTCCCCTAAAATGAAGCTAAAATGAAGGCCTTTTTTTCCCCCCCCCCCCCTCTGCAGTCAATAGTTTACAAATGCTCCTTCCTTATCTTGTTGCAGGCGTGCTGTCTGAGAATGGGAACTGATACTTAAAGCAGCCTGTGCTGCTCCAGAACTTGTCTGGGAACTCAGAGAGAACTCTGTGAGCCTCTGGAACTTTTTCCAGGAAAAAGATGGGGACAGAAGGCTCTGCTGGCCCCAAGGGACTGGTAGTAGGTACAAGGAGCCTCTGGCTAGTGTCTCTGCGAAACGTGCTGGTGACTCTTGTGAGCTCAGAGTGACTGGGAGCGCGTTGCTCAGTCCCCAGTAACCTTCCTGACTGCTTTGCCAGGGAGATGCTGGAGAACTGGCCGTGGGAGTGGGGCACCTCACTGTGCCCGAGCAAGAGATTGCTGCAGTTCCATAGGGCAGCTGGTGCAGTAGGAACCTGTCTTCCTGGTTCCATACTTGCACTTGAGGTGAGAAAAGGCATTGGTGTCAGTTTCTTTTACTATGGGTGTTTTGGGAGATATGTGGGTGATTCAAGGGACTTGAGACACACAGCTGGTCCCCGTGGATCAGTGTTTTGAATCAGGACAGGACAGGGGGCCCCTGGGTCCTGTTATCACTGCAGGTGAGGAGGCAGTACTGCATCACAGTCCCAGCACGGCTGAGGCTGGCAGGGCCCCTGGGTCCTTTGGTCCCAGCCCTGCTGCAGCAGGGACACCTGAGCAGGGTGCGCAGCACCATGCCCAGGCAGCTTCTGGAGATCTCCAGGAAAATTTCACAGCCTCTGGGCAGCCTGTGGCAGCGCTCCACCACCTGCACAGCACATAAGCGCTCCCTGGTGTTCAGAGGGAGCCTCCTATATGCCAGTTCGTGCCCGTGACCTCTTGTCCCAGCACTGGGCACCACCGCGAAGAGCCAGGCTCCGGCCGAGGAGCTACCCCCGCCTCGCTGCGCCCGCAGCTCGGCCCAGAGCGGCCCCGGCCCTTTAAGCGGAGGCCCTGCCCCGGCCGCCCCGTTCGGCCAATGGGCGCCGTGGCTGCCGCGCCGCTGCCGGGGCGCTCCCC
>WBMW01002663.1:0-64164 GCA_013396635.1 Penelope pileata
TCTTGAAAATGGCGGTTATGTTCTCCCTTTTCCAGCCAGCCCATGAGTTCTACTGCATTTTCTCCTAATTCTCTCTCCCATTCCACTGAGGGTAGGGGGGTGTGAGCAAATGACTGTGGTACTTAGTTACCTGCTGGGTAAAACCACAACACATTCCCTGTTTGTGCTTTCAATGTTGAATTAAATGCTAATCTACTGATGGTCTTCATGTGTATGCCTGCTTTGTTCATGGTTTCTTCTCCCCCAGAAATCTGGGTACAGTATGAAGATAAGTTATCTTCCAGTGAGAATGCATGCATCTTTGCTTATCTTCCCTTGTTACGCAGGTCACATCAAAAGTAGTATCTCTTACTTATTTCCATGGAAAATACAATAGATACAAAAAACAGAATAATACTGTTTGATAGAGAAAATTCTCAGCTACAAAAGACAATTTTTCAAAGTAGCCACCATCATTAGCTATGCATTTTCTTCAGCAGTGAACAAGAGCTTGCATGCCATGCTTGTAAAAATCTGCATCAGCAGAGGTGACCCACTGCTGCTGAAACACACCATCCACTGCCTCGCTGTGCTGATATTCACTGTTTGCTCTCCATAAATGTTCAACAAGCATCAACTGATGTCAGAAAGTGTGATTTTTTCCACAAGGAGGAATTCAATTCCACACCTTTGTTCCATATGCACTTCCATGTCAGATGCTATTTTGTCAGACTGTCCCTCTGCTGTCATCTGTCACACAGCAACAAAATATTGGTGGGAAGGTTCAGCCTCTACTGTCATACAGCCAACATCCACCTCTTACATCATGGGCCAGTATAACTAAATAGGAGGCATTACTTTTGGATCAGCCCTGAATACTAGGGCTGGTTGTATTCTATATATATGTTTGAAAAATGTGCCCAAAGGAAGAGTTAAAACATTTCTGATCATGAGGGTAAGGAAGCCTTCATGTTTTGTGAATCAAGTGATAATACGTTATCACGTATATTCCTGAAATTAAATTCACTTGAAAAACCTTTTAGTGCTGGTGTCTTATGGAAGAATTATAATAATGACTTCCCTAGTCAATTAATATTTTTTAAAGTGTTGTATTAATGATCATGGGCCATCTCAATGAAATGGAATAGACACAGAGCAGACTAAAAATATTAAGTCACAGCAGCACATTTCAAATTCAATCAAGGAAGTCCCGGTACCAAGAAAGAAAGTATTCATTACCATAATTATGAATTTTGTTTCAAGAAATGAAACTGTCACACTAATATCAACGGATATAATGTAGAGACTGGTCAAAGAATCACGGAATGGCTTAGGCTGGAATGGACCTCTGGAAGTCGTCTGTTCCAATGCCCCTGCTCAAGTGGATTGCTCTGGGCCATCTCCAGACAGCAGTTGAAGATCTTCAAAGAAGGATACTCCACAACTCTCTAGGTAGATCACACCAGTGCTCTACATCCTACACATTAGAAGTGTTTCGTGATGGTTGTATGGAACCTCTTGAGTTTCAATTTGTGCCCATTTTCTCCTGTCCTGTCAATAGCCACCAGCACAAAAAGCCTTCTTCCAACTATTCTGACTCCTTCCTTCAAGCATTTATACATACTAGTAAGATCCTCCAGAATCTTTAGGCTGAACAGTCACAGTTCTCTCAAACCTTTCTCACAGGATAGATGTATAAGTCCCTTCACCATCTTCATGGCCTTCACTGAACTCTATAGTACGTCTCCCTGTGGTCTGAACACAGAACTCCTGGCCTCCTCAATAAGCCTCCTGGCCAGTGCTCAACAGAGTAGAAGGATCATATCCTTCAATCTACTGGCAATGCTAATGTATCTAATGTAGTCCAGGATATCATTCACCTTCTTTGTTGCAAGGGCACACTGCTGGCTCCTGTTCAACTTGGTGTCCACCATTTTCTTATACTATCTTTCATTACAGGTATTATTTTTGGTGGGATATCTCATCGGACCTTGATGGAAATGCCATACAAAAATATTATCTATTACTGGAAAAAAAGAAAACACATTTAATAGTCTCTTTGTTTTTTAATTTACAGTAATCTGAAGTAGGACAAAGGTAAAACAATATTTGTGGCTCTGAATTGTTATTTATTTACATCTCACTAAAGGTTTCTCCCCTGCTTGCTGTGGTTTGGTCATATGCCTTTAAGTGTGCAGGCGAAACACACAAATTGAAAATTCTGTTGACAGGTAATGTGAATCATCTTTTCTCATTCAAAGGAAAATAATCAGGCTCTTTTCAAATAATACAAAATGCAAAATGATTGCCTTCTGGGGAGGAGATGGGCTTATCAGCATCTCTTCTATAGAAAATGATTTCCGTTTTGTAGCTGGAGGAACATATGCTGCAGCTTGTCTTGTCACTTGACTACTGTTTCTGATATTTATTAACAGTTTATTTCCTGTAGATGCTGTTCTTTCCTGTTCCTGCCCTCATATCTCACAAATCAATTATTTTCCAGAAAATAACGTCTGCCCCTCTTTTTTCATTCTCCTTTCCTTAAAGAAGATTGTTTTATTACTAGTTTACAGGTAGCACCTATAATGAGTGGTAGAGACCTGTTTCCATTTATGATTTATAACAGTCTGCATTTGAGGTCCCACTCACTACTTCATCCAGCATTTCTTTGGTCACTTGTATCACTGAGATTTTGCAGTCATTACAGTAAAATACAGAAAGGATGAGTTATGTCTCTGAGAGAAAGTTCAGTATTCATTAGAGATGCACACACACACACAAAAAAAAAAAAGACAGGGCTAAAGGTAAGACATAATTGTATATAGAATTTTCGATAAGTTTTTTTGCAAAACAAGATGCCAGTTGCACATTAGCTTGATATACGAGGAATCTGAAAGTGATAAAATGTTATCTTTTCCTCCTTCTAGTTTCAGATGTACCTGCTTGCAATTTTTATAGTCTCGTATCATTTACCCTGCTTTAGTTTTTGATTCATATTTGGTCTGTATTGTTCTTTTTTTTCTGTGACTCATCTTGCAGTAACTGGAACATATAGTTCACATCGTATCCCCATTTTTAATTAGGATAATCAGGAATATTACAAAAGATATCTTCTTTGATCACAAATTGATAAAGCATAGCGTAGCCTCGTCCAGCTACTGTCCTTTCAGAAAAGACAAGAGATATGCTAATTATACTACTCAAAGTATTATACTGGTTTTGGAAGTAGCATTAGATCTCAGATTATATGCTGACATGAAATAATTACATAATATACTCTTGTTTTCTTGTTTTACTGTGTTGCTTACTTCTTCAAGTTGATATTATAAAGTTACTGCTATGTAGTTGCCTTTATTGCCAAGATTGTTCCTGTCAAAATCATGTTTGTACCAGTTTATCTGTAAGAAAAGTCTGTGAGCCAAGTGAGTGACCCACAGAAGTGAAATATTGGTTCAGCTCTTGTAAAGTTACAAAAAGCCACTGCTCATTCGTAAATCATACCTGTATTTTCACATAAGTACTTGACAATAGATAAGGAAAAAACTACATGACTGCTATCCATTAGAACGATCAGATAGGAGATTTTACTCTTGAAAAAAAAGAAAAAGTAAAAAGGAATGAAAAACAGAATCCTGACTTTGCTATTTGCAAAACTAATATCATTCTGATTGAGATTGGACTAAGCTTTCTTGGGCCCAGGCAGCAGAAAGCTTCCAGTTCAGTTAAGATGGAAGAACTCTTTAACAGGATACGCCCACAGAGTAGTAGAGTGTGTGGATAGCATTCCATGTATGTATTAAGCTCAACTGGTACTGTATACCTGTGAGCGACAGGATTTTTCTAAGGCCTCAAAAACTAGGCTTGCCTTTAATCTCTTCTATAACTGGACTTTGTCTTACCTCCAGTATCTCTACGCCCTTTCTGCTACTGCTCAATTTCACAAGGGTTACAGCAGAATTAGGCACTAACACGGTTTCTCTTTGGAAAGTGACAAATAGGAAACTGAATGACCAAATGTAAACTTGTCAGGGCATGATCTGCTATTCTTTCCTCTCACAGTCTAAACTAAAGCTGTCCCAGCTCCATAATGCAGACAGATTTTCTAAGGATGAACATCAAAGAGACTCGAAATTTGGTAACACAGTAATGCTGGCAGATGTACAGAGCCAGCTTAACAACCTTTTAAGATTCACTGCAAGTATCACACAGATTCATTCATTCATACGTGTGTGCACGGATGTGCCTTCAGCCCAGATACCTAGAAGAATTGTATAAAAACCTTGGTTTCCACCTTAAATATCTACTCATCTTGATATAACTTCCAGATATTTGATGTCTTATATTGGATTTTCTGGCCTGTTCTAGCAGTGTTGTGCAGAACTAGAGGAAAGGAAGCAGGTAAATGGTATAGCAGAACGAATGATTGTGTCAAGAAAGAACAAATAAGCATAAGTAAGTATCATCATGGGAATCCATTGTCAGTGCAAGTATTTTTGTTTTAACAAAAAAAAAAAAGAAGAAAGAAAAAGAAAAAAACACACAAAACCAGATTAAGTCAAATGTTTGTTTGTAATTACTTTGAATGCATAATTCTAATGAAGAAAAAAAAAGGATTAAATAAAAGCAATATTTTGCAATGCATAATACTAACACCTCACTACTTATAACACTAACCAGGCTGAAATGAACTGTGTGATGAATCATTTCAATTAAAGATGTAGTAATTCAGCTCTTAGGTCTTACGAATCTGTCTAAAATCTCAGTTTTCTAGTTAAGATGTTAGTGTTAAAATATGCATCATAAACATTTAGTAGCTTATAAATATTTTCTTAATAAGTCATTTAATTGTTAACCTACTATTGTAACAGATTGTGTATTGCCTTATTATAATTTGGATTTCAAAAATAGCTATTGCAAGAACTTTCAAAATCAGTAACTTCAGATACTCATCTTTTAACCCTAAGATGTTTTAAAGTGTGTTTCTATGAAAAATTAAGGAGTCTGTACAAGCCTAACCCAAACTGGTGCTGTATTTTTCTCATGTTGGAACATTGTATAATGTTACTAATTCCTTATATTTGCCTGCCTGTAAAATGTTTTCTGTCTTTCCTATATTTACTATCACTTAAAAAATATTGGCATTCTTAATAAACCAAGGAATCTGATCCCATAGAACTGTCTATTTAAACAAACTATAGCAGTAACTGAAGAAAAGCTTACTAATATCTTATGAAAATGGTACAAGAGTGCAAACTATATAGACTTCACAAAAAAAAAAAAAACACACTATTCTAGAAATGAGTTTCTAATTCTTTATGGATACTCCCAAATGTCTAACTTTATTAACAATTATTTCATATATTTCAATTTTAACATCTCTTGAAGTGCTGTTTTAAGGATCAGAAGAAATCCTGTGTAAACAAAAAATTTCATAGAAAAGCAGAAACACTCCTATTCCAAAAGAATATTAGAGATAGTCAAACAGAACTGTCTTCCATTGCACTAGTTGAAAAAAAAAAAAAAAAAAAAAGAGGAAAAAGATGCTGTTAAGACAAGTGTCTGAATATAGAACATAAAACTTACATGAAAATATTTTATAAGTTGCGAAGAAAAATTACTACTTTTACAAATATTTTCTGTGTGAAGAAGAGCAGTTACTACATTCACTTTAACATAGTTTGAGCAAAATATACTAGCTGAATAATTAAGCATTAAAAAAGATGATTGTTTAAATGACAAAAAGTGTCAAATTAAGTTCTCTCAGGTTTTTATTCATTCTTTATCATCTACCTCCCAAGAAAAGTAACACATCTTGTGGTTTGGATTTCGAATAAATCAAAACTTCAACATTGTATAGGCGTTTTCGTATTAAATGCATACAAATACTTAAGTTTTGCACTTGGAATTAAGAACAAATGCACATTCTCCTACGGCAAGTTCTACACTAGGAATAGTATTTATGCTCTATGTCATTTCAGTTTTCCAAAACAACAACTTTTGTGTTGACTCTTGGCAGAAAGTTAAAAAGTGCAATAATCAAACCCACAAAATGCACTTATTTCTTTTCGTTTAATTTTACTACCCATATGTAACCTGATCCATTTGTTGACTTCTTGGCAAGGAGTATTTCTATGAATTTATCATTTCCCTCTCTAGTTTTAAGGATTTATGTTCCATTTTGTAAGACCATCAAAAATACATTTGCGCAAAGATTTCCTTTAAATTACCCTTTAGCAACCGTATGCATTTGTCTTTTTCAGTACATCTAAAATATAGACAGCCAGTCAAGTTTTAGAAAAGCCTGGGGAGATGTAGATTTAATCCCTCTTAGCTGAGGACTATGTTAAACCCACTTCTTGAGAAAGTGCTTGTGCAATTTCCCTCTTGTATAGAACTGAGCATTATCAACTACTTCATAAGGGAAGAGTGAGACAAAAGATGGGCAGAGAAACACAATGTAAGCACATTAGCTGAGGAAGAAGTTTCTGGCTCTGAGTGTATGTGTCCAGTGTGTGCCTTTGTCTAGGGAAGAGGTAATATTTTAAATCTTTCAGGTCGTTGTCTTTTACTGACTGTCTTACACATCCTTCATCCCATTCAAGCTGTCTCTATTTCAGAAATGTCATTCTTCTAAATGTTCTTCATTCTTCACAGAGCAAATAAAAGAACTGGAACTTATTTTCTTTCCTCTGGTATAAACAATTTTACTTGTTACTGAAAATAAACTAAAAACAGAGATAAAACTGAGTTGAACACATGTTACAGATTTAGGCAAACTGAAAGCAATGAGAACTAAAGAGTTAAAGCCTTTCAGCAAAGCATCAGATGCTTATAGATCTCAAAGTTGATTGAGTTTAGTTGCAGCTTTTATGAAATTTATTAGCCCTTGGCAGTAATCTCAAACACATCCTTTATTTAGATTCTATTTGAACAACAACACTGTTGAGTGAAATAAAGCAAGAGAAAAATTCGATACATATATTAAAGGTATTTGCAAATGTTTTAAATTCTGTTAACCAACAGGAACTATATTATATAATGTATTAGTCACATCTTTGCACCCTATCTGAATAATAAATGTTTATGCTGTCCTGGCTGCACATTCTTTCCCTCCACTCTTTCCATGTACCTGCATATCACAACTTCTGCAACTAAACCTCCTCCATTCCAAGAACGTAAACTTTGTTTGTTGTCTCAGTTTATCTAGCAAGCTTCAGGTGTGCATAGACTGGTTTCAGTTTCCTAACAGAGGCATCTAATGCCATTTTAGGTGCACTATAATATGTGAGCATCCATATAAAGGACGTAATGACTATAGAGGACCATACCCCTTCCTAGTGTCATTTGGAGAGTAAAACAGTCAAGCAGACATACAGCTATGCCAAATCAAATCAAAACACTCTTGTCCCCATGTTTTTCTTTCATAGAGAAACCATGAGAGCCTTTGCGGCCTACTGTGATCCCTGGGTCTTCCCAGTAGTTGATGCAGTGCTTTGGAAATCCTGAGCTTATTACTTACCTCTCCAAGCATGTGAAACTATGAAAGTATGAAGCACGAAGAGATACTAATTCTAAAAATTATGAATCCACTCTTAGTCAGCATTATGTTTGACTGTATTCAAGTCTGCTTCCATTTCTTTTGTTTCTTCAGAAGTAGGGGAAAAAAATCATATACAATATTGCAGCACTGTGAAGGAAGGTTCTGAAGAAGAAGCGTAGCCCAATGAGACAGCAAAACCTTTGGCTATCATAACCTGTAAGACTAGAGTTATGTAAGGTGTCCAGTAACGCAGATTTCATGGTGTTCATATTTTGCACTCTGCTATTTCCTACATATTACTTAGCCTTAGTGTGAATTGTTAACAATGGTAAATTAATACTAAAGTCAGACAATTTACCTTTACTAAGTTAAAGAATACTTGCTGGTTATGATCAAGTTAGCAAGTTTTAGAATTATGTTTACTTTCCCTGAATTTCACTAAAAGAAAAAAAAAAGAAAAAGAAAAAGACTCCGCTAGTCTGTGGAGTCAATGGGAAAAAATACCAGTTCGAACAGACTTTGAGGCCTAGATTAAGAACAAACAATAAAAAATAAAATGACTGATTATTATTCCTATAATTGGCATTTAATTGAGGAAAAATCATGTCTAGCTATGTATCAAAGTAAACAATAGATAATCAAATTGCAAATAACAGACAAGTACCTCTTCTAGGGGAAAGAAGATTTTCTTCAAACTCTCTTTATAGAGTACTAGAAAGGTATTAGATGAATTGGTGAATTTCTCAATATGAAATTTTATTAAATCAAAAAGCTGAAAAACTCCTTTTCCCTCTCTTCTATTTAATTGTAAGGATGTTTAATGTTCTTGAAAATTAGTTATTCACAGGATGGATGAGTATTCCATAATTTTTACCAGAAAGCTCTGTCAATCATATTTGAATCATGACCTGAATTTCCTTTTCCAATTTGCATTTTACTTTGAATCCACAAAATTGATTGTATTAATGTCCTAAAGTAGTCTCAACCAGTGACTCTTTCATTTCTCTTTCTGTTCCTACACCACCACCTCCAACTGTCATACCCATTTCAGCTTCAGAAGCTGTAGTATTGTCCCCAGGTTGCAGAAGACTGAATATAAAAGAAGACTGTTTCTTGCTTCAGTAGCTGGAATTAGACTTTCATTATATACGTTAACTATATTTTGCATATTATTTTTATCAGATAATCATTCAAAAACTTTTAGTTTCCCCATCGGTCACTTAACCACAGCAGTGAAACTGTGGAGCTGTTTGTTTTCTTCACAAGAGATTAAACTTTGGCCTTCAGCCAGCCAGTCTGAGCTAGCACTAATATAATTCACGAGTGGAAGAAGACAATCAATTAATCAATACTATAATTTGGAACTGACCACAGCACTAACACTCATAGCTATTAGATTTACTGACTGACACTATTTACGATTAATGAGGTAGTAAGAGCAGACGAACTAAAGATTCATTTAAATACTTTTTCCTTCTCAGATCAAGCTGCCTGCTCTACTCTGTCATTTTTCTTAACTTAGATATTCCAGTGTGAAATACTAATGTAAATATAGAGCACTGAAAGTGCAAATTACTTTTCCACTGATGGATTAGGAGCCAGCTCTTTCACAGATCTCTCTGTTGATTTAGAGTGAGTCAGTTCAATGCCGGACTCTATACTGTCTCACAACAAAATGCAGTTCTATAACTGCATTTTGGAGAAAGATGGCATTCCCTTTTTCCTTGCACATTTGTTTGGCTTTTTTGTTGAAGTACAGGCTTATGTTTTCAGGATTTCCTTCCCCAAAACATTAAATCTTGTTTATCACATGACTGTTAACACAGAGCTATAGGTCTTTGATTTGGTTATTTGTGCAGTAGAGTAAACATTGCCCTGCATAAAATACAACAAAGATAAGGCTGGATCAAAATTTAACTCTTCTGTCTCAATCAAGCAAATTCTGACCCCCAAAGTCTTTTGTATTTTCATCATTAGCCTATCTTAATGTAGGTGACAAGTGTTAGTCCATCTTAATGTAGGTGACAAGCTAAGTTATTAAATAGACTTGATATTGCAGCATGCTTCATCTGTATGTTTTGAGCTAAGCTGCCCAAGGTTACAATCTGTGCTCTGTAACATATTCATAATTAACACATTTTGACTAAAGAAAGTGCAGTGCAGTGCTGTAATGAACAAAAATTGTACTTGCAACATTTTCTTTTTTTAGTATTAGTTAGGATTTTTGTGTTCAGATTCCTGTAAAAAAAAAAAATGTCTTTTGATCTCTTGAGAATTTTTGCAGGTTTTGCCTTGTCCTCATTTATGTTAAGAAGGATACAGAATACATAGCATTTGAATGTGACAGTGGAACGAAGACAACTCAGACCTTTGTAGGATGGTAATGAAGCCCACATAAACTCCAATTGAAGAAAGTATGACTGTTCACATCCTCCTGGCTGGTTATCAGGCTTTCTTGTTACACAGAAATTGTTTACCTTGTTAGTATCTTCCATTGTTCTGTGTGTGCAGTTGCTTTTGCTGCTGTTCAAGTCTCAGCTTTAAGCTCTGAAACAATAGTCAACAACACGGAGAGCTGGACGAGAGCCTGAAAAATACTGTCCGCTTAAAAGCAGCTGTTTTTTCAGAAACTCAAACATAACTTTCAAATATTTGAGCATAAGGGTAGTCTGTGATGAAAAGTATTCAGCAACAACAGTACTGCAGGTATAGTCTAAAAAAAGTCTACTTTATAGTCTACTATTGACATACAGAAATAGTTTAATAAATTTCAGAATGCTACCATAAAGGATCAAAAAAATGAAGAGAATCATTCTTACCAAAAAACTGAATTCCCATTTCATTATAAATAAACCTTTTTAAAAACATTGCAGCATTCCTCTACTTAGCTACAGGACAACAAATTTTATACTTTTATTGTAGCCTCTTGGAATGAAAAAAACTCAAGAAATATCTTGTTGTCTCCCTATAAAATATATTAAATGGCTTCTGTCTATCATTTAATATTTATGAAATTGATTTTCTTAAGTAGGTCTTCAATTTTATACAAAACATCAATGATGCTACAGATAAACATACTGCCTTACAGTTTGCATGAATTCTTGTGTATGATTTCTGATTCACTAGATTCAAATATATATACAGCAGTATAGAGGCTTTCTTTATGGTCAATTTCAAGCATTCAAAAATCCTAGTTCATTCTCTAGGTTCCAAATTAAAAAAAAAATTTGCTTTTTTTTCTTGTTTGTTTTCTGTTTTCTTGATAACTTTCCATCTTAAACATCTGGTCAGAAGTGCTTAAGATTTTTTTAAATGCAGTGAGTAGATATTTTGTTGTTTTTTTTGATTGAAAGCTTAACTTTTAATTACAACTACTAGTTTACAAAAGCTAGATCAAGTAGAAATAAGTGATACATCTTAGGACACATGACAGTTCAAAACAGGAGTGACAGACGCAAAGAGGACAGCTTATCTTTCATTTTGAAAAGCTAGGCGATAAGCTGTGTGTTTTCACTTCTGGACAGTCATTTTATGATTCAAATTACTTTCTTAACCACTATGTTTTATTCGTGTTAAAGAACCGGTACAGAACTCTCTCTCTTTGCACTCTGTCTCTATGCATGTGTGCTTATGTCTGTATTTACATTTGTATATATATGTATATAAGCAAATCACAGTCGCGCACTAAGTCTCAGTTCAGTACCTCTATCCTTTCTTTCTCTTTTTGATAGTTTAGCCAGGGAAACAGAATTATATATGTGTATATATGTAGAAACAGCAGTTGTACTTTCAAAACAAAGATAAATTTATCAACTGTTTTCATCAGTGAGTCCCAGTACTACTCTAGGGCTCATGGGAAACCCTATCTAGGAGATCATCCTGACTCAGGTTACAGTTGACATAAATCAATTCCTTTTTGCTGCTGGTCACCCTGACAAATGTTGTAGTTCTTCATTGGTCCCCCGCTGTCTTATCTGTATACCAAAAAATAGCCTTGCTCCCAAGGCAGCTCTCCCTTGGTGGTGAGCAACAGACGACTGGCAAGTTGTTTATACAGTACCTGGCCTTCCAAGGTCCCATTCCATGCCAGGGTTCCTCTAGTTTGCAGTTTTATTCTAGGGTCACACATAGATCATTTTACACCAGATAACTACTTGATACTGCTGTCTTTCATCACAATGCAAGTATTTATTCAAGAACTATTTTAACAGTATGGGTTACCCTACACAGACACACAGAGCTAAAGCTCAGACAAATTTACCCTGTAAAATTAGAAGTGTCAGGAAAGTATCAGGCTCACAATTGTTAAGGTTTTAATATGAGAATGCTTCCAGAGAAAATTTTTCTCAAACTTTTGTCTTCCTATTTAACCTTTTTGGCCACTAAAGGGAGCTGCTATTATTTTGCATAACCTTATGTGTATTAATAAACATCAGTTAATTCTATTGATGAAATAGCTCAATGATTCAGTTTACAGACACTACTGTATCATACATACATTCTGTGTACTGCCACGCATTCTGAACAGATTTATTGTTGAGATTTACAGTTTTATTAAAAAATGTTTATAGGTTTACATTTCAGTAGCTGCTTTAATGATTCACTTAGGCAGGAAGAAAATGGTGTTGTATTAAATGGCTGTAATTGTCCTGACAGTTATAAATTAGTAGAACAGTGGTGTGGTATTTTTCACTTTATCATTTACTTCGGGCAAGCAGTATGAAAACCCTATTGTTACCTGTAAAAAGAAACTTTGGAGTGGAAAAAGCTGCAGTTCAGTATGATGACCATTGGCCAGTTCCCTGGATATGCTTAGGTACACCTGACTAAAACTCTCATTGGAAAATGTATTGCTTCAAGTAACACAGAAAGCCTAATATGTAGTCTACCTCATTTATTTTTTCAGAAATAGTGAAGTCAGCCATCCCAGCAAAGTGGTAACATTTTTCTTTCTACACACAGAGAAGAAAAAAAATTCTCAGCTGGCTCTACTGTAACTACTGAACACAATCAGTCAAATTATGGTTCCAGAGAGAAAAGTAGGGAGACGTTGTGGCTCAGCTTATTGTAACTATTCTATTGTCTCATCATCTTTTCTCTCCAAAAACAATTCATTCTGTGAAGAGGAAGATAGATCAAGTATCTTAAAACTCAGGTAACTTAAAAGAAAAGAAGTGGACAAAGACTGTTGTACCGCAGAAAAAGATCTTTATTCAATAGTAAAATTATACTACATTCTATAATGTAATGATCAAGTTATACACATTATAGCTGTGTAAATATTAGAGATAGGTTGATTGGGAACACACATTCTGACTAATTTTAAATCAGTAACATTTTTAAATATATATTTTTAAATAAATCTCCTCTTCAGTTCTTTTATGCTTTCTCAATCATGAATAGCAGACATCCAGAATAGCTAACTCTTACATAGTAAGTGTAATAAGCTTTCACATCATTATCTTGTCAGCACAATTCTTCTTTAAATATTAAGTTAAAAATAAATAAATGATATTCCACTCAATGTTCCTTAATGATTTATTAGATACATATAATATATGATTAAATTGCATTTGTCTCAATAGATTCTTTTTGATTTCAGAAGATATTTTAGATTCTATCCAAAACAGAAATATGTAGAAAATGCGTAGAGAGGGATTTGCAGGACATATATGCCATTAGTGATGAAATTCTGCCTGCAGCTTAAGCTGAAGCTCTGATGACACCTTTCACTTCCCTTTATGGGGAGAAAAGCGGAAGGAATTACACACCAGAGAAAACTGACATTATAACTGGAATTCAATAAACAATTCTTTTGGCAATACAAAAGCAGCAATAGATTCCAGCTCACTTGCTTTTAACTGTGCTGATGCTGTAATCAGAGTTGCTTTTTAAAAATGAAAACCAGTTCAGAATACAAACTCTACAATATGAGCCACAGTTACCAAAGAGACTGTTCGATGTACAAATGTATTTTAAAATTATGTTAACAATCTTTAGCTCCTGTTGGGTCCTGGGGCTAATTCTATCAAATCAGGGACTTTACTGTATACATATTTCTGAGTATGTTTTGTTAAAATTATGGTTGTATAGTTAAGCTTCTGTGAAGAGCTTGGAGAAAACAGGGCTATGTTGCAGCTGGTCCAACAGCTGTTGCGTATGCTTATCTCAAGTACTTATATTTTCAAGTATACATTTTCAACTGTATTTTCTAATAAATCATTTTCTCACAAGTTTTAATACCTTATTAAGAGGCATTAAAATACATTAGCCATTTCAAATCCATTAATGTTATGCAATGTCTTTTTCAAAAAATATGGACAGTGCTTGAAATGTAAAATAAATGGTGATCTTGCTATAGATCTCCTTAGATGTTCATTCTGTGGCATACTAAATAGTGCAAGAAAAGTAAAATGAGACAGATTGTTTCCACTGCTGAAGTATCAACTGAGACTTCTAGGTAACATCATAATTAATCTTACATTTTGTTGGTCTTCTTCTGTGGCTTTCCTTTAAGAATAATTGTCTCTTTAGCAGTGAAATATCTATACTGCACACTCTTATCAGTGTATCAAGAATATTTAAGAAATGTACAACCCAGCAGAAATAACTAAGGATTAAAAGTTTAAACCAGAAGAAGAGAGAAAAACATTTAGCTAAAGCTAGCAACAAAAGAAGGGTATATACAATAACTTGTGGTTTTACACTTATATTTCCTTTAAAAAATAGTTAAAAAAAAAAAAAAAAGAAAGAAAAAGGAAAAAGGCAACTGGCTTTTTCCTTTCTTTTATATGTAAAATTGTCTTGCTAGGTAGATGATCTTCTTGCATACATCAGCAACCTTTCTCAGTTAACACTTGAGCATGAGACAGAAAGGACTGCATCAAGGCTATTACATTCAGTGTTACAGCAAATGACATCATTTTACGGGTACGAAAGAAAAATATTACATTAACTATGTTGAAATTTGATAGTGTTTTGGAGGAGAGAAGCTGGATGGGCTTTAATTCATTTATTTATTGGCAAGAAAAATAAACAAAAATATGGTGAAATGTCTGTGGAATTACTGATTTTTTTCTTCCTTTTCACTGTTGGTATCTTGCAAGCGTAGCAATTCTTGAATATATATTTGTATGACGTTTTAAACTGAAAAAGATGTTAGTAAATATTCTAATGTTTATATATGTTTTCATGTATACTGGCTATCATAAAGCTATTAAAAACAGCACGCTTGTATAATCCACAGTACTTCTACTTCAAAGATATTGCTGGAAAATCTGTTAAAGTATAGTAAAGGGCAATAAAGTGTAATCCGTGATGCTTTTTGAAAGTTATGAAGACTAAACGACATTAATTGAATGAGTTTGGCTGCCTGGCCTGAAGATCTGTGTCTGTGAAATTTATAAGCTCTGCATAAGAGAGGACTCTGTTCCAATGTATTCTCAATCCCTGCAGTCCTGATACCACATTATTTCCACTCTTCACTTGAATCTTGAAGATTTATGCACAGCTGCATCTCCTGCTTATTCACATGACTGTTTTTATGAAAATCTTATATACTCTAGAACCAATCAGCTATAAGGTAAATATATATAGCAAATAAAAGGAAATTCGTTATTTTCAACAACCGTATACTCACGCACTGCTCACAAATTGTAGATCTGTTCAAACTTCATCGCTGTTAATTGGCTGAATTCTGGTTAAATTCATGTTTGGTGAAAGGTTCAAGGCTTAAGTATATTAAAAATATCTTTCCGTGCATTTCTATATACTGTCATAGATAGAATATATGCATGCATACTCTTAGAAGGCACCCTGAGAATTTACTGTAATTACTAAGGATATCTTCAGTGTTTTAATATAAAGAATCCTTACTTAAACTCTCTGTAGTTCAGTGTACTTCATTTTACATATTTTTCTTCTAAATAAATGCAATAATAAAATTCTATGATTTGTTAATGAGCATGTAATAGCAGAGTGCACTAACTATTCTTTATCCATGATGTCCTTAACAAAACAAATCTCTCTCCTGTGGCCTTCTCTTTTTTCTTTCTTTCTTTTTCTTTATTCCTTTGTTTTGTTTCTTTCTTTTTATTCTTTCTTTTTTTCTCTTTTTTTCCCTCTTTTCTTCCCCCCCTTTTTCTTTTTCTTCCTTCCTACTTTCCTTTCTTCCTTCTCTTCCTCTATTCTCTTTAAATGAAAAACATGACACCACCAAGATAAGACAGTAATACATGCCTGTTCAAAAGGCTGTGCATACTCAATTGGCAGCAAGTCTAGCAAAGAAATGGTAAGAGAAGCTTTTGACTCTACGTGTTCCAGAAAGTGCTTTAGAAATTTACTTTATTTTTTATAGTGTCATTAACATTTTTAACGTTATTGTTTCTGTGCAATGAAGAAATCAAAGTCAAGACCTATTGTACTGCAAGAATATCCAAATATGTTAAATTATATACATTAGGAAACATTCTCAATTTGCTATGGAAATTTAAAAGGACAACAATTTATAATGGGCATAAACTCTTAGATGGCATTCATCTCTGACATTTAAGGAAAACAAATTTTTTCTGAAAAAGTTTTTCTGTATCTCAAAATAAAAAAGAAGATTTTTGTGATAAAAATGACTTCTTACTATCATCAAAAAATAATAAACTAAGGTCTATGTCTGATTAGATGAATTCGGGTAGTTTTATATTCACATGGAGCTTGACAAAGTTGCAAAGCGTAACAATGACTTTTGTTTAAATCCATTGCTGAGTGTTCATCCCTTTAAAGACAAAACTGTGGTCAAAAACATTCTGATGGGTACAGTATTGAAAACAGATTAGCTTTCAGCATTAAAAGAGCTACTTTAATTCATACATTGTAGCAGTTTAACATTGATGATCAGCTCAGGATCACCATATCACTCTTGCTCTCCTCCTCAGAAGGTCAGGTGGGAACAAACTCAATGAAAAAATCTCATATGCTGAGATAAGGACAGGGAGATCATTCACCAGTTACTGTTATGGGCAAAACAGTCTCATCATACAGACGTAAATTTGGTTTATTGCCTCCTGATAACAGACCAGAACAGTGAGAGCTAAAAGCAAACTGAAAACACCTTACCAATATCTCAATCTACTTTCTCCTCCAGAGCAGCATCAGAAATGAGGAATGGAGATGGTAGTCAGCCCATAACGCTTTGTCTTTGCCACTCCTCACTCTCTTCCCTGTTCCAGCATGGGTTTCTTCATATGGGATGCTACCCTTCCCAGGCTGACCAAACATAGATTTCACATGGACTGGATTTCTTCAAGAACTGCTCCAACAAGGGTCTTTACCATGAATGCATTCATTCAGGAGCAGACTGCTCCAGAATGGTACCCCATACGTGCAGCTCCTTAAGATCTGCCATGGGCTCGTCTGCATGGGCTGCAGGGGAAATTCTGGCACCTGAAGCACCTCCTCCCCCTCCTTCACAGAGGGCAGGGCTGTTTCTCAGTCTTGCCTCTCAGCTGCTGTTGCAGTGTTTCTCGTTTTTTAAATATGCTCTCACAGCTGTTCAATGAGGGTCATTCACTGGCCCAGCTTTGGCCAGTGAAGGTCCGTTTTCCAGAAAGGCTGGAACTGGCTCTTATCTAACGTGAGGCTCCCTCTGGACACTGTTCACAGTGGCCATCCCTGCATTCCCCCTGCTATGAAAACCTTGCCATGTAAACCTAAAATATTGTTTTTAGTATAGAAAAAATATTTTATGAAGACATTGACTAACATAAATACCTAAGATATATACTTCTGTGAAAAAATTATTAAATATATTATTTTTAATAAAATTATTAAAATCATTCATCAGCTCTAACTCTGATTTCAAGACCTAATGCATTTCAATGAACCTGTGACAACTTCAAAAATTATTCAGTTTGTGATTTCACGTGCTGAAAGCATTCTTTTATACTCTTTTAGAAACATGTTAGACAGTGTAGTCTATTCCACTAAATTATTTTGGAAACACACCATGCTTGTCACTTGCTAGAGTCACATACAAATCCACATACTACTAGATCTGCAGAATAAATACTGGTTTGGGTCCAGGCATGCATGAATATGCACACTTCCATGTATGTTCTTCCAGCACCTAAGGTATAAGGACAATCTATAAAATGAATGCAGTGGTAAAAATTGTTGGCTTGAGCAGCACAAAGACCTGCAAGAAAATAAAAGGAAAAATTACTCAGCAGTTAGAAATATTTCTGAAAATTAGCTTATGAGCTATATGTCATGTGAAATAGATAAGAAGTTGTAATATATTATTTTTTCTTTTAAATGTCATAGAGATTACAGCAATTCTTGGTACAACAAGAAATTTTGATGTGCACTACTAGTGGATCAGTAACATCAACACCAAAGATATTTGGCTTTATTAGCAGTTGCACTTTTTACAAAAACTTTCAGGCAGCGATCGTTAGCTGGAATTTCTGAATTTTTTTTTGAGGTCTTCATTTTCTGTTTCCTTAATATGTAAAAGTTCCTTTTACTCTACTGCTCACTAATTTTGACATTGATAGAAGTCCTTTACTGGACTGGTGATTTTGAAGCAATAGATTTCACTAGCATTGCTATTACAACCAGGGAATTATATGAATAATTTTAAGATGTGAAGAAACAATTTTCTTATGTTGCTTAATGACAATACAGCCTATGTTTTGTGCCAAATTGCAATTAAGGGATATTTTATATAACTTCAATAAATCTTAAAATGGCTTTCAGATATTACTTAATGTCTTCCTATTGACATAATAAATGAACCATTTCAGATTTCATTTAAAGCTTTTTCCAGACTATTTTGGAATAGTTTCCAACATGTGACAAATTGCAGTAAATCATTCTGAGATATCACAGCACAATTTGGACAATTATGAAGTACTATGAAATGCTTTCTAAATCAGTGTAGATTTCATATCAACTCATGTTTTTGCAGCATAGCAGAGACAACAGAAATAAAAATCTGCTTTAGTGAAACATTTCCTTCTCCATCCTATCACTTTGTTTGAATTATGAATTGAATATTGTTGACACTTAATGACTCCACACTGAGGAGAAAAGTTAGGTTCTAAATTAATTTGTCAGAAATTTAGATTGAATGATGCAATGCAAGAGTTGTCATGGAAGAAATGGCCATGTTATTGTTGTCTATACAGCAGTATTGGCAGTCTCCCCACATGGGACAGCTACGTCCAAGGGATGGAGAATACTTTTCTAAGTGTACTACTTTTCTAGTGTAAACCCATTATAAAGCATTTATAATCACTAAATGTAATGTAAAAATTACTTCTACTTATATTGTTCTGTCTGGACAGCATATGCAATACAAACTGAGAAACATTTATATCTTGAAAATTTTTAAACTAGATAATATTATGTAACCTCTTTCCACTGAATTCCAGAGAGTGGTGAGGCACTGCAATAGGTTGCCTAGAGGAATTGGTTAAAGGTTAAAAGAAATTGGTAAAGTTCAAAAATTTGATAAATTCGTAAAATGTTAAGATCAACTAAATCTGATGCATGTAATTGACATTGTTATTAACAATGTCATTGATGACAATGTTAGTAAAGAAGTAATTTTTAAAATTTATTCTTGACAATTTTGTGTCTACATCAGGAAGTAAATAAGTCTTCTTTCAGACTACAAAGAATTTATTCAGATAGACACTCACACTGAAAGGCATTAGCAGATAAGCAATTTTAGAAGATAGACAATACAAATGCACATACACATATTTCCATTCTCTGAACAGAGAAGATTGAGAGGACAGCAATAATAGAATCCAAATTCAGTACTAAAATGATTGCACAACTGAAATGGCAAGCACAATACCATGTATGTTGGGCAAACTTTCTTGCACAGCTACAGTGTATTTCATCTTTGACCTGTGAAACTTCTCTTTTCCAGTCTTAAGACTCTCATGAGCAGAAATTATCAGTCACACAGAAATATATTCTGGTTTTGTGATATAGACTAATGTTCAGTGAAGATTAAATTAGAAATCAAAGTTATTGCATGCATGACCTAGTAGAAATGTCAAGACAAATTGCTAGTAGAAAAAGGATTGAGTACTAAACTGCCGTGACATTTAGTTTCTTAAATTTAATTTCTGTTTCTTATTTTTAAATTCACTTTCTCTACTACTACTTTCTGTTAGCGAAGTGGGAAATCCATGTGTACCATTGTTTTTGAAGGGAAATTGCAGAGGTAAGAAAGAGCATAGAGAAAGAAAAAGACAGCATTTTTGCTCTATGCCTTTAAGAACTACCCTCGCCTCTTAGAGAGAGAGGAGGCCTTTCAGTTTACTTTACGTTATCATATCACCTTGCTGGTTTTTATGAATGGGCCATTTTCTGACATTTGTGACTTTGGAAAAGAGTAATATGTACTGAATTCAACTTCTATCAGAACTGTTTCATTAGACTGGAGGAAGAGTAACATGTTTGCTCTCTACACAATATATCATGTTCATTCCTTCTGAAATCACTTATATTGTGAAAAACTACTGTAAGAACAGAGGAGTCATCCAACCAAAAGCCACTTTTAAATATCTTCTGATAGGGAGGTTAGGGAGGAAGTAGGGAAGTTGTAGGCAAAAGTTCTTGTATAAAAAGATCCACCAAATTTTGTATCTGTTCTAATAAAAGCATTTTGTTGTTAAGTAGCAAAGTTGATAAATAGCAAAAAATCTGTGGTATCATATTAATTTCAATAAACATAGAATTCAACATAAACTACGCACATACATTTTACTTTATCCTATTAGACATACTTGATGTTTATTTTTTGCTATAACCAATATGTAAATCATCTCTGCAAAACCCTTCTCCAGTTGTTTTCTCCATGCTGTCTTCGTAGTGATTTTTTTAATGCGGTTTCCCTCAAGTAATTATTCATTTAAAAAAGAATAGCAATGTCACCAGATCATCTGATTTCTTTAAAGTAGCCCCAGTTTGTCATCTTTGTCTTCTCTTGTGGAGACACAACTTCTAAGTAGTTGTTTTGCAAGAAGTGGGGACATTTGCCAGGATTCCTTTTTTAACCTTAAGTGAATTCACAAATTATTCCATTCATTCCACTGGGCACAAAGACCAATAAATACAATGTAACAGTGACCATAAACTGACATATTATGATTTACCAGTTCTTGGAAGAAACAGGAAAGAAATATGTTGTCTCATGATTAGTTCTGTTTATTATCTTAAATAATTTTGGTGCAGAAGTAAACAGACAGTACACGAATCTGCAGATAATATCAGTCTGCAGTGATTGATGAAGGTGCATCAGGACAGAAAATCAACACAAATGACAGGTTAGAAATGCATATTAAAAAAGCAACAAAATAAAATTCTGTTCTGAGAAAGTGAACTGTCTAAAGATTCCCATTATTTATAGATAATATCAGGAAATCATTAATGCTGATAGGAAATCCAGATCATTTAGAAAAAAACTGTTGTGAAAAGTATGTTGGGTTTAGTTTTCAGGAATAGACTTCATAAGATTTTTATCTGAGGAGAAAGACACCTGTTTGAAACAACACTGTTTCAAACAATGAGGTTTTACCTCATGTGTTCTTCATGTCATTACAAAAGTGGTATTCTTGTAAATATGGTCTTCTGGTTTTGCAGAGTTTTCATTAACATATGCTAGTAACTGCAAGACTTAAAATGAAATTTAAAGTTTTTGACCACTAGTTTAGCGCAGAAAGTTTGCACAACATGTAGAACATTATTGTGTGACAAGTCATATCTCTGTCAGGGTGGTAATACCTGTTTAAGGTGTATATATAGAGAAAGAGTAGATAAAATTAGAAGTAATAAGTTGCTAATGAGCATATGTGTCTGGCACAACATTACCGTTAAAACATTGCTATCTTTAATAAATGGATGAAAAATGTTTTGGCATCTTATATGTAATTACCCAACTGTAGCTATTACAATAAGAAGAGCTACTTTTCCATATTCTTTCCCATTACAGCGTTGTTTTAATCAAATATTAAAAATGAATCTGAAAGGCAAAGCATCTGCAACTGTGGTGCTATTGTCTCTTTCTGCAACATGAGCATTGACTTCTTGCCACAGTCAATTACTTACCATACAACACTAGATCAAGTACTGAAAACTGAAAATATGCCTCCAGGCATCAAAACATCAGGGGATTAATACTAATGTTTCATTTACATGCAAGAAAATTTACGTTGCTTAGCTTCACAAAGGAGGGGAGAAGGAGGGAGAAAAATAGTTATTTTCTTCACACACATTATAAAAAGAAAGAAAATAACTTCTCAAGCCTGAAGATATTACCCACAGCAATCAGCATTCATGCCATAAAATACTCTCACATCAAACTCAGTTCTCAGGTTACATACTAGGGGTCATATTATGTATTTTTATTGAAATAATAACAAATAACAACAGCTACTATATTCTTGTTGCTTGAGTTGTACTATATTCATTGTCTCTCTTTCTAGGCTTTGTAAAACTCTGTAATGCCACCAGTCCCAATATATCCCTTTTAATACCTCATGTAATAGATGATATGTGAACAAGATCCAGGCTTTGTTTCAGGGAGTTTTAAACAGGCTAAAATACAAACTGGAAAGCAGGCTGTCTTGCTTTTTTTAGCTAATACTCTTTATTCTATAAATGCTTTTTTCTGATGTGGCAGTCAGATTAAGTCTCTAATACCACATTACAGTAATTCTGAGTACCTAGTTTAGCCACTAGATCTACAAGATACATAGCTAATCATACTCTCCTACATTTAGTAAAGTTAGAGTTTATTATGGCAAAAGACCACAGGTTATATGAAGGGTGTCCATGTTAATTTCTAGACATCTTCGTGTCCCATGCTAAAACAAAAAAGTACAAATTAGTCACAGGGAATAAATATGTACCATTGTAGTCCTATATCATGAGATTTTTAAGGATGTCTTGCCTAGAAAAGCTGCTTTCAAGCATTATGTCAAATTTTTTTAACTCCTGTTTATTCATTGCTGCTTATGCTATCCCCCTAAAAGCTTGAAGTATCCACCACCTCATCTGAGTCTGTCAATTTTATCATTTTCTATTTCGCAACAGAATTATTTCTTTGTCATCTTGAGTGCCCTAAAATTGACAACAATCTCTGATTTGACAACAATGATCGCTTCTATTTCCTGGTGCACAGAAAGCTTTGCTATACTAAATCATCTCTGATAAACAGCTTGACATACAGATATAGAATAAGTTACACTAACGGAAAGATATCTTTTATTTATATATCAACTGCTTCTCAGAAAACAAAGAAAGAAGGAGAGAGAGAGAGAGAGAGAGAGGAAAAAAAAGAAGGAAATAAAGAAAAAGGAAGAAAAGAAGGGGAAAGAAAATGGATTTGCACTGCATTGTTTTTAAACTAACTTCCTGTGTTAAATGAAATCTGTCACATCTCTGACTTTTGTTGTAAAGATAATATATTTAAAGACCATTTAAGCGAACAAGGTTATTGGTGTAGCTCACACATATGTTTAAATGCAAAACATTTTGTAGGCTTCTGAAGGATTGATCCTCCAAGCAGAAAACTAACAAATGGTTTGCTACTTTATCATAATAGAAAACAAAAATCTAGAGAGGGCAGCAGCAATGCTGATTTTAAAGTTCGACCTTTCTCCCTTGGGAAGGATGATAGTAGAATTTAAATTCTGCAACATGTGAAGCAGTGATCCTATGTTTCATTAAGAGCAATGAAAGAAGGTACTGAGGCATTCAAATTCAAACATTACAGTAATTGAACTAGAGAATCAGGGTTCTGTTTCCATTCTGATATTGTTTATTTTTTTTATTAGCAAAGGAGGATTTAACCCATAGTAAAAATTAATTTTATATAAGAAACTGATGAAAACTTGATGGTTCTGAAAGGTTTAAAAAAAATCTCACAATGAGTCTGTGCAATAAAATCTCAAACAGATTTTTAGTACTGCATAATAGAAAAGTATGTTCTTAGTCTAAGACAGGATTTTTGTAAACCCATTGTAAAAGACGCTAGAATTTGAAAGCCTCTCAAATTTACTGTAGATTAAATATGCTAATTTCATAAGTTGTCAAAGCAGTTTTCTGATTTATAGGGTTTTTTTTTCCAACTTACAGCTGCACTACTAAACAGATAAATATTTTAGCAATTGACTGAAGCAAGTTATTTTTTATTCCTTTGAATTCTTTCCCTTCTGTACAAAAATAGGTGCAAAAATAATTGATAAATATCCAGTAATAATGACTCAATCAACAGGCATGAACACAAAAATAAATAAATAAATAAAGCTATTGTACTCACTTTTTGAGAGTTATTAAGCACATTAACAGGAAACTAGTCGAACAACAAAGAATATAGTTGATAAATGATAGACCAAGATGCAGAACCCTTTACCCTATATTCTACAGTATCTGAATGCTCATTACTACTCTGACTACCGCCTTGAATCTATTCATTTTCATCAGCCACAGATCAGTCTGAAAGAGATCATCCCACAAAGTCAAGTGGACTTCTCAAAAAGAAACTCTAAAACTCAGAAGTGAACAGATTGCAGAAAGGCAATTCTGACTTCTTTTTGAATATTTGTGTTCTGCTTTGGAAATAAAATGAAACATTCTGGAAGCTGGCCATAAAAAATTAACTGATGTTTGTATGGGCACTCTACACAGACTGATTGCATTTGATATGTGACAGCTACACTAAGTTTCTGTTCTGCCCATTGCCACAGTGAAAAGCTTTTTCTACCTGGCCCTGTGCACAGCCATTTGTGGAACCTGCCTTATAATTAGAATGAGGTTATATAATAGAATCCTGAGAAGGCCAAATAATACCAGTAGTAGCTATATGCCATAAAAAATAAAGCCAGTTGTCCTCATCTTCTGAGGCTGTGTTCACAACCCTATGCAGATATTTCCTCAGTTGTACAGCACCTGTAAAATTAACTCTTTCTTTTTGATATTTGATCTCCGTATTATAAGACGTAATATTACCTGAATTTGTAATATAAATAAAATATTTCACTTTATTATTTAGAAGAATTGACGAAATATTAGGATTGTAAGTAAGCCTTCGCTAAAGATTTTAAATTGTTCTTGGAGTTCTTGAGATTCTTGCTGGGCTCATTTTCTGCCTAATGAAAAATGATATCAGGAACAGAAACTAAGAAAAATATTTTACGAAATACAGCAACACATATATATATACATATATATAAAACTCGTTTCTCTTTCTCCTTTCTGCCCTATTAAGCCAGCAAGTTCCCATCTGTAAGTCACAGGTCGGTCAAGTCATGAGTCACACACAAATATTTTTTCTGAGGCAAGGTCAGTGACATCAACTTAGAGCACATTTGTAAAAACAGAAATAATTAGCAAAGGTGATTGCAATGTAATATTTAAACATATAGAGTAAGTTAATAGCCAGATATAGACTAGTTGCTATGGCTGTATTAAGCACCTGAAGACAGCTGTATATTCTTACTGTCTACATTCATCACTACTGAGAACTGAGGAATTTCTGCATTTTTCCTTCTTTTGTCTTCTGCAGTCGAACATTTCCCTAGTCTTATGGCACATGACAAAACTCCAATCTGGTAATTTTTTTTGCTATTCTGAACCTTCACAAAGGAGGATAATCCTGGAAAAGGTCATGATGAAACCTTTTCGACCTACCTCTTGTCACTATCTCTGGTGCCACACAGTCAACAGAGATCTACATTCCTTATTATCTCTTCTTTCCAAGGAAAGGGCAAAAAATCACAATAATGAGAATAAATAATCTTTTACTCCTACTAGAATTATGATCAGCACATAGCGATTAATTAAAATGTGATCCTCTCCAGGAGACAGGGGACAACTGAAAACAATTTTTAAAATGAATGTAAACTTGTATGGGGTATAAAATGTTAATTCTGCAGGACAAAAAAAAAGAAAAGGAAAAGAAAAAAATCCTAGTGTTCTTCAATTTTATTTTATTTTTTCTGACCAATGTCAGAAAATCCATATTTTAATCAATAGGGACAAATAACTAATCATAGAGTAATAGAATTATTGAATCATTTAGATTGGAAAAGACCTATAAGATCATCAAGTCCAAACATCACCTAACACTGCCAAGACCACCATTAAACCATATCCCTAAGTGCCACATCCATGTGTTCGTTAAATACCTTTAGAAACGGCAACTCCACTACTTCCCTTCGCAGTACATTTCAAAGCTTAATTACCCTTTCTGTGAAGAAATCCTTCCTGATATCCAATCCAAACTTCCCCTGGTGCAATGAGGCCATTTTCTTGCATCTTACATCTTACTACTGATACCCACCTCACTACAACCTCCTTTCAGGTAGTTGTAGGAGGGATAAGATCTCCTCTCGGCCTCCCTTTCTCCAGACTAAACAATCCCAATTCCTCAATTCATTCCTTAGAGGTCTAGTTTTCCAGCCCCTTCACCAGATTTATCGCTCTTGTATGAAGACGTTCCAGCAGCTCAATATCCTTTTTGCAGTGCGGGGCTCAAAACTGAACACAATACTCAGGGTGGAGTCTCACCAATCACTTCCCTAGTCCTACTAGCTGCACTATTTCTGACAGTCAGTGACCTTCTTGGCCACCTGGGCACACTGCTGGTTCATGTTGAGTGTCAACCAGAGCCCTCTGGTCCTTTTCTGCCAGGCAATTTTCTAGCGGCTCTGCCCTAAGAATAGGCTGCTGAGTAAGGCTATTAGGACCCAAACAGAACAAAAGCATTTAGTCTTGTTGAATGTCATGTGATTAGATGTGGCCAATCCATCCAGCCTATCAAGATCCCTCTGCAAATCCTTCCTACCCTCAAGCAGTTCAATGCTCCAATTCAAATTATTGCTGTCTGTAAACTTACTGAGAGTGGACTTGATCAGGTTGGTTGGTAAAAATACTAAACAAAACTGGCTGTAGTATTCAGCCCTGAGGAATACCACTTGTGATTGGCCACCAAACAGATTTATCTCCATTCACAATGATCCTTTGGGCCCATCTAACCAGCCAGTTTTTTACCTAGTGAACAGTACATCCTTCCAAGCCACAAGAACCCGGTTTCTCCAGGAGAATGCTGTGAGAAATGGTGCCAAACCTTTTACTAAAATCCAAGTGAAAACAGCCACAGCCTTTCCCACATCTACTAAGCAGGTCAATTTGTCACACAAGGAGATCAGGTTAGTCAGACAGGATCTGCCAATGCTGAGTTATTTTGGTCACCTGGTTGTCCTCTATGTGCCATGTGATAGCACTCAAGATATCTGCTCCAGAACCTTCCCTGGTAACAAGGTCAGACTGACAGTCCAGTAGTTCCCTGCACCCTCCTTTCTGCCTTTCTTGTAGATGGGTGTCACATTTGTTAATCTCCAGTTAACTGGGACCTCTCCACTTAACCAAGAATGCTGATAAATTACAAAAGTGACTTGCTGACAATTTCCGCCAGCTCCTTTAATACTCTTGTGAGTATCCCATCTGGTCCAATATATTTGCATGTGTTCAAGTGGTATAGTGTGTTGCTAATCATTTTCTCTTGGTTTATAAGGCCTTCATTCTGCTTCCTGTCTCGCTTTTCCAGCTCAGTGAGTTGGATACAATGAGAACAATTAGTCTTTCTAATAAGGACTGAGGAAAAGAAGGAATTAAATACCTCAGCCTTTTCCTTATCTATCCTTACTGTGTTCCCCCCACATTCAGTAAGAGATGGGAGATTTTCTTTAGTCCTCTTTTTGTTTTTTATGTATTTATAAAAAGATTTTTACTGTGTTTTTCTGCAATAGAATCATAGAATCATCCAGATTGGAAAAGACCTCCAAGATCATCTAGTCCAACTGTCCATCAACCACCAAGATTACCCACTAAACAATGTCCCTTAGTTTCACATCCAGACGTACCTTCAACACCTCCAGGGATGGGGACCCCACCACCTAGTCAAGCTTTAGTTGTGATTGGCTCTTCTAATTTTTTCCCTGCATAAGCTCACCACATCTTTTTAGACCACCTGAGTTGCCTGCCCCTTCTTTCAAATGTCATAAACTCTTTTTCTTCCTGAGCTCCAGAAGAAGCTCTCGGTTAAGCCAAGCCAGTCTAGCCAGTCTTCTTCCCCACTGGCTCATCTTTCAGTTTAGAGGGACAGCTTCCTAGTGCTTCCTCATTCTTGAAAAATGTCCAACCTTCATGGACTCCTATTCGCTTTATAACTCGCCTCCCAAAGGACACTCTCAATCAGGTCCCTAAGCAGGCCAAAAATAGTCCTCCAAAATCCATAGAAGGAGTTCTGCTGACCACCTTCCTTATCTTGCCAAGAATCAAGAACTCTGTCATCTTCTAATTGCTGTGCCCAAGATGGCCTTCAACCATCACGTCACCCAGAAGACCTTCACTGTTAACAAAAAGTGATATGTGTAACAGTGTAACAAATAGTTAACAGTCCGCACATTCCAAGAATCTTCTAGTATGTATATTCTCTGCTATTTCACACTTCCATCAGGCACCTGGGAAGTTGAAGTCTCCCATGAGAACATGCACTAAAAATAGCAATGCTTCTTCTTGCTGCTCATGGAATATTCTATCTGGTTCTTCATCCTGGTTGGACGTCTATAGCATGTTCCAACCAAAATATCTCCCTTATTTTCTTCCCCCGACTCTTCTCCAGAAACACTTGACTATTTCATTACCCTAGCTAAGCTAAGATTGTTTTATGAACAATTTTGGTCCATTGTATCCAAGCTATATATCCAAGATATAGCAACTAGGAATTTCAGGGGGGGGGGACTTTTTTTTTTTTTGAGCAACAATTCATAACTTTCCTTAATTTTGAAAGTTGAAATTCTACAGCTATTTACTCACCATGCTGAAAAAATATATGCTAAATTATAAGTAACATTGTGTAATCACCCTATAGCTGATATTTGCTCTGTAAACATAGATATGCTATGAAAGTAAGATTTCCACCATGTTCCGTTGTCTAAATAAAGCTGAAATCCAACTAAATCTTCAGTTGTAACATACAATTGAAACCCATCCATTTTATCAGCCTGTGTGTACCACAATAAATGTTAGCAGAAAAGATAAAGCACTGTACTAACTTAATAAACATTATTACTGTTATGTTTCCTGTATAGCTTAACAAATCAACAAATCATGAACAAATCAACAGATGAACAAATATAAGCAAAGTGGGAAATGTTACTGTCGATAGCTAAACACGTGGTAAGAATCTTCAAATTATTGCTCAGATAAAGGTAATGTAAGTATCTTGGCTCAAATTCTGGGCTGTTATGTAATTTCATTTGACTTACACTTACTGATTTAAAGTGATAGGATCCGGATAGAATGATACTATGGGAGAAAAATCTCCAAAAAAAAAAAAGTTAAGAAGCAAAATGTATTTAGGAAATCCATGATGGTTAAGCATACATGAGCTATAACCCACATGAGTTACTAGAAATGCTAGGGGAGAAATACAAACACTGATAATTTTTCATTTGCATTGTCATAAATGTATATATAACATACATTAAAAGTGAGCAAACAAGATTCTAGATTAGTCTGTTTTCTGAGAACCAGTTCTTATATGTTAGTTTATATTGCTAATGGCTAGATAGTGATTTCAGTGTTGCTTATCTGCCCTGGCATTATCTGCTAATTTGGTGTGTTTGAACTTGGATACTTCCTCCATGGAATACAGATGAACTGTGGCAGACTAACACATACAATAAAAGAATAAAATAGAAACATTTAATAATACATCCTCCTGACTTCTGAGGGCAGCTCTTCAAGGAACCATAAATCTAATATTGTTCAAAACGCTAACGTGTGTTAAATCTAAAAATGGTATCTGTGTTTATTAAAGCATCCACATGTGCAGTCTTATACACATATATCTATATGTAATTATTTTAAAGAATAAATATTTCTCTTTGATTTTCCTTTCCAAACAATATTTTTCACATTTGTCTCTCTTACACGTAATCCGAGATACACAAAAAATTTACAGCAAAATGTCCAGCATAGACTTGATAAAGCTTTGGTTTCTAAATGTCATTTTCATTTGGAGGAGAGCTATCCACACTAAAGGAGCTAGACTTGCTAATTAAACTTTGGCTGCATACAGAATAGTGGAAGTCTTTAAACTAAAATGCCATTTAAAATATATGACATTCTAAAAATACTGTCTTAGATCTGTATTGGATTTTATTAGTTTTGTGTCTTTGTCTAAGAAACAGTTGTCAATACCCTTCTGCAGGTCTTCAGTCAGCAGGGAGTGTCTATGTTAACAAAGTAGGACTGCATCTTTATGCAGCTTAGGAATTTGGTTAATAAAATTGGAATTGTATTGAACAAATAAAATAAAAAATAAAATTGGAATTTCATTATTGGAAAAGAGTAGACATTTTCAACATTAGTAAAGCACTATTTAACATGCAAGTAAGGGTTTAGAAAGAAGTTAGAAATCACATTTTTGAAATTGTTTGCTTCTTTTTTAAATTTTAATTTCTAAAGTTGACAATTATACAAAGTCAAATTTTCCTTTGCTTAAAAAGTGACCTTTTCACTGGTTTGAAACATCAGTTACACACTGTCAGCCGATATCCAGCTTTTCATCCTCCAGAACCTGCAAGTCTTTCTTCATAGGGCTGCTCTCAAGGAGTTCTTCTAGCAGTCTGTACGCATATCCAAGGCTGTCCCGACTCAG
Organism: Penelope pileata; assembly: GCA_013396635.1. NCBI lineage: Eukaryota > Metazoa > Chordata > Aves > Galliformes > Cracidae > Penelope > Penelope pileata. Next base: position 30,261 of record WBMW01002663.1, read on the forward strand.
GTGCAACACCTTGCACTTGGCTTTGTTGCATCCCATTTGGTCCACGTAAGCACACTTTTCAAGCTAGTCCAGGACCCTCTGGATGACATCCCTTCCTTCTGTTGTATCAAATGCACCACTCAGCTTGGTGTCATCAGCAAATTTGTTGAGGGTCTATTCAGTCCCACTATCCAGATCACTGATAACAATGTCAAAGAGCACCACTCCCAAGACAGACCCGTGGTGGAAACCACTCATCACCAGCCTCCACCTGAACATAGAGCCATTGACAACAGTGACTACAAGCTATGACTGTCCAAACAATTCCTTATCCAATGAATTGTTCACTCTTCAAATCCATATCTCCCCAGTTCAGAGATAAGGATGTGGTGTGAAACTAAGTCAAAGGCCTTGCAGAAGTCCAGGTAGATGACATCAGTTGCTCTTCATTTGTCTAGTGATGCCATCACACCAGCACAGAAGGCCATCAAACTGGTCAGGCATGATCTGCCTTTGGAAAAGCCATACTGGCTGTTATGGATCACCTCCTTGTCTTGCATCTGCCATAACATAGCTTCCATGATGATCTGTTCCGTTATCTTTCCATGCATGAATGTGAGACTGAACCAGCCTGTAGTTTCCTGAATCTTTCTTTCTGTGTTTCTTAAATACGGAAGTGAACAAAAGAGAGAGAGGTGAACTTCTTACACAGTCAGATAATGACAGGTCAAGGGAAAATCATTTAAAGAAAAAAAAAAAAAAGAGGGAGATATAGGTTAGATGTTTAGATGAAATTCTTTTCTCAGATGGAGGTGAGGCACTGGAGAATTGCATCACTATCCAGAGAAGTTGTGGATGCCCGTTCACTGAAGGCATTCAAGGCCCATAGAAGGGGAGTTGGATGTCGGCGATCTTTAAGGTTCCTTCCAATCCAAGCCATTTGATGATTCTGTGACTAACTTCTCTGTATATATTGTGAGCAATATCTTATATATTTTTTAAAAGTCCTCAACATGCTGAAGATATGATTCTGGCTGCAACAGACATGGAGAAGGCTGAGGCATATAATGAGTTCTTTGCCTCAGTCTTCACTGGCAGCCAGGGTTCTCCTATCTCTCATATCTCTGAATCTCACATCCCTGAACCACTAGGTGGGAACTGGGGGAATAAATCCCCCCTCCATTATAAGAGCAGAGCAAGTCCGAGACCGCCTCATGAGACTGAATGTCTAGAAGTCTATGGGGCCAGATGACATGCATCCCAGGGTCCTGAAGGAGCTGGCAGATGTGGTTGCCGAGCTGCTCTCCACCATATTTGAAAAGTTGTGGCTGTCAGGCAAAGTCCTCAGTGACAGAAAAAAAGGAAATGTCATTCTCATTTATAAGAAAGGGAGGAAGGAGGATCCAGCGAACTACAGGCCGGTGAGCCTCACCTCTGTGCCTGGGAAGGTCATGAAACAGATCCTCCTGGAAAACATGTTAAGGCACATGAGGGACAAGTGGGTGATGATCTGAGACAGTCAGCACAGCTTCACCAAGGGAAGGTCTTGCCTGAGCAACCTGGTGGCCTTCTGTGTTGACGTGATGGCATTGGTGGACAAAGGGAAGGCAACCGATGTCATCTACCTGGACTTGTGCAAGGCATTTGACGTGGTCCCTCACCGCATCCTGATCTCTAAATTGGAGAGATACGGATTTAAAGAGTGGACTATTTGGTGGATAAGGAATTGGCTGGAAGGCCACAGCCAGAGGGTTGTGTCCCATGTCCAGGCGGAGGCCGGTAATGAGCGGTGTCCCCCCGGGGTCTGTCTTGGGACTGGTGCTCCTCAATATCTTCATCAGTGACATCAATGATGGGATTGAGTGCACCCTCAGCAAGTTTGCCGACAACACCAAGCTGAGTGGTGAAGCAGACACATTAGAAGGAAGGGATGCCATCCAGAGGGACCTTCACAGACTCAAAAAGTGGGCCTGTGTGAACCTCACAAGATTCAACACAGCAAAGTGCAATGTCCTGTGCTTGGGTCAGAGTAATCCCAGATACGTATACAGACGAGGAGAAGAACTCCTTGAGAGCAGCCCTGCTGAGAAGGACCTGGGGGTCCTGGTGGTTGAAAAACAGGACACAAGTCAGTTCAGAAGGTGAATGGTATCCTGGGCTCCATCAGAAGAGGGGTGGCCAGCAGGGACAGGGAAGTGGCTGTCCCTCTCTACTCCACCCTCGTGAGGTCCCATCTGGAGTACTGTGCCCAGGTCTGGGGCCCCCAGTGCAGGAAAGATGCGGAGCTGTTGGAGAGGGTCCAGAGGAGGGCCACAAAGATGATCAGAGGGCAGGAGCACCTCCCCTATGAGGACAGGCTGAGGGAGCTGGGCTTGTTCAGCCTGGAAAGTAAAAGAAACAGATTAATCTAAAATTCAAATTTACAGAAAATATGAGGCATTGCTTTCAATGCAGCATCTGAACATATTTAATGTAATTTGATTTTGAATAAAAATAAAAAACTTCTAATATCTCTGTGATCTCCCAAACTGTTCTTCCACTGATCTCCTAGTTCATTGTCTGAAATTATTGTGTGAGACATGATTCAGCTGCTGCATATCACTCAAAAATCTTAAGATATTAATGTTCTGTCATTTTTTTACCTACAGTGGAAGAAACTTACTACTATCAGAGCACTGTTTTTAACTTTACTGTATCAGAAGATTTAAAGCATGACAGTACCTAAATCTGTCTGAGTATTCTTGTATACATAGCAATGGATTGCATCATTCTTTTTTGATGTTATGTATTATACCTTATTTCATCAAATTATAACAAAATATTTATATTCTCATACAGAAACATGAACAGTCACGGTCCAATTAGTGAGGTTTAAATTAAACACAAGCACACTCCTAGCTGGGTTAATTTTAGGATTGGAGGCAAGTACAAAAGTTCGATACTAAGAAGAGTATTCTCATGTGGGTTTGTTCTGACTCAGGACAGAACATTTTGTAAACGTTACTAAGCCTCTTCCCTTGTGTAAATATATTGATTGCATATGAGTAGTTCTCTTATCTCTTTAGTAAATAATCTCATGCACTGGAGAAGTAAGAAATGCAAAAGGCCATTCAGGCATCTTTGACCCACTGTTCTTAAATCTGGCAGTCAGTTGTACAGTGTACAATTTACTTCAATGTATAAATATCCCTAGTCTGGTATCTTAGAAAATATACTCAAGGGAGCTCTGAATTTTTTTTTTTACTGTATCTGTACAGAATTTGGATTATAATTGTAGTCCTGAATGAGTTCGTTTTTTTCCAAGTAGCAGTTCTTCACCTTTATTTTTGCAAAACCTTACAAACAATTCTCAGCCATAAAGGTAGTTGATATTACCAGCTTGAGATTGGAAGCAGCTGAAAAATGAATATTCAACACTTTGTCTAACTATTAATTTGTTCTAGAAGGAAATGTGACTAAGTGCTAGGTGGCTGTGTGTGGACTTAGATGAAGTGTAAACCAACTTTTCCATTTGTTGGAGGATCAGAGAGAAGTAGAAAGATAATTTTAATATATTTGAATCCCTCTTGTTATTTAACCAGATACCTCATAACCCAAGGTCAGAAGTGTATTTAAGACAAAAATACTGATATCATGTTCCTATTCAACACCAGATAGAGTTGTTACAGTGTTAAATATATGAATTCAGGAAGACTCTCATGTTTAGCTCACAACAATACTTTCCTTAATCAAGAATTGTCTGTCTCTTGTTGGAGAATAAGTCAAACTAAATTCTGAAAATATCGTGGTAATATCTTTGTTAAAGAAGATAGAATAGAGTCATACTGGGAATTTCTTTTCTCAGAATGAGACTAGAAGCATATCCTAAACTATCAATACTGCTGTCTTCACAGTAATTTGTGTCAAGAAAACTTGTTTATTGTGTAGAAGAGGCAATGAATTAGGACTAAGATTTTCTAGTATTATGGCCCACTTACATATATTTAATTTATTAACATGAAAAATAAGGTGTAATGAAAAAAAATGTAACCCAACGGTAGTGAGTAAAATTGGTACAGTCACATTAGCTCTGGAAAGCATGAATTCCACTTGCCTATACTGGTCTGAAACGTTAAACCAGTAATCCTCTAAATGCTTTCTGTGTATCTGTTTCACTCTACGTATTTAATCCTCTGTCTGATCATTATGCAAAATGTCTTGTGTAATGGGAAATTCTGATTTTGTCTGTTGATATTCTTTTATGATATTGTGAGAGCCACAAAAGACCATAACTGTAATTGACAGAGAAAGCAGATAATGTAAAATGAGAGATCATGAGAGTGTTTTCACCTTGCTACTAAAAGTTGCCCTCAGATTGGATTCTTTCTAAGAGGAGAAAAGTAGTATGAAAACAGTAAGAGGAAGTTGTAAGAGATTAAAGAAAAGGCTTCCTTCCACTTAGCTTTTGATGCTAGAATCTCCCATTGATTTGACAGTAAGGAAACTTTAATATATGACTTTTTTACTTTCATTAGGATCGCATAAGGAAGTTAATACTCCTTGAGTACAGTTTTCAGAGCAGTAATACTTCAGCTGACTTTTCATTCTTATTTGACAATGAAACTCACAAAATACATCTTTGTGAGGACCACTAGAAGAAAGATACTTTCCATACTGACTGCCAACAAACATACCACATCAGGATTTTAGCCCAGATGGTGTCATGCTTTTGTTCATGTAATCGTGACTGTCTTTTATAGCTTGTGGGAAGCCTGGAATTCCTGGGGTCTGATTTTCCCTTGCTTTGCACGTAGCAGTTGCTGACATCCTGAGCAGGAGTGGTAGCATACTATCTTTCACGGTCATGGTACTTGGAAGCATTCTGACTTTACTTGAAATTTGGCAAGAAGGCTTTTCTGCAACATGCCAGATAATAAATGTCAGACTCAGATGTTACTGTTACACAGGTAAAAAACTTACACCCTAATTTAGCAGAATATGTGAACATATTTAAACAGCACTGCCCAGAGATGCAAAATAAATTTTGCATTTCTTTTCATTTCAGACCTTTTTTTCCTTCATTGTGAACAATTTTTGGAAGGTTCTTTTATTTTATTAAATTCTGCATAAATTATGTTTTACTGGCTCCCATTCAGAGATTGAAAATACAAGAAGAAATATATATGTAGCCTGTCTCTCATTCTAGCCACGAATATCCCAAGAATCCCTGACAAGACAAAAGAGAAAGCAATGCTTTTAATGAAAGATAGTGTTTAACTGAAGGCATGAATTCAAGTGTAGAGAGACGTTTAGCTTGTCTATGTATGTCTTGAAAACAAGTAAACCTTGGACACAAGGTTCAGACTTTTTAGAATAGACTCTGATGGCAGGGAACTACCAACTTGTGAGCCTCACCTCTATGACAAGGAAGATTATGGAACAGATCCTCCTGGAATATACGTTAAAGCACATGGAAGAAAGGGAGGTTATATGAGACAACCAGAACAGCTTCAGCAAGGCCAAGTCCTATTTGAACAACCGAGTGGCCTTCTGTAACGGCATAACTGCATCAGTGGACAAAGGGAGAGCCACTGATGTCAATTCAGTAAAGCTTTTGACATGGTACCCCATAACCTGCTTCTCTCCAAATTGGAAAGACGTGGATTTGATGGGTAGACCATTTGATGGACAAGGAACTGGTAGAAAGATCATACCCAGAGTGTAGTAGTCAATGGCTCGATGTCTGGAAGGAGATCAGTGACAAATGGTGGCCCTCAGAGGTCTTTTACTGCGACCGTATTCTTCCACATCTTCATCAGCGACATCAACAGTGGATGCCTTGTCTCTGGAGACATTCAAGGTCAGGTTGGACGAGGCTCTGAGAAACCTGATCTAGCTGTAGATATTCCTGATCATTGCAGGAGTGTTGGACTAGATGATCATTAAAGGCCCCTTCCAAATCAAATGATTCTATGATTCTATGAAGGTGAAACAGAGAATACTACATATTCTTTGGAAAATAAGCATCCAATGGTGGTTTTAAGTACAAATTCATAGGAAATATTTTTTTCCCCTCAGTAACCATTTCAGTTTCAGTGGACTCATAAGGAATAGTAATGACAATGACGAAAACAAGCAGAGAAGGCTGCAGGGACACTTCATTGCAGCCTTCCAGCATTTACAGGGAGCTTATAACCAGGAGGGCAATCAACTTTTTACAAGGGTAGACAGTGATAGGACAATGAGGAATGGTTTAAGCTGAAGGAGGGAAGGTTTAGTTTGGATGTCAGGTGGAAGCTCTTCACTGAGAGCTGTGAGGTGCTGGCACAGGCTGCCCAGAGTGGTTGTGCATACCCCGTCCCCAGAGGTGTTCAAGGCCAGGTTGAATGGGGCCCTGGAGAACCTGATCTAGTTCTAGATCTGGAAGTTGGTAGCCCTGCCTGTGGCAGAGGGGTTGGAACTTGATGACCCCTGGAGTCCCTTCTGACCCAGGCCATTTAAAAAATAATGAAATAAAATAGATTTTTAATTTTTATTTTTTTTAATTCACTCTCACATGACTGAATGGAGAGTGAAGAAGTTCTCTGTATAGCTATTTAGTATTTCCCATCACATTTCACTGGACCTGAGAAGCAAGACAGCAATATTGAAAGAGCAGTGGAGTAATTCCGCAGAACAAAAACATTGTGATACCAAAAGAACAATGGAAAACTGCTATACTTGAAACACCAAAAAAATCAGTCTAGAAAGTCAATTTCAAACGTTCTCATTACTTTCAAATTTTGAAATACTTTACCGTAAGTAACAGAATCCATGCAACCTCAGTTGAATTAGGGTGTTATCCCAAAACAATGTGAGAGGCATTCCAAAAGCATAGGAACCTTCCCTGTATCCCAATTGCCAAGCCTATCAGAAGTAAGGTAGCACTTCACGATGTCAACAACATCAAGTGCTGTGTCCTGCACTTCCCTCACAACAACCCTGTGAAGCCCTACAGGCTTGGGACAGAGTGGCTGGAAGACTGTGACGAGAAAAAGGACATGAGGGTGCTGGTTGACACTTGGCTGAACATGAGCCAGTAGTGGGCCCAGGTGGTCAAGAAGGCCAATGGCATCCTGGTTTGTATCAGAAATAGAGCGGCCAGCAGTGGCCAGGGAGATGATAGCCCCCTTGTACTCAGTTCTGGTGAGGCCACATCTTGAGCACTGTGTCCAGTTTTGGACCCCTCAGTACAAGGAAGACGTTGAGGCCCTGGAGTGTGTCCACAGGACAGCAACAAAGCTGGTGAGAGGTCTGCAGCACAAGTCTTATGAAGGGCAACTGGAATTGCTTATTCTGGAGAAGGGGAGGCTCAGGGGAGACCTTATTTTGTTTGGGATCTACTACACCCAGATGGGGGATTTCAGCAACCTGGATGTCTTCCGGAAGAGCAACTCAGCAGGCTGCAAGCAATCCAGAAGACTCCTGGAGTTTGTTAAAGATAAATTCCTGGTCCAGGTATTGGACAAAAAAGGAGGAGAAGTGTTACTGGATCTGGTGCTCTCCAGTGAATTTCCAGCTGTTTGAAGAATTAGTGGGAGAGGCCCCTTGGGAAACTCTCCTTAGGGAAAAAGGAACTGAGCAGATCTTGCAATTCCTTAAAGATGCCTTTCTTGGAATGCAAGAGTTCTTCATTCTCTCAGAGTAATAAATAAAGCAGAGAAGGCAGGAAAACGGTATGGCTGAGAAAGATCAAACTGGACAAAACAAAGTGTAAGAAGGGAATGTAGAGGCAGTGGAAGCAGGGATGTGTGACTTGGGAAGAGTACAGGAATGTCGTCCAGATGTCTAGAGACTTAATCAGGAAAGCAAATGTATGGAACTGAATTTGCTGAGGGATGTGAAGAACAACAAGAAAGAATTCAATATATACATTGGTCATAAAAGAAAATTCATGAAGAATGTAACCCTTCTGATAAATGAGAAGGGAGAACTGGTATCAAGAGATGTAAAGAAGGCTGAGACACTCAACAAGTTCTGTGCCCCACTGGCAATCCGGCTTCACACATGTAAAAGACTGTTTTGGAATCTTTTGTCTCAAAGCTTGCTGTGAGAACTCTTTTGTCTCAAAGTTTTCCCACCTGCCTGCTGCCCAAAGGCTTGCAGACCAGGGGCAATGAGAGGTTAGCAGCTGCTAAACGGCCATCGAGCAGCCTTTCAGACTGGCACCTTGAGGGAGGCAACCACCGAAGGAGACGTGCAAGCTCATCCATGCCCGTTCGTGTGATACGTGACATACCTGGCAGACCAGGAAGGCCATGCTGGCCAAAAAGGAAGATTAGAAGACCTCCTCCAACAGGGGAAATGCTAGCTGCCTACAAGCTGCCTACCTGCGGCCCTGCTAGCTGATGCCTGCTTGTTGCTCCTGCTTCCTGCCTGATGGCCTGATGCCTGACGATGCCTGATGCCTACTGCCTGAAGCCTGCTTCTGCTTCTCCTGACATCTGCTCCTGCTTCGCCTGGTGCCTGCTGCCTGAGACCTGATGGCCTGTTGCCTGCTTGCTGCTGCTCCCCCTGCGCTCTTGCTCCCTCACTCTCACACGGGCCTGAAGATATTCCTGGTCTGATAGAACGGCATGGGATCCATGGTGGTGACTGTCCTCGCTTTCTATATGTAACCCTCGCTCTTACTTTCTATCTTTTACTATTGCCTGCTTCCCCATCCCCATCTCTCTCACTGACCAGAATTTCTATTAAACTGGTCGGACAACATTTGACCTCGTTTGTGTCTTAATCTCACTCCAGGTATGTTAAAGAATCTCCCCTCACTCCAATAAATGGAGCAGGACAACACATCTCTCATGTCCCTGAACATCTAGGTGAAGGCTGGGGAAATAAAATCCCTCCCACTATAAAAGGAGAGCAGATTTGAAACCATCTGATAATACTGAACATGTTAAAGTCTGATATGAGCCAGAAGTGTGCACTTATAGCCCAGAACACCAACTGAAATCTGGGCTGCATCAAAAGAGCAGTGGCCAGAAGGGCAAGGGAGGTGATTGTCCCCTTCTACTCTGCTATCCTGAGGCCTCATCTGGAGTACTATACCCATGTCTGAGGTCCCCAGCACAAGAAGGACGTGGAGCTGTTGGAGCAGGTCCAGAGGGCCACAAAGATGGTCAAGGTGTTGGAGCACCTCTCCTGCAAAGACAGGCTGAGGGCTGCTCAGCCTGAAGAAGAGAATACTGAGAGGAGACCTCAGTACAGCCTTTCAGCACTTAAAAGGACCTTATAAACAGGAGTGAAATCAACCTTTTGAGTTGGAATGAGATGACCTTTAAGGTCCCTTCCAACTCAAGCTATTCTATGATTCTGATTCTGTCCTATCACTATGATTTTCTAGTAGATGTTCATAGTTGATACAGTTCTTATCAAGTGATCTAACAAGTGTTCTTCTAAAGTTGTATGTTTTAAACATTTTGCACCATTTTTTGTGCTTTGTAAGGCCATGCTCACTCTCATTATGTCTTTTCTTATTCTGACAGCCAAATGTGGAAAATTTTTTTGAATTTTTTTTCTTAAGAAATGTTTGCAGTTGGTCTTCCATTACAAAACACATTTATTTATTTATTTTCATCTTTTAAAGACTTAAGAAGCACTGAATGTGAGACTACGTAAAGCTTGCATTCATACTGTGTTCTTACTGAAGTCAGTGGAAATTTTACTATCACAGTCAATGATAGAACAAGGCCAGCATGGGTAGTTCAGCACTTTTAGCCTTAGTTGTACTGTAAACTTCTCAGGTCAGAATTCTGTCATTATTCGTTAACCAGGGTATGCAGCAAACCAATTGTTTAAATATAATTGCTATTCAATTTTTGGTATTATTTTATAGTGCAGAAATACTGCATAGTAACAATGAAGTGAGTAGATAATTTTGAGGTCTCAAATTCTTGTAATGAACTCCTCAAGATGATCTCTAAAATCTGTTCTGCTTTACTGATATATTTCACTGGCTCAACTATTTTGTGAGACAGTGAAAATGAATGAAATTAAGCTAAACAGTCGTCTTCAGTAAGCCAATACTCTCTTTTCTTCGTCCATAAGATTGACTGGGTTTCAATTTCAGGAAAACATCTTCACTTAGATATTTGTTAATGCATCCTCTTAAGACTGTAACAACTTACTTGAAAGTGGTCAGCCTCTCTGATTAATTAAGTTGTAGATGATGAGTGCTCATGGTGCTCACCAAAGCCACCTATTTCAGTACGTTCTGGCAAATTTGACTAGTGTGAAGACAGTGGACAGTGACTAAGTAAGATTAAAGATACTTAAATTGCTATTCAAGACCAAATCATATAGAAGGCACTGGGAGTTTTATGTGTTGGGTATTTTCTAGTTGATTCATTTGAAGATAAATTTTAGCTCTTCATGCACAATTGATTTCAGGAACTAACAAGAAGAAAGTATTACACAATCATTTCCCTATGTATGTGAACGATAACAGCTAATCATCCAACTTTAGATCTAGTATTAAAGGCTTCCTAAAAGTTTCATTTATTTCACAGGTTATGGAAGTTTACATTGCAGATGATTTTTTCTTTTTAATCTTATCTTTAAAGGAGGACAGACATCTGTAATACACTGTGGAAAATGCCACTCTTGCTTAATTTCCCTTTGATAGAAAGATATTATATTTAAATTTTGCTTCTTGGACTTTCTAAACTTGGACACAATATTAATGAATCAATCATAAATTAATGTGAACTGTTTAAAACTCCTAGGCTCACGATGCAACTTGAGAGCTTACATTTTTTTGAGAAAACATGAAATTTGGGGAAAATAAAAAACACAGAGTAAGAACAAAAGAGGAGAGATTTTGCCTGTACAATTGTGTATTACCGTACCTTTGGAGAGAATTAGAGAGCAAATAAACAGGATGCCATCCTTGCATTCACAGAGAGCATCCTGATGCAAGATGAGCCTTGAAAGAATCACCTTGATTTATGTCCTCACAAGCTAGTTTATCCGAATTGTGAAAATTGCTTTTTTATCTCTAGTGTAAGTCTGTCTAAAGATCAACTAAAGCAAAAGGAGAAACTATTTAATTTTGGTGAAGATTTCAATACTAATAAATAAAATATTGAAAGCCATACTGATCAGTTGAAATTTCAAAATGGGCCAGTGTGAAATATATTACTAATTCTTCAAGGCCTTTACTGAAAGATCTCTACCTTATAAAATTGCCAGATGAGGACTCCTAATATAAAAACCTCTCAACACAAAAGTTTAAGAAATATTTTTGAAACAGCCTAAGAACAATAAAACAGGCAAAGTTATAGAAAAGTAGACTGAGAGAGTGGGACCTGGCATCTTAAACAGAGTATTCTCATTTTGTACGTATTTTCTGCGACATGAAATGGATCAGTAAAATCCAGAGAGTTTTCAATAAAAACATAGTAAATAAAAATGATGGTTTGCTCTGTCTAGTTACATATTAGCAAATATATACAGCAGCTAAATTTAAATAACTACAGCAATATGCCTGTATATACGTCATACAAATATCTATGTATGTGCTATTTCTTCTGCAACACTAAATGCAATATTACATATTAAACTTTAGTTTTTCCCCTGTGGACATGTCATCAGCAGATCCTCTAGTTTGGAGTTATCGGCACAAGCCTTCCATCTCCTCTCCCACATCACTGACAGATGTTTAACAGGGCATGTCCCAAGACACACCCTGCAGTACCCCACCTGTTAGTCACCTCCAAACAATGACCCACGATTGTCTGAGCTTGACCAGACAGGCACTTCTTTCTTCAGCTGGTGTCCACAACCAAGATTGTAACATCTTATCTTGGATTCTACAAGCATACAGTGGTACTGCCTTTATGATGCAGCAGCAGAGGATGGGGTGGAGCCAGGACAGATGGCCTGAGTTAAGCAAGGGGTTATTTCCTACCATGTGACATCATGTGGAAGGCTATAATGCTGTGGGGCATTGGCCAGAGCCTAGCCACTGCTTAGAGATTTGCTGAGCATTGGTCGATCAGTAGGTGGTGACGTTGAAGATGTTGTCAATGTGGAGATGTTGTAAAATATGCCAACAAACAGTTGTATTGTTATCTGGACATCAGCAGGTGGCGAGTAATTGCATTGCAGATATACAGATAGATTGTTATCCTTTCTCTTTTGTTTCTGTTTTCCTTTTCTGTCTAAGCAAATGGTTTTTATCTCAAGCAATGAGTTATATTTGGTTTCCACTTCTCTCCTTCATCCCACCTAGGGGGAGTGAGTGAATGACTGTGTGGTGCTTAGATGCCTGTTAGGTTAAAGCGTAACAGTCCTTTTGGCATCCAATGTGGGGCTCAAAGGCTTGAGATACGGACAGATCCAACCAGAGAGTGTTAAAACAAAATTGTTGTGCTATTGTACTTGAATAGTTTTCCAAAGCTTTAGTGGACACTGGTGCACAGTGTACTCTAAAGACCCCATCTGGAGTACTGCTTCCAGGCCTGGGGCCCCCAGCACAAGAAGGACGCAGAGCTATTGGAGCAAATCCAGAGGAGTGCCATGAAGATGATCAGAGGACTCAAGCACCTCTCCTCTGAGGAATGATTGAGGATGATGGGCTGGTTCATCTTGAAGCAGAAAAGGCTCTGGGCCTCACTGTGGCCTTCCAATACTTGAAGGGAGCTTCAGGAGGGGTACCAACTTTTTGCACAGGTAGATAGTGATAGGATAAGGGAGAAGGGCTTTAAGCTAAAAGAGGGAATATTTAGGTTAGATGTTGAGAAGAAATTTACTCAGAGGGTGATGAGATGCTGGAACATGTTGCCCAGAGAAATAGTGTTTGCCCCATCCTAGCAATGTCTAAGGCCAGGCTGGGTGGGGCCCTGAGCAGCCTGATCTAGCATCTGATGGCAACACTGCCCATCGCAGGGGAGTTGGAACTAGATGATCTTTAAGGTCTCTTCCAACTTAAGTTGTTCTATGTTCTGTTCTATGTTCTAATGTCATCAAGCTATAAAGGGGCAGAACCCATCCATATCTCTAGAGTGACAGGGAGATCTCAAGCACTAACTATTTTGAAGGCTGAAGTAAGCCTAAATGGGAATGAGTAGCAAAAGTACCCCATTGTGACTGGTCCAGAGGCTCTATATATCCTTGGTACAGATTATCTCAAGAGAGGGTACTTACAAGGACCCAAAAGTGTACCAGTGGGCCTTCAGTATAGCTGTCTTGGAGATGGAGGACATTAAGCAGCTACCTACCTTACCTGGTCTCTCAGAGGACCCTTCTGTTGTGGGGCTGTTAAAAGTAGAACAGTGGATGCTGACTACTACCACAGCTGTGCACCAAAGGCAATATTGCACTGAGATACTTTGATTCCCATTCATAAGCTGATTTGTCAACTGGAGAGACTGCACTGGAATAAGGGGAATCTCCTGAACACCTGTAATACATTAATGACTTCACTGTGTGGGGCAATACAGCAGAGGAAGTTTTTGAGAGAGTGAAGAAAATATTCCAAATCCTTCTAAAAGCTGGTTTTGCCATAACGCAAATTAAGGTCAAGGGACTTGCACAGGAGTTCCAGTTCTTAGGAGTAAAATGGCAAGATGGATGTTATCAGATCTTTTTGGATATGATCAACAAAATAATTGTTATTTCTCCACTAGCAAGCAAAAAGGAAACACAAACTTTCTTTGGTGTTATGAATTTTTGGAGAATGCATGTTGGAGAATGCATGTTGCAAATTATAGTCTCTCTCTACCAAACGACCCAGAAGAAATAAACTTCACAAGGGATCCTGAGCAACGACAAGCCTTTGAACAAACTAAAAAGGAGATAATACATACAGCAGCCCTTGGGCCAGTCTGTGCAGGACAAGATGTAAAAAATGTGCTCTAGGACACAGCCAGGGAAAATGGCGTCATTTGAAGACTCTGGCAAAAAGCACCAGCGGAGACTCAAAGTTGGCCCTTAGGTTTCTGAAGTCAGAAATACAGAGGACCCAAAGTCTGCTACACTCCAGCTGAAAAGGAGATATTGGCAGCATATGAAGGCGTTTGAGCTGCTTCAGAAGTGGTTGGCACTGAAGCACACCTCCTCTTGGCACCCTGACTGCCTGTGCTGAGCTGGATGTTCAAAGGAAGGGTCCCCTCCACACATTATACAGCTGATGATACACAGGGTGGGTGGAGCACATTAATTATGCAACAGGCTAGGTATTGTGGTTTGTGGTGCTTTGAGACAGACTCATGGCCGGCATGCTGAGTCCAATGGGTGAGGTGGGGCACAGCAGCACTCAGACAGAAGTAACTTCTGTTAGAAACTAAGACTCCAGGTCATCCAGGAACCTTGGAAGTGATCACGGACTTCCCAAGGCAAAGATTTCAGAATATCCCTGGAGGAGGAGGTGATGCATGCTGAAGACGCCCCACTTTATGATAAACTACCAGAGAATGAAAAGCAGTATGCCTCATTCAATTATGGGTCCTGCCATAATGCCGAAAAGTGTCAGAGATGGAAATCTGCTGTATGGAGCCCAACACAACAAGTTGCAGAAACTGTTGAAGGGGAAGGTGAATCAAGCCAATTGGCAGAAGTGAAGGCCATCCATCTGGCTTTAGATATTGCTAAATGAGAGAAGTAACCAATGCTTTACTCTGTACTGACTCATGGATGATGCCTATGGGAATAGTTACAGCAATGGAAGAAGCACTGGCAGCACTGATGTAAACCCACCTGGGCTGCTGCATTGTGGCAAGATATTGTTGCCCACACAGAGAACATGACTACAAAAGTATGTAATGTAGATGCTGAGGTATCCAAGAGTCAGGCCACTGAAGACCATCAAAACAGTCAGAAGGTAGATCAAAGAATCATAGAACCCTTAGAGTTGGAAGGGACCTTTAAAGGTCAACTTCTCTGCAACATACGTTAACATCTGCAGCTAGATCAGGTTGCTCAGAGCCTGGTCCAGCCTGACCTTGAAGGTCTCCAGAGACAGGACATCCATCATCTCTTTGGGCAACCTGTTCCAATGCTTCACTACCCTCACTGTAAAAAAGATTTTTTCTCATATCCAGTCTAAATCTCCCCTCTTTTAGTTTGAAACAATTTCTCTTCGTCCTATCACAACAGATCCTTCTGAAGAGTCTTTCCTCTTCTTTTTTATAGTCCCTCTTTAGATACTAAAAGGCTGCTATCAGGTCTCCCCAGAGCCTTCTCTCTTCCAGGCTGAACAGCCCCAGCTCTCTCAGCCTATCCTCATAGGGGAGATGTTCCATCCCTCGGATCATTTTTGTGGCCATCCTCTGGATGCACTCCAACAGGCCCATGTCCCTCCTGTGCTGAGGACTCCACATCTGGACACAGCACTCCAGGTGAGATCTCACCAGCATGGAGTAGAGGGGCAGGATCACTTCTCTCAATCGGCTGGCCACACTTCTTTTGGTGCAGACAAGGGTATGTTTGGCTTGCTGGTCTATGAAAGCACATTGCTGGCTCATGTGCAGCTTGCCATCCACTAGTACCCCCCAGTCCTTTTCGGCAGGGTTGTGCTCTATAATTTTGTCCCCCAACTTGTATTGATAGTAGGAGTTGCTGCAACCGAGGTGCAAAACCTTAAATTTGGATTTGTTGATCAGAACCAAACTGCTGGAATTGAAGTGGCTTAGGTAGACCTGAACTGGCAATGTAAGGGTGAATTATTTCTAGCTTGGTGTGCCTATGACACCTCAGACCATCAAGCAGGGGATGCAACATATAGATAGGCTCAGTCTCAAGACGTGGACTTGACCATGGACACTCTTGCACAGATTATCTATAAACGTGAAACATGCTGTCCTAGTTTCAGCTGGGACAGAAGTTGTTTTTCTTCATATTGTCTGCTATTATGCTATGACTTGGTTTTAGGAGGTAAAAAAGCTGATAGCACATTGATGTTTTTAGTTGTTGCTGAGTAGAGCTGTACAGAGCCAAGGACATTTCAGTTTAGCCAAGGACATTTGAGCTTCCTGTATTGCCCTCCCAGCAAGAGGACTGGTGAACACAATGAGCTGGGAGGGGAGAGAACCAGGACAGCTGGCCTAAACTCGCCAAAGGGATAATCCATACCATATGACATCGTATGAACTAAAAAGAAATGGAGGAGCAGTTGAGGGGCCCCTGCCTGGGGACTGTCTGGGCATTGGTCAGCAGATGGTGAGCAATTGCTTTGTGTGTCACTTGTTTTAATGTATATGCATATACGTATTTATATTTATTGTTACTGTTACTTATTTTACTTCCTTCTGTGTCTTAGTAAATAGTTTTTATCTCAACCCACAAGTTCTACTATATTTTCTCCTAATTCTCTTACCCATCCTACCAGGCAGGGGGAGGGGGTGAGTGAACAACTGTGTGGTACTTAGCTATCTGTGAGATCAAACCGCAACGCATACACTGCAGTTAAGCAAGCTAAATGACTATAGACTCTTTGGTATGGAGGATGATGACTGAAATACAAATATGGGAAGACATGGCAGGATTATTATATTAAACTGCCACAGCAAGCACCATGTGCTTGCAATGGTGGAAGGAACCACCAGATTGTAGAATAACAGAGTGGCTTGGTTTGAAAGGGACATTAAAGATCATTTAAAGATCATCCAAACCCCCTGCTGTGGGCAGAGTTGCCAGCCACCAGATCAGGCAATAGATCAGGTTGCCTAGGGCCCCGTCCAACCTGGCTTTCAACACCTTTAGGGATGAGGCATCCACAACTACTCTGGGCAGCTTGTTCCAGAACATCACCACCCTCTCAGTGAAAAATTTCACAGAATCACAGAACTGCAGGGATTGGAATGGACCTCTAGACATCATCTAGTCCAACCCCACTGTCAAAGCAAGTTCCCTACAGCAGGCCACACAGGTAGACATCCAGATAAGTTTTGAATATCTCCAGAGAAGGAGAGTCCACAACTTCTGCGGGAAGCCTGTTCGAGTGCTCCACCACCCTCACCATGAGGTTTTTATGCATATTTGTGCGAAACTTCTCATGCTCTGGTTTGTGGCCGTTTCCCATTGTCCTATCACCACACATCACTGAAAAGAGTCTAGTCTCGTCCCTTTGCCTCCTGCACTTAAGATATTTATAAACATTGGTAAGATCTCCTCTCAGTCTTCTCTTCTCCAGGCTGAACAGATCCAGGTCACTCAGCCCTTCCTCATACAGGAGATGCTCTGAGTCCTTTATCATCTTTGTGGCCCTCCGCTGGACCCTTTCCAGGAGATCCCTGTCTCTTTTGTACTGGGAAGCCCAGAACTGGACATAGTACTCCAGGCGACACATGACCAGGGCAGAGGAGAGGGGGAGAATCACCTCCCTCAACCTGCTGGCAATGCTCTTTTTAATGCGCTCCAGGATACCATTGGCCTTCTTGGCCAGCAGGGCACACTGCTGGCTCGTGGCCAACCTGTTGTCCACCAGGACACCCAGGTTCTTCCCTGCAGAGCTCCTCTCCAGCAAGTCATCCTCCAACCTTTTACTGATGCATGCAGTTGTTCCTCCCCAGCTGCAGGACTCTGCGCTTGCTTTTATTAAACCTCATCTGGTTCCTCTCTGCCCAACTTTCCAGCCTGTCCAGGTCTCACTGAATGGCAGCACAGCTTTTTGGCATGTCAGACACTCCTCCCAGCTTCATATCATCAGCAAGCTTGCTGAGGGTGGACTCTATCCCTTCGTCCGTGTCACTGATGAAGATGTTGAACAAGATCAGACCCAGCACCAACCCCTGGGGAACACCACTAGTTACAGGCCTCTAACTAAACTCTGTGCCACTGATTACAGCCCTCTGAGCTCTGCCAGTCAGCCAGTTTGCAACCCACCTAACCATTCATTCATCTATCCCACACTTTCTCAGCTTCATTATAAGCATGTTATGGGAGACAGTATCAAATGCCTTGCTAAAGTCAAGGCACACAACATCCACTGCTCTCCCCTCATCTACCCAGCCAATGATGATATCACAGAAAGCTACCACATCGGTCAAGCACGATTTCCCCTTGGTGAATCCATGCTGACTACTCCTGACAACCTTCTTCTTTTCCAATTGCTTGGAGATAGCATCCAGATCAATCTGTTCCATAACCTTTCCAGGGACTGAAGTGGGGCTGACTGACCCATAGTTTCCTGGATTATCCTTCTTGCCATTTTTGAAGACCAGAGTGATATTGATTATCTCCCAGCCTTTAGGCACCTCGCCAGTTCTCAGAAAACTTTCAAAGATGATAGAGATGTGTTCAGCAACCATCTCTGCCAGCTCTCTCAGCACACGTGGATGCATCCTATCAGGGCCTGTGGACTTGTGTGTGTTGGTTTTGCCTAGTTGCTCTTAGACCGTCTCCTCAACTGAAGAGAAGCCTTCCATTCCCAGACTCCAGCCCTTACCTCCAGGGTCCAGGAATCCTGAGGGGGAGTCTTTGTAGTAAAGACTGAAGCAAAGAAGGTGTTCAGTATCTCCACCTTCTCAGCATCCCCTGTTGCCAGGACACCCCCCTCATTTAGTAGGGGACTCGCATTTTCCCTAGTCTTCCTTTTACTATTGACGTACTTAAAAATGCCCTTGTCCTTGACCTCCTTCACCAGATTTAATTCCAAGTGGGCCTTAGCCTTCTTTGTTGCATCTCTGCAGACTCTGACAACATTCCTATATTCTTCCCAAGTGGACAGACCCTATTTCCATATTTCATGGACCTTCTTCTTCCCTTTGAATTTATCCATTAGCTCCTTGCTCATCCACGCAGGTCTCCTGCCACCTTTCCCTGATTTCTTACTCTTAGAGATGCAACGACCCTGAGCGTAGAAGTGTTGTTTACATGTTGACCAACTCTCATGGGCCCCCTTACCTTCTAACACTCTAGTCCATGGGATACGTCCAAGTAGGTCCTGAAAGGGGTCAAAATTTGCTTTCCTAAAGTCCAGGGTAGCAATCCTACTTATTGCTTTGTTTCTTCCACTCAGGATCCTGAACTTAATCATCTCATGGATGCTGCATCCCAAGCTGCCCCTAACCTCCACATTCCTAATGAGCCCTTCCTTGTTAGTAAGAACAAGGTCCAGTAGCATGCCCCCCCTCATTGGCTCTTCCACCATCTATGTCAGAATGTTATCTTCAATGCACTGCAGGACCCCTCTGGACTGTGCATGCCTGGCTGTATTTCTCATCCAACAAATATCCAGATGATTAAAGTCCCCCACAAGAACCAGTGCCCAGGATCATGAGGCTACTTCCAACTGCTTGTAGAAAGTCTCATCAACTTGCTCTTCCTGATCAGGTGTCCTGTAGTACACACCTACAATAGTGTCACCCATATTAGCCTGCCCCTTCATTCTCAGACACAAGCTCTCCACTCATTTATCATCCACACCCAGATGGACCTCAATACATTCTAGCTGCTCTCTCACATCAAGAGCAACTCCACCACCTCACCTCACCAGCCTGTCTTTCCTAAAAAGGACATAGCCATCCATGACAGCATTCCAGCCATGTGAGCTGTCCCACCATGTCTCCATGATCACAATGAGACCATGGTCCTGTAACCACTCACAGATCTCTAGTTCTTCGTGTTTATTTCCCATGCTGCACACAGTGGCATACAGGAACTCTAGGGAAGCAGCAGGTGCAGATATCTCTAGAGGGATGCAAGAAGATTTCAGACAGGGTGTTGGTAATGTTACCTTCTCTGAGGAGTCCTCAGTTGATCCTATGGAACAATTCAGAGGTTCTTTCCCGCAGTCTCCTAAAGTGATAGCATCCCCCAGCCCTTCTCTGTCACATCGAACTCCATCTCCTTCCCCCATCAAATCTAGTTCAAAGCCCTGGTAATCAATCCAGACAGCTCACTCCCCAGAATACTTTTGCCCCATCTGCTCAGTTGCATTCCATCCAATGCCCATATACCTGGTCTCTCAAAGGCCCAAACAAGGTCATAGTAGCCAAAACCTTGATCATAACACCTTCCACTCAGACAATCATTTACCTGACTCCTTCTCTTCCTTCTTTCCGGGTCCCACCTGCCGATTGAGAGGACAGAGGAGAACACTACTTGCATTCCGACCCCTTCAATGTCTTCCCAAGGGATGCAAAGTCCTTTTTAATGCTCTTCAATTTCCTCATTGCACCCTCCTGAGACCCAACTTGAATGACCAGTGGATAGTAATCTTCCTGTTTTATCAGTCGTGGTAGAGTCTTCTTAACATCTCTAACATGTGCCCCCAGAAGAAATCACACCTCTGGAGAGGTTATCTGGGCAGCAAATGGGGGCCTCAGTGCCCCCCAGCAAGGAGTCCCCAGTTACTAAGACTCTTTGCCATTTTTTCTGGCACTAGTTTTGATACGATTTCTTGATTTGCCCTGCTCAATATGCTTGTTGCTGCCTGGGTTCTGACTGCTTTCTAGACACTCATCTGTTTCCAGCCCTAGAGCGTCAAATCTATTGCACAGGGGCACTGTGGGGGTTGGAGAAAGATGCCTCCTTATCTCTGGGCAGAGATGAGGGTCCATTCCCCTTCATCTTGAGAGTTATCATGTCCTTTATCCTGTGGGTGGGAAGCTGGTTTAGCTCCTTCGTCTTGCAGGCACATAGGAGGGGACTGCCGATCAGCATGCATTAGTTCAAACCTCCCCCTATCCATCTCCCTCTCAGATTCCCAGATGCCTCTCAGCCTGGTGATTTCCTCCTGCAGCTTGGCCATGTACTCAGGAAGCTCAATGAGCAGAACACACTTGCATCTGTGACAAACCCCTCCTCCCACAGAACCTAGAGGGACTTCCAGATTTTGGAGTTCCCCACACCTAAAAGTCTGGACAGCCACATTGCCCCTTGGGAGGTCCACCTAGGTGCACGCATGAACCCAGAAAGGCTGTGTCCCCTTGGTCTGGGTCGCTGCATCAGCCCGGTTGTTTCGGCAGGTGCCCACCATGGGCACCCTCCTCGCCCTCCCTGTGCAAACTGGTTGCGCAAACTGCCCAGCACGCCCTTCTGACAAGCATGCTCTGCTTGTGCGCCCTGATTGCTGTGATCCTCAGTCACTGTGCTCGCTAGTGGCTGCCTTTGTACATGCAAGGGGTTGGCTGCCTTCACTTCCGACTCTGCCTGCACTGTGTCAGCACCGCCTTGCCTCAGTGCACTTCTCCTTCCCACTTGGGGGGTGGATCTAGGGTTCTCGCGCTGACCCAGTGGTTCTTTTTGGGGGGTTTAGCCACGTCTTTTCACCTCTCTGCAAAGATCCCTCAGTGTGAGCCTCTGTTCTGCAGCTGAGCCGCACAAGGTCCTCACTAAAATGGCCTGACATCTAAGTCTTCCTTCTTTCAGTTTAAAACTGTTTCCCCTTGTCCTGTCATTATGTACCTGTGCAGAAAGCCGATTTCCTTCCTATTTATAAGATCCCTTTAAGTATTGGAAGGCCACAATGAGGTCTCCCCTAAGCCTTCTCCAGGCTGAATAGCTCTCAGCCTGTCTTCATATGGGAGGTGCTACAGCCCTCTGATCATCTTTGTGGCCCTCCTCTGGACCTTCTGCAACAGCTCCACATTTTACTTGTACTGAGGGCCCCAGACTTGGGTGCAGTATTGCAGAAGGGTCCTCGTGAGAGCAGAATAGAGGTGATAACCACCTCCCTTGCCCTGCTGGCCACCGCTCATTTGATGCAGCCCAGAGTACTATTGGCTTTCTGGACTGCAAGTGCACACTGCTAGGTCATGTTCAGTTTTTCATCTACTAGAACCACTAAGTCCTTCTCAGCAGGGCTGCTTTCGTGTTCTTCTCCCATTAGTGTTTCAGCCCAGATGGCTGGAAACATGTCCTGTGCTTTGTGGCACCACCTGAAACTCTATCCCAGACCTTGAAAAACAAGCCTGATAGTGACGTGGTATCCCAGAAAGAACTGAGTGAGAACTTGACCCATTTCCAAAACAACCTCATAGAAACTTGGGCCAAACAGCATAGCATTTAGTGGGTACATCACATCCACTATAATGCAGCAGCCTCTGGGAAAATCAAATGGTACAATGGACTGTTAAGTACAATGCACTTGGTGAGTGATACATAAGGATGAGGAATTCCAATGTGTACCTCAAGGGGATTTGACAGTGAGTGAGAACAGCCAATAGCCAACAGTATTACAGTGAGAATCATCCAGATTAAAGAAGAATGCATTCTGACCTTATTTTCCAAACCAGAGATGGCTCAGCATGCAATAATGCAGTACTGTGCATCATCTCTCCTGCCCTGAAGGACTGTTATGA
Organism: Penelope pileata; assembly: GCA_013396635.1. Lineage (NCBI taxonomy): Eukaryota > Metazoa > Chordata > Aves > Galliformes > Cracidae > Penelope > Penelope pileata. The sequence goes on from WBMW01002663.1 coordinate 52,502, forward strand.
CAGATGGAGCCCAAGTCATGGAATAAATGAACTCTCTGGAGAATTTAGAGGGATGTTCCACAGACTACAGGATTGGTATCTGTGTAATTAATCAGAATGTAGAGGAAAGTGTAGGACCTGAGCATTATGTAAATGGTATGGAATAAGGAGTGGATATTGTCCTGGTTTCAGCTGAACTACTTTTTATAGCACACCAGTGTTTTGGTTGTTACTGAGTGATGGGACCACATCCAGGGCTGGGCTGGAGCAGGCCACTCAACCGGGAAGAGACGTAGTCTTGATGGTGTGGCAGGATCAAACCAGGACAGCTGGCCTGAATTAGACAAGAGGTTATTCCATGTCACGTCACATCGTGCAGAAAGGTATAAAGGTCTGTGGCACTTGCCCGGGGCTGGGTGCTACTCAAGGATTGCTGGATATCAGTTGGTGGGTGGTGAGATGTTGTTTTGGTAATGGGGAGTTGGTCAGTGAGCAGTTATATTGTTAGCTGGATATTGGTCAGCAGGTGGCAAGTAATCACACTGTGGAGATATATATGTATAGTTTTCATCACATTTTTATTTCCATTTTCTTTTTCTGTCTTAGTAAGTAGTTTTTATCTCAACCCATGAGTTCTATCGTGTTTCCAGTTCTCTCCCTCATCTCACTTGAGGAGAGAATGAACAAACAGCTGTATAATGCTCAGCTGCTTGCCAACTATAACAACATACCATTAAAGCATAATGTGTAATGAATGACACACTGATAAAGGAACACAGTAAGAAAGTTGTATTTGTTTGTCTACTTCCTGGTAGTGTGCTACCACAATTTTGAGTTTAAACTAGCACTTTTTCTTTATTCCTTAGTAGCCAAATGGTCTCTACAAGGCAACACAGAAGGGCTACGTTATCCTTCCCAGCCCTTTTTGTCTTGAGAAACGTTATTTCTGAGAATAAGAGAAGTAGATAGACAATTATAGTTGAATACCATGTATTGGAAAATTGCATAGCAGTCACAGGTCCCTACGGTCCAGAGATTTCAGGAATTTCAAGATGTTACTTTGGAGTAGACCAGTTCACTGGAGCTGTTGGCATGTGGTGCTATAAAACAAATATTTCTATTTGGACATGTGTAACTACACGTGTCTTTGAAAGAATTAAACATGGGCTCCTAGCAATGCAAAAGTCCATCAGGATTTTCCAGGCTTACTAGCTGCACACAGCAGTTCTTTGTGCAGATATCTGTTGTTTCTGGGAAACAAACAAAAAAAAAAGAACAATGGGAAGGAATGGAACTGTCTTCTCAAGTGTAAGGCTACTTTTCAAGCCCAATAGAAAATCTGACATGTGTCTCTGGTCTCTTCATAAATTGCTACAGGTAAAGTGGAAACACTGACAAGGCTGTACTTGTATTTCACTTCCTATGCCTACAAAAGGCCAGCACTTGTTCTTCACTCAAGGCACCAGAAGGGGCTCCACAGCACTTAATATGACACTGACTTCAGAACTGCCAGTTTGGAGTATGAAGCTGTGTTCTATGCGAAAGACAATGACTTCTGTACGCAGGAGTGTCTGTGTTCACTGGAACAGGCTGCCCAGGGAGGTTGTGGAGTCTCCTTCCCTGGAGATATTCAAGACCCGCCTGGATGCCTACCTGTGCAACCTGCTATAGGGAACCTGCTCTGGCAGGGGGGTTGGACTCGATGATCTCTTGAGGTCCCTTCCAACCCCTGCAATTCTGTGATTCTGTGATTCTGTGATTCTGTGAGTGTCACTAGTACTGTTTGTTGTCCTGACAGGCAGAACGTGATACACTCTCTAAGAGAGGTGTCGTTTCTGCTACTTCCTTAATCTATGAAATAGCTGAATCCTGCCCTCAAGTCCACAAACAATGAGGATTTTGGCAGGAGGTTTCATTGCTGCTGTGTAAGGCAATAAGATTTGGCATGTATCTGTTACTGAAAAGGTATAAGGAGTGTTACCTCTTAAACATATAGTGTCATTCCCTTTCATAGTGTAGGTGTTCATGTAACTCAAGTTCTGCAGCAAGGACTGCAGATCCATATGAAGATAAACCTCCTTCCCAGTGTCTCACCATAAAACCAGCTTCTTCCACTGCTCCCTGGAGGCACTGTCTCTTGGGAGGTATTGTAAGCTATGCATACAGTTATTCACTGTTAATTGTATATTCACTTGCAAATGTTTAAAATATTTCCATTCTGAGTTTTGAAAATGCAAATATTTGTAGCTTGTAAAAAATGTGAAAGAAGCATACATGTATTATTTTGTTCTCCAATAAAATGAGGACATTTTTGATGGATGCAATTTGGCAGAATATATCAAGATAATCGAGTTTTGTTCATTTTTTTTTCATTTCTCAGCATGACCTCTGTTTCATGAATAGCAGAACAATCAAAAACAGATTCATTTACAGACTGAGTACACTCAGGATATTACCTTTCAATAGCAAACTTATCTAGTCAAAGTTAGTTTGCACATTGAATGATGGAAACCACAATAATTTCTTTTACTTGAATCAAAAACTTTCACTGAAACGTTTCTGCGTATCCCAAGGTTTTTGTTTGTTTGTTTTGTTTTGTTTTGTTTTTTCATTTTCACGGCTTTCTGGACAATTTTTCTTTTTTCTTCCATCACATAAATAAAATTGTTTCCAGGGCCCAACAGCTGACAGTTACTGGCTGAAGGAATGAACAGGAAGGCAGTGTGTTCATAGGAAGCTGAGAGGGAGAATTTATGCAGAGTTTTGTAAGTTTAGTGAGGCAGAAAATAGATTGGGGTCCAGAGAAGAAATAATGTGTCAATCAAAACTAAGCACACAGGCATAAGCTTCTACAACACAAGGACAGTTATGTGCTTTCTTAGCTTTTGTAACTTCAACAGTTACTTCTGAATTTTGGTAGAACAAAGCATTATTGACAACACTATGCAAATTACCAGAAAGGCATTAGATCATAGTTTAAGTAGCATCTTAGAAAGAATCTGTTACATATGTGACACAGAACAATTAAAGAACCTGTTTATTTACATTCAGAATGCCTATTTCACTATTTTACTTGTAGCACATTCTTAGTTGGTTTTGAGATAATAGTATTCCGATTTTATAAGATTAAAGAAGAAAGAAGAGTCTGAAAGAATCCGTTTTGAAGCTATAGTGGCAAGGATCATCTATCTTTGCTAGTCTGATCTACGTACAGATCTATCAGCTGACTTCCATTATATCTCTCTGTAATGATTTGATAGGTTCTACTGAATGCTTGATTAAGATTTATGTTCTATAGTACACAAAGTTTATTTAATAGTGCTATCATTATTAAGTCAGGTACTTTACTAATACTTTTCTGAGTTAGAGCTTGTGTGCACAAGGAGTAAAAAAAGTCATTTTACCATTATGTGGTGGATAAGAAATAATAGATCATCCAATTTTCCAAGACATGTTTCTCCTATCTCATAACACCACACTTCTATCAACATATTTAGATATTTGTGGCAGGTTAATACAGGCCATTTTCACCTGGCAACAGTGAAAGTCCTTAGCAACAGTATGCATGTATTCACAACACTGATGTCGTATTCAGTATCGAGTCACAAAGAGCCAAAATAGAAGATCAGGCTATAAAAACTTCTGGACAATATAAGTCAGGAATTTTCAGATATTATTTTGTCTTAGCAACAGTCTTGTTTCATTCCTTAGCAATTCTGAAAATAAGCAAAGCTTTATTTTCCAGATCAAAATAACCTCTTGGGAACAACTAAGAGGATCTCCTTGTTAATTTTAAAGAAATTCAGTGTTTCACATATTTATACGGCACAGTATTGCTCCAGATCTATGCAGTATGTTATGCCTTGAGAATTATGAAAATTAAGATGTTAGAGGTTTAAGTTAGTATTATCCTTCTACTTGTTTACACATACTTTTTAACAGCCACTACTACATCATAAAATAGTCTTACAGCAACAATGAACTACAGCACAGAAAAAAAAAAGCCTTCAAATTCTTCCTTAATTACACATTTGTTTGTAAAATTTTTGTTCTAATAAGAAAATATATGACAATATATGGTGAAAGAACTGAAATAACATTATCAATATTATTATACTTCAGTCACTCATATTCTCTTCATTTGCTACTCTTTTTGAGACATAGAAGTTCTACTAGTTTATCAATGTGATAAATGTGATGTCTCTTATGACAGTTCTACATATGTGCTTATACTTCTTTATGTATACAGTGTCAATATATCTGGTTATGTCCTTTGTTCTTATAGTATGAATTCACATTTTTTAGATGACATAACAAGTATACCTTACGTATTGACTCATGCAAGTATGCATATGTGTAAATATGTTCTCCAATACACAAGAATATACAATCCTTGGACAAGCAGAAGAAACTGTGAAATATGACCTCAGGATTTCCTCATATATAAATAGAAATCAGAGCTTAAAAATATCTTCTTACCATAGAAACTACTGCTTTTTTCTATTCTTTATATAATCAGTTCAAATTTTGTTTAGCTTCAGAATATTGAAGCTACAAATATCAAATATCCATTATCTGGTGAGAGTCAGCAGAGGGCATCATGCAGTCCCTTTTCTGGAAAGCTTATGCACAATTAAATAGTAGTTTATCAAAAGAAACAGATAAAGTTACAAATGCTACAAAATAGTGGAGATGTTCTAACACTATTTACAGAAAAAAAGTGAGATGTCACATTAAAAATTTAGTCTGATGGATTTATCTGTGAAGAAAGCATTAAAAAGAAATATTATTAGATGAGTGATTGGTTCTTCACTTTGGGGAAAATAGGTACGGTGGTTTTAGGCTTTAATAATGACACAGTAGGAAACTTGTTTGAACATTCTTATGGCACGTCTATGAAATTACAAATTATTTTTTAATTCACTTCCATTGTTGATTAAAGCCTTGATTCAAACCCTCTCTTGAGGCTAACGGAAATCTTTCCGCTGGATTCAGTATGCTTTGGAACCAGTCTCATTAAATCTCTACTACAACAGAACACTGAATATTGTAACTCAGATTTTAAAGTCAATTAATGACATTCAAACGGAAAGATGAAAAATTAAAATGCTAATATTAAGAATATGGTGATGTCAAGCCAAAATATTAAATCAGGATAAACAGATTTATTTATACACATATTTGTGGTTGCAAATAATTTCCCAAATATTAAAGGATCGTCCAAAATAGTTTTGAGATTTCTCTTGATTATATCTAGATTTGGGGGGAATCATCAAACTGGAAATAGGTCAGACAAAATAATACATTAAGAAGATACAGAACTACATAAATCTTTTAAATGACTGGAAACATATTTTTAAATGGGAAATGTTGGCAATGAATTTTTTGAAAAATCAAACCAAAATAATAAACTTTCATTCAGTGGAAAAGTTCTGCTGTGTTCCATATGCCAGGAAAACAACTGGTTGCTATAAAATATTTACAGACAGAGTTCTGTAATTCAATATATCCCAGGAAATTTAAAGATTTGCATGTCACTGGTCAGACTACAGCCAATGACTAACTGATTTTTCTGGAGAAGGTACATACACTGTCTTGTAGTCTGTCTTGCCATTATTGATAATTTTACTGAACAAACTTCATTCTTATGCAGAGGACCTCTTCAATATGCATGAAAAGATGTTAAAACTTCTTTCTGCAAACATTTAGTCATTTTCTTATTTTTGCATGAGTAAGGACCACTTTTAAATTTTAGCAGGCTTGCTGATATGTATAGACTTAAATGTTTATAAGTGTTTTTTGACGGTTCTGGACAGGAACATAGAGAAAGACTGTTCTAAATGTGTAGTGCTTTTATCTTGTACTGGTCCTCAGTGTAATGGTGAATCTGCGTGAAGTAATCTATGTTCAGTAAAAATATAATAAAGTTTATTCCTTGACACCTTAATTAATATGTTGATATGAAGTCTGAAAATGTGATCTTGCAATCCTGACTTTTGACTCAGAGAGTCAAATTTATTTTGCTGGTAATAAATGGGGTGATATTTAAAGATGCTTGTAAATTAATGGAGTTGTAGAAGTCCACAACAGCTGAATTTGGTGCAGCACTTTCAAGCAAATTTTTGCTTGAATATAAACTATATCTTTAGGTTTCTCCAGTAATAAATATAAGGAAAACAATAAAGATGTCTGAAATTTTGGGAGTGTCAGATTTTATGTGCAAAATATGCATTGATCATCTGAAAAAGTATAAGAAAGCCTAAAGAAATCAGCAGGTATCCTTGATGTTGAATACAGAATTTGTTTTAAAAATTAAAATAAAAGAGGAAGAGGAAGAGGANATTTTACTGAGACTGGAAGAAAAGAAATTAAAAATGCTCCAAATCCAATTAATGTTTTTTAAAATAGTACTTGCGATGAACTGAGAGAGGAAGAGAACTGTTGAACTATGACAAAACAAGAGAGAGAGTAAAGACTGATGAATATTAAAGAGAATACATTACATCATTTTTACTGGAAGATCTTTATATGAAGTAAACATCCAAAGGGCAAATTCTGACCAAACCTTTCCAGCAGCAGAGGTCTCAGAGTAGAGTTGAGTGAGAGCTCTGAGACTATTCTGACAAGTAGAACAGAAAATTCTCAAAGAGCTGAGAGAGAATTCTTCATTTATATTAATTACATTCTAGCTCCCTAGTAAAACAAATGCTGTACCTACTGTTTGTACATTAGGTATATTATTTATGCAATGGCAGCATATTTAACCTACTTTTCTAAAAATATATTTTTTCAGCAGAACTACTTTTTAAACATACTTGTATTATTTATTTTTATGCTTTCCGAAATGCATATCCTAAACTGTAGCTCAATGACATTCTTTTACACACTAAGCATGACACTGTGTTGGTCACATGTTGGTTACTGAATGATTACTGAAGGAGCTAAACCATGGGTAATTTATTTCTTTTTCCCTGCCAGCTTCACTTTGAATACTTATGTGTGCAAAATTATTCATTTATATAAGTATTTCCAGTACCTGGCCTTAAGATTAGGTGTTGGAAAGTATATCTGGGGGGATCCCTTTTTTTTCCCTCTTTGGGAACTTACTGATGAAAGAAACAGCTAGAGTAGTAAAAACTTCTCTCTCTTTATTTTTCTTTCTTTCTTTTTTCTGTCTTTAAGTTGGTATTACTCTCTATTGTACGTTTCACTGGAGCATCTAGAAGTATGTCATGAGAGCGCAGAAACTGCAATGAAACCAGAATTCATGTTAACATGGCCTGAATATGCTTAATATAATATTTAAATATATATATATTCAGATGTAGTCTTAAATTTCTTACCTTTTATTTTTGTATGAGTTCAATGTCTTACCATTTTTGAGAGTACATTTCTTGCTGGTGAGCAATTTGATGCGATATTTCTATGATGAGAAAATTTCACTATTACGTCTTAAAGCATTTCATGAACCTTTTAATGCCATTTCACGACAAGAAATGGAAGTATAAGAAAACTGCTGGAATGTATAATATTGAAAAGTAAATCCCAGTTTATAATATTTTTCACTTAGATGTCTTCAACAATACAGTAATATAAGAGTAGTCCTAAGGAGACATAAAACCAAATTCTCTTCAGTATTTGTTGAAATTGAGCTAGATACAAGGCCAGATTAAAATAGACAGCAAGCTGATTTTGTTGAGCTGGGCCTGATGCACAAAATTCCAACAAAAATAAAACTACAAAGAACAAAATAAGACAAAAAATTGTGTTTATGGTTGCAGTGTCTCCTCTTGGACCCTGGGGCATTTGCTGCATAGAAAACAGATGCATGGATTTGCTACTCTTGATTATCTACCTTCCATTTTTCTGTCTGGTGCTGTACTCCCATTAAAAAAAGTGGAAATTGGCTTTAGCCATATCTCTTCTCTTCATTCTTCTTCTTTGTCCAGCAATGTGGACAGAATATAGGAGAAGACAATACTGTGTACACAGAATGTGCACATGGCTGTTTCTTAGCTATGGGCAAAATTCCAGCCTGAGGTCCAAAATGACACTATATACATAAGCTAGCCTTGCCCCTTCTGGTATACAATTGAAAAGTGAAAAGGAATAAAAGAATGTGAAGAATGTCACTGGAACAGGTTGCCCAGAGAAGTCGTTGATGCTTCCTCCCGGATGGGGCTTTGGGCAACCTGGTCTAGTGGGAGGTGTCCTTGCCCATGGCAGGGGGGTTGGAACAAGATGATCTCTAAGGTCCCTTCCAACCTGAACCATTCTATGATTCTATGATTAATGTCAATTCCACTTCTCAGCACAGACTTGTAACATTCACTAACAAGGTTTTCACAGTATGCTTTGATTTCTAGAATTTAAAATATATTGGTCTTTCCTAAGGAAAATTGTATATGTCTATATATTGGAGTTTTTTCTGTAAAATGTGTGAAGCAGAAGAGTTTTTTAATCAAATAATTTGATAGCTCATAGCTATGTCCATATCAGCAAGATAACCGTAAAAGACGTCACCTCTCTATACTCAGATTATTTTGAGATTGACTGGTAAAACAGTCTACTTGTCTAATTGGGGTAGAAAACTGAGGATGAATATATCTTACATTGTGGAAAATAAAATCAAGGAAAGATTTCTAACCAGCTCAAACACTTATCTGTGCTGTTTACAAAAACATCCCCAAAGTTCCTTCCCTTTGTTTATTTACCAAAAAAATTACAAGACTAGCTCTGTAAATATCTTTTAAGTAAATGAACAAAAGAGTACGGATTTTAAAACCTTCAACTGCTGTTCATAACAGGAGTGTAAATTAAAGAGATTCTGTCCCCATGTCTTGAGTATGGCGGATGTTCTGTCGTTGTTAGATAATTTGGAAGCAAATGTCTCTGCTTAATAGAAAGAAACTGCACCTTTTAAGAGCAATTCCTCCTTCAGGGCTGCCTCCAAAACTCTCAGAGGAAGTTACTGTAAGATTCTACACTACCTTCGGTGAACATTGGACTGAATTCTTCATTCTGTGTCTATTTTTAGGTTTGAATTTTCTCAATTTGAATTTGAAATTGAAAATTCTTAAGGATTACATACAATACACTACACAGTAATTTCTAGGCATCAAATGTATAGAAAATATTCTTTTCTTGCAGACTACAGCATTTAATATCCTTATTTGCACACTGAAAAAGATTGAATTTCTTTTTAAAAACACAATTGTAATTATTGTCTCTAATATTACTGTGATTTACTGTTACATAGATTGAAAACAAAGAAAGTGTGTTTCTGTATGTTTCCCTCTTTGCTGATAGATATTAAATATTCAACCGAAATTTGGACTAAAAATCAGAAAATAAAAACTAATATTTCTTGTGATAATTTTTAATTTAGATTCTCCGATACAAAAATATATTATGCATTTCACAAAGTTTTGTTTTGTCCTACTATTTTTCCTTAGGTGAGAAATTTGGTGGACAACAGCAAAATCAACAAAGATTCAAAGTAAGATGTCACAGTGTTCATTGTTACAAATACGTATTTCTTTGAAAGGACTTATTTTGGTCTGGGTTTCTTCATACATATAAGCTGCAAACTTCCTTCCATTTGGCAATATTTAGTATGTTTTGGAAAGCGTATCCCTGTTGAAATTCAGAGAGGTTCTTCTGGTTAGGAAGCAGAGCATAGTGTTTGGATTAGTAGACTTTCTAATACAACCATGTACAAAAGTCCTGAGGGGCAGAAATGAGATCATAGTTTATATTTTGCAATCTTAGAATAAAGGAAAGTTTTATTCCTAGAGTGTAACTCTTAAGGTATGCTACAGAGTAAATGGAAATGTAAGGAATGTGTTGATTGAGTAACAACAGCAGCAATAAATACTACTAAATGCTTCTAGTCTCTCTATTTTGTGTGAGATCTCACATTAGCCTTTGTAGAGTGAATAAATAGAGGCTGTACAAAATAAATAGGCAAAGTAAAATTGAGAAAAAGCTCAGTGTTTCATGTAAGAATGTAATCTGCAAGCTGCATCTGTATGAAAAAAGTGCATCACAATTTTTTAACCTACATTGCGTAAGGTAATATGAATGCCAAGCACGTGTGACAAGGCCTCTTTTTTTAATGAGTAAGGCAGACTATCCATTGATGTGTCTGGGAAGGAACTCATTCTTTAATGAGAAAATACCATCATCACAGTAAAACATCACAGAAAATCTGTGATTATATTACATCTTTACAGACAGCTTGGCAATTTATGGTATGCTCTATATAATATGAAGTCTGTAGTCTATATTATGTTTGAGTATTTACAGAACATTTGAGATTGTTAATCATATTATAAAACAACTAAATTATTTAAGTATTCTAGGATGGTCTTCAAGTTTTGTACATTATGTTTAATGTTTTAGTAGCAGAGCTGAAAAAGAGGGCCAAAAGTAATATCACATACTTTTCTGTATATATTAAGCTATTTAGAGAAATGTCTTCATTGTGGAGAATGATTGAATCAGAGAATCACAGAATCACAGGAGTTGGAAAGGACCTCTGAGCCATCATCCAGTCCAACCTCCTGCTAAAAGCAAGTTCCCTGTACTAGGTTGCATGGGAAGGTGTCCAGGCATCCACAGCCTCTCTGGGCAGCCTGTTGCAGTGCTTTGCCACCCTCACAGTAAAGAAGTTTCTCCTGACATTTATATGGAATTTCCTGTGTTTTAGTTTTTACCTGTTTCCCCTTGTCCTGTCATTGCAAACCACTGAAAAGAGCGTGGTCCAATCCATTTGACACCTGCACTTCAGATTTTTGTAAACAATGATGAGATTTCCTCTCACTCTTCTCTTCTCCAGGCTAAGCAGACCCAAACCTCTTAGCCTTTCCTCGCACAGGAGATGCTCCAGGCCCCTAATGATCTTTGTCACCCTTTGCTGGACTCTGTCTAGAAGATCTCTTTCTGTTTTGAACAGGAGAGGCCAGTACTAGACACAGTATTCCAGGTGAGGCCTCACTAGGGCAGAGTATGGGGGGAGGATCACCTCCCTTGACCTGCTGGCCATGCTCTTTTTAATGCTCCCCAGGATACCATTGGCCTTCTTGGCCACAAGGGCACACTGCTGGCTCATGACCAACCTGTTAACCACCAGAACCCCAAGGTTCTTCTCTGCAGAACTCTTTTCCAGCAGATCAGCCTACATAACCTGTACTGGTGTATGTGGTTACTCCTCCTCAGTTGCCGGACTCTACACTTGCCCTTGTTGAACCTCATCAGGTTACCCTCCGCCCAGCTCTCCAGCCTGTCCAGGTCTTGTTGAATGGCAGCATGGCCTTCTGGTGTGTCAGCCACATCTCCCAGCTTTGCATCATCAGCAAACTTGCTGGTGGACTCTGTGCCTTCTTCCAGGTTACTGATGAAGATATTGAACGAGATCGAGTCCAGTACTGACTCCTGGGGAACACCTCTAATCATAGGCCCCCGACTAGTCTTTGTATCACTGATCACAACCCTCTGAGCTCTGATGGTCAGCCAGTTTTCAATCCACCTCACCATCCACTCATCTATCCCACACTTTCTAAGCTTACCTACAAGGATGTTGTGGAAGACGGTGTCAAAAGCTTGTCTGAAGTCAAGGTGCACAATGTCTACTGTTCTCTCCTCGTCTACCCAGCAATTGACAACATAGAATCATAGAATCA
>WBMW01002665.1:0-118582 GCA_013396635.1 Penelope pileata
ACCATTCTATGATTCTATATAAAACACTCCAGTGTTTTTTCTCCATCAAGGCTTAGAGTTTGGCAGTAAGTCATAGCTTATATGAGCACAGTGTACTTGAAATGAATATTAGCTGCTTTGAAAAACACAATCCAAATTTTCTTTCTTTTTGTTTTGTTTTTGTTCCTTGCAAAAAATTCCAGCCGATAGCATCGGTCCCATTCATATCCATTTCAAAATAGTTATCACAACTACTACAGATGGATTTCTGGATGTGATTTTTTAGGCTTACTAAAGAGAAAAAGGAAAGAAAAAACAGATTAAAATGTGGCATCTCTGAAAAATACAGGGACATTCTAATATTCTTGGGATTAGAAGCTCAGAAATATTACAAACTACGTTTTATCTTTCTGCTTTCTTAAACTATGAAAATTATGGATGTTAGGGAACTACACAAAGATGCTTGATAAATACCGATTTTTCAGAAATCAAAAAATATTTAGATTTCCTCCAACTACATTTTTTACCTTTTACTGGGTATAGTTTATCCAACTGTGTTCAGTGTACAGGGCATATGTAATACAGTGCCATAATACACTTAGGGTGTATTAAGGATGGTCTACTTTATAGGATTTCCTGCATCTACAAGAATCTATCTTTGCTCTTTCCATTTGGGAAGTTAAAAAGCCAACACACAGGTGGTCAGGAAAGACTAGACTAACCTTTTCCAATTATGAACTAGCTGGGTCATTGAGAATGCCTGCTGACATATATTACATGATGCAGGGCAAATGTTTGATGGGGAATGCAATGCTGCCCAAAGCCAATTCAGATGCATGCAAATTTGCATGAATCCCTAAAAACCACACATTTTGTACCAGAACTGAGCACTACTGAATGATGGATTAATCATTAAGGTATCTCTGGTCCAATGCAGATTATTTGGAGTCTCTGCATATTCTCAACAGGAACTACAGAGTTGCATTTTGTATTTCTTCCAACAGCCATCATGTGTTTTCAATAAGAGCAGCAGTCTGCAGGTGCAGTTATCTTCTGCAGTACATAAATTTTAAGGAGACTGAATTCTTTTTTTCCCCTAACAAAGACCTCTGAGACTTGCCATGCAGTTGAGACCTTACCATTGAGGTGTAACCTCTGACCTTCAGTGCAACACCCAGCAGAAGAAAGCAAACTCACTGGTCTGTACAGAACACCTGCCTCAAACATCTGCAAGCAGCAGAGCTGAGAATTTAATGAACTGGCCTGCTCACAGCCCTGAGATTACAATAGCTTTGCAAAGATTTTAAGGATGCCAAAACTCAGAATAAAATGTTGACCTTTACAGACTTGGTACAGTCAAACTTCATTGCTGATGTACCCTATTAAGACATCAGCCCGCTTGCCTGTTGCATGGTAATGCTTTATGTGCATATTGGTTTTATTCTTCCTTTTACTTATGAACTTGCACCCACTTGGAATGTAAAGTGGAGGGAAACTGTGGGAGAATTTTTGTACAACAACGGACATGTGAGCAATCCAGCAATTATGGACAATGCAGAAATCTAAGCAGAGATGATTGGTATGAATACAGTGCCGGGGTGCGTGCAGAAGATAAAGTCCGGATCCGAGGTACGTGCTGAAGACAAGGTCAGAAAACAGCCAAAAATAAGAACATCCTGAAATAAGAACGACTCCCGAATGCGGTAACAGGAACTGTTTTCTCAATAACATTTCACTTCCCAACAGCTGTCAATAACCAATTAGAAATGGACTGCTAACATGTGTTTCACTGTCTTTAACCAATCACTAATAGCTGTGTGTCTCTTGCAAGATAATAAATAATTATAAAAGAATCTGTGTGAGCTGCAATAAATTGGCATTCACTTGATCATATTGGTCGTTTAGTGTTTGTCCGAGCCTTCACATCGCAACAGGAAACCTCAATGTAAAAGCTTGAAGAGAAAACTGCTGATTTGTTTTATTCAAGGAAGACTACAACATCAATTTGGTGATTCCTTAATACGAACATAGGTGATTAAAATAAAGAAAACGGGACACCGTTGCACAGTTTTTCTACGCAAGAAAAATTCATTTAGACAGACATAAAAAGAATATGGGACCAGTCAGCATGGAGAAGAGCAGATTTTAGACTTATCTCAGTTGCTGATTTCATGCTACCTTAGAACACCTCTATTTTTCCATTTCTCCATTTGTAATAGTAATATTGATATCTCTTTATACAGTGATATGAAATCCCTGAAAACATCATTTTTGTCTTAAAAATTGCACAATCCTGGACACCATAAGCATGCAATATGCAAGTCTCCACAGAACTGAGACCAACTCCTACCCAGCTGTCTTGTCTCTCAAGCTTGATGGGGACGCTACTGTGAGTAATGTAATCTTTCTGGTGTTTCTAGCCTTACACTTCTTATTTATTATTTTTTTCTTTCTTCTGAAGGGAAAGCAGTATGTAATTCTCCCATTTTGATTGTTTCAGAAGCATAGGTTGCTGGGAAAGTGTTGTGTTGTGAAGCATACAACATACCTTTGACACACTTGTGGATCACTTCTTGCTATCCACCAGAATTTATACATGTGCATACAACGAACAATATGGAACTTATCATTCTCAGTTCTACACCCCCATCTGCTTAGAGAAGCTGACGGTTGTCTGTGGCAACCTAGTCAGATATGAGCTCTTATTTAGTCTACTAAATAAGCCTAATATGTATAGCAGTCATGCCGTATTCTGAGCAGTAGACCTCCTACCAAATTTAATATTTCTGACTCAAGAAAGAAGATCTCAAGTCACACTGAAATCACGGAACAATACTAGTAAACATAAAAAATTACCAAGGATCAGGTCCAACATGTCCCTGCTATAAACACAATTTAATTTTTCTTCCACTGCAAAACTTGTAAAACAATTTTCTGCTGTGCCTTTGCCAAATACAAATCTTACTTAGTTATTTAGAGCATCCTAATTGAGTCATTAGCTGTTCCCACTTATCTGATTATTGCTAAGCTTATCTTCCCTGTTTGGCTACAACATTTTCTGTGCTTCTTTCTGTTGCAAAAAGTGAACAACATAGTCCATGCCTTTCACTGCAGTAAGACTGATAATTCTCTCAGGTCTCTGATATTTTAAATGAAGACAGTTTGCCTCATGTTAGCCTGACTGTTTGGAATTTGGGTTCCCAGAAGTATTTATGTACTGTAAATTGCAGTGCTGCACTTCAGTGCCTGGCCTTATTTCCTCAGAAAAATTATTTTCCTAAATTTCTTTAAAACTAGGGCTTACCCTATCATGTTCTACAGTGACACTCATAATGCTGGTTCCTTGACCATCCCAGACCAGGAGATATGCTAAGTACATTGAAATTCCCTCTCTATTTAGCTCATAAATCTAGCTCTTAAGTCTAAGGCACAAGGGTGGGAGAACACATGTAGAAGACTGCAGGAACATCTTAACATGATCTACTAGATCTGAAATGTGTTTGCAGCTACTTGAAGTATCCCCCACAACTTAATTTGAAAATGAGGCACGTTTGTTTTGAGTACTGAAAAACCTGTAATGTCACGGGAGGAAAATCTATTAAAGAAAAATTTCTTTAAATATATAATTTTCTACAAAAGTTTATTTCCAGCTCAATTTTTAATGTAGAAAACAGACACAGTTTCTTTAAATATTGCTAAAGTTTTCTTCCTATTGTTCCATGGTGAGAATGATTCTAACCTAAATAGGGTACTACTCAACTCTGATGGAAAAGTTGTGATTATGCACAAACAAAAATGTCTGAGAAAAGACAAATTTACATGTTCCCAGTTAGTTTATTTGCAAGAAGGCCTCTTTCCCATCTCTCAATCAGATACAATGTAAATTTTATATGATAAAAATCTCTAGGTAAAACAATAGAAAGACTACTCTTTCTAAAATGAATCTCAAGTTTCAGAGGCATCTAAAAGAGTAAATAATTAAGACAGACTACAGGAAGTGTGTTCATTACAGAATACGTAAATAACAGTATCTCAAAAGTGTACAACCAGCTTTACCCATATCTGACCAATAGAAAGGGGGTATGTATGTATACGTATATATATGCATATGTAGGTAACACTGAAAGCAATGTCTCCTACTCCTACAAGAGATACAAGAGCACAATAACGCTCAGCTACAAAGCAATATTTTTCAACATAGTCACCACCATTAGCTATGCATTTTCACCAATGATGAGCAAGAACCTGCATGACGTGCGTAACAATCTACATGGCCATCTGGAACGTGGCTTGTCTTTCATGTCTCTGTTGCCGCTGCTGAAATGCACCACCTACAGCCCCACTGTGCTTACATCCACTGTTGGGTCTCCATGAGCATTCAGCAAATGTCAATGAATGTCAATGGGTGCAATTTTTTTCCTGTGGAGGAATTCAGTTGCACAGCTTTGCTTCATACGCACTCCCATGTCAGATGCCATTGTGTCAGACTGTCCCTCTGCTGCCATCTGTCACACGCCAACAAAATGGAACAGAGTATTGGTGGGAAGGTTCAGCCTCTACTGCCATACCATCAACATGGGCCTCTGACATCATGGCCAACATAGAAGACATTACTTTTGGATCAGGCCTCATATATATATTTAATGGGAGAACCATCCAGAGTTGAGAAATCCTGTCATTAGTGGCATACCCTAGGGGTCACTACAGGCTCCTATACTGTTCAACATCTTCATTAATGACCCGGATGATGTGACAGAGTGCTCTCTCCATAAGTTTGTAGACAATACAAAACTGGAAAGAGTGTTTGATACACCACATGGTTGCAGTATCTTTAAGAGGAACCTCAACAAGCTGAAGAAACGTGTAGAGAGGATGGGAAAACCAGGATCTATTCTTAGGTTAGTCAATGGTTTGAGTTATACACAGGAAAAGTTCTAAAGGTGTCTTTAATTTCTAAGAGTTTTTAAAGTTTGGCAAAAACAGTCTAGCTTCAAGTACTCAAAATGTGACCGGAGCCAAGAACTTTATGAATAGGCATTGTTATGATGAGGAAGTAAATCTCTTCTCCACACGCAGTCAGAAGACTAATTCTGTCCTTGAATGAAAACAAGGTGGAATTACAATGCTGGATGTCCAAGACAGTTCTGGGAATACATGCAAGTTTCATATCAGCTACTTCACCCTCAGTCATAAAGAAAGAAACCCTCCCCACATCCCATATGACACCTGAATTGCTGCTTCGTTTTTATTTAATTATAAAAATTATACTTTTAGCTTGTTTTAAAACTGGAACATAGGCATTCAATAAGGGGATGGGCCTTGGTGGGATACATCCACTGAAGAAGTGCTGAGGAAGCTTCAGGTGTGTTTGCAAGGCTGCTCTCAAAATCTTTGCTCAATTATGACAGTTGATAGAAGTACCCAAAGAGCAGAGGAAAGTAGATGTCAATCCTATCTTCAAGAAGGGCAAGAAAGAAGATGCGGGGGACAACAGGCTAGTCAGCTTCACCTCAATCCCTGTGAAGGTATGGAGCAGATAATTCTGGAAACCATTATACTTTCCTCAGTTTGCAAGTTCTTCAGTTCTTTCAAAGGTATATCACATAAAACTGAGAGAAATCATCACTGTAGACTCAATGATAGCATTTTACCATAAAAATCCTTCAGAATTGAGGGACTATGTTGTGGAAAATGTATGAAGTAATTAATACATTGAGCTGTTCTGAAAGCTGCTGGAACTGTTTAGAGATTAAGTCAGTTTTTGCCGTTATTATTTGAGTATTGTGCTCTTAAAGGGGAATTTTAACGAAAGATTATAGCATTAGTAGTTTGGAAAAAAAATTTACTTTATGAAGTTGATTTATACAAACAGTTCACGTTAGTGGCAAGAGCAACAAAAAGAATCCACCTTTGGTAAAGCAAATTGCTAGATATGATTTATGCTGAGCATTTGTGACTTTGGGAAAGAACAGGAACTTTTCATTAGAAAAAAAAAAGAAACAAACAAACAAACACAAAACAGTTTCAAAATGTAGCTCTGAGAGATTTAGCAATTATCTCTTGAAAGGGAGTATCAAAGATTGTACCAATTCCTGGAGATGTGTCTCAATCCTTTTCCTGATTTTCCTATGTTTTATTTTTTTCCTTGGAGTTTTTATGAAGTTTTGTCTTTCTCCTGTTCTCATTCAGAATTGAATTTTGAATTTTTTTACTTTTTAAATTAGATATGCGAGAAAAAAATTAGCAATCAGTAAGCCTCTCAGAGCAGAAGGTATGAGTTCTCTTCACGTTTTTTATCAGGGCAATAGACATTAATATTTGTGAAGCAGTTTGTGAGGAAAAGGTAAGTGAATAACACTGAAAATCAGCAATTTTTTGCTTCTGCTTTCTGTTTGCTTGTTCTTCTAGCATGTCAAGCAGACCTCTAAGCAGAAATAGATAATGAAATAATAGGTAATAAAATAGAATTAAGCTTGCATAAATTTCTTAATTAATAAATTAATTCACAGGAAATGTATTGCAAAATATTCACTGCAGACCTGAGGAATACTAAGAAAGCCTTTGGAGTAATAGAAAACACTGATGTCATCAGAATCTAGGGAGTAAACATTACAAAAAGAATGCTTCTTATTGCCTCATTTCAGTGGACAGATGAAAAAGAGCTCATTTTTCAGAGTATCTTTTTTTTCTTCTACAAAATAATCATTATTTACATATAATTACACTTTTGCCATGAACTTCAGACTCATATTTGATTAATCTCTAGAGCGTTATCAAACAAACATCATAAGCAGAAAAGCTCATAAACTCAATTTAAGACAAGGTGATTGACTTGTTGCAGAACCCACAAATGTAAGCCATCAAAGCCTGAAGTCCATTCAGAATTGTTGCTGTAACACCTCTGTTTCTCTTTTTTTGCAGGCTGGGATGCTTTGGCAGGCATTTTTAACAATACTTTACTTACAAAATATTTACTGTTATTTAAATACTGCTATCGGCTCTATTACTGTGAGGAAATGGGATGAGAGGAAGAAATTGTTGTCTGATTAGACAAGAAAGTATGTATTTTTATCTTTCAAGAACATTTACTGAGAAGTGAAATCATTATTTCTTTTTAAAAAACTTTTCTGGTTGAACACAAATTAATCCGTGCTGTTCAATGAAATCTCTCTTCAGTTTACTCTTCAGATTCCAATAGAGACCATTATAATCATCAGAAATAATGATAGATTTCAGTCTCATCCAATCAGATTTTGGAGCAAATGGAATAAAAAACAGTTTTCTTTGGGACATGAGATATTTATTCTGAAGGTAACTTACACAGAAATGATTTCCAGTATACACCATGAAAGATGAGAACAGAGGTTATGTTTGTTCTCTATTTGATGTTTCTCTAGGACAATTTGGGAGCCTTCCTAAGTTTGTAATATTTCTATGTCTCCTTATGAGTACCTACTTCTTTGATTAATTAGTAGAAATTATTTTCTGAGTAATCAGATGTCTTCTATGAACTACTTTATATCAGCAGCTCATAAATGCACTCAAAACCAACATTTCTTCAAGAGCTTTTTACTATGATGAAGTCTGAGATTTGCTGTTTTACAGAAAGAATCGGGTATTCTCCATGAGAATAAGGTAGCAATTTTATTAGTGAACATTAAATAACACTGCATTTCAAAATGCAGATATAAATAAAGCAACATTCCATACAGATTTTAAATGTGAACAAAAATTATTCTCGTCATAATTTTATATTAACTTTTCATTAATGTGCTAAAGTTGAATTAGGAATAAATATAGCAATAAGAATGAAAGTAAAGATTAAATAAAAGTGAATGACTCGGTCACAGCCTCAGTCTTTTATAGATACTTTCCAGGTGACTAATATGCCTGACTATTAAACAAAGCAAATATGGAGCATTTGGAACTACTTGGAAAGCCTTTCATCATTTTCTTAAAACAAATGTGTCCCAAACAGTTCAGTACATCTTTCTCTGGAAACCATTTAGCTAATTTATATAAACAAGACCACTGTTGAGAGTGTGGCCTGCATCTACCAGGCATAATGATGCTGCTTTATGTTTTGTTCGTTCTGGAAACGATCAGCCACACACGTGCCAGGAATAATAGTTACTACATGTTCAGAAAGTACTCAAACACTGAGACACATGTATCTCATTGACTGAGTAAGGGCTATAAATCTACCTGAACAAACATCAGATTTTGATATTCGTAAGGTATTTTACTTCCACTGTTGACAGCATAAGGTAACTTTAATATATAATGCATCATAGTTCAAAAATACTAGGGAGATAATTATATGAGTGAGAAAAAAAAATCTGTGGTGAAAAGAGAAATAAAAGCTGTAGAGAAAAGAAAAATGGAAGACAAATAGTTTTATGCAACAAATAAAGCAGTGGGAGATATCAAGTAGACTTCACTAAGAAAATATGATCCCATTTCTACAAACTAAATGTAATGTGTAGTTATTATATAATAAAATTCACACCACCCAATAATAACTCTTAGAAATTAAAATCAGGATGTCTCAGAAGCACAGTCTACTTTCTTGGGACAACTTATGGGATTAAATGTACAATTTCAGGAAACTTGACAGAATCAATTTCATAACAATTATTTTCATAAATAACTACTACAGGCAGGATTTTTTTCCCTAAAGATCTCTAATAAGTCATTTTAGAAATCTATCCACTCGTTCTACCTTCTTCTAAAGCTTTTATTTCCCGGATAATAGAGTGAACTTGTAGATGTTGTTGTATGCAAACTGAAAAAGAACACTGAAGACTGTGTAAGTTCTATATAATTTGAAAGAGTTTGTTAATACTTTGGCAATAGTTTATATGTAGGCCGCTATTTTCTCATAGGTTAGGATTCTTGTCATTCATTGACTTGACTGCTTTTTGGATAAGGGCCTGTAGCCTCTCCATTAATGAAATGGTAGTGTGGTCACCCTTCATTCTGAAGCCTTGAAGGGAATTTTGTCTAATGACAGTATTTTGGCCATCATTCTAATTTATTGCCTAAAACCTGAAATTAAAAGTATTTTAAAATATCACTATTATAGGTAATAGACTGTAACAATATACTGTGAAATTAATTGATAAATACTTTAATGTCTAAACGTTAACACCTACACAATTCATCCACCCTGGCACATCTAAAACAGTAATTACCTAATGTCGTTCACAGAGTATAGGGTTAATTGAAGGAGGTCTTGACCTTAGTGACCTGTCAATTTTGCCTAGTCAGCTTGACCCAGGTCAGAGATTCTGCCTGATGACTTTTGCCTGTCGTAAAACATCCCTGTACCTAGAAACAGTATGTATATGTTTCTGAGCATGTATATTTGTGTGTACGTATGCATATATATGCATATGTATGCACAATAGTAACTAAATAATAAAAATATTAATCTTTCATACTTCTTCTTAAGTAAAATAGGCAGTATGTGAATCACAAAGTGAAGATCTTTTCAGTTTGTATCCTGGACCCAAAGCTAATTTTCTAGGTGAGAATAAAGCAAATTTATTGTTGCTTTTGTTATCACAAATGATTTTGAGAAGAAAATTTGATGTAGAATTTCAAATAGTAATATGTATTAAAATAAATCATCTTTACTGTAAAGATATAATTAGTCACATTTCTTAGTAACTGATGCATCTAACTTAACAGAGCACAACAGTTGAGACAATGATTAAATTTTATGCTATGTTAAAATTGGAAGGAAATAGTATTCCATTACATCTCCAAAACTTATTAAAACATGTTTAAGTTCAAAAGTTGTATACCTGAAAATTAGGAAATCTCAGAGTTAAAAGTTATTTCTGGAGCCTGAACTCAATCATTTTGTCCTGAATTTCATTCTGTGCCTTTAATTCACCTTCCCTTGATGAAGTTGTGCTGGCTCTCTCGGATCACCCAATCATCCCTCATGTTCCTTAGCATGTCTTCCAGGACAATCTGTTCCACGATCTTCCCAGGCACAGAGGTGAGACTCACCAGCATGTAGTTCCCTGGCTCCGCTTTCCCCCCTGACGTTTCCCTTTTTCCAGTCACTGCGGATGTTGCCTGACAGCCATGACTTTGCAAATACGATGGAGAGCAGCTCGGCAACCACATCACCCAGTTCCTTCAGGACCCTGGGATGCATGTCATCCAGCCCCATAGACTTGCTGGGAACTGAGTGCTCATTTGATCCAAACACCCTGCTCAAGAAGGGTCACCTGGAGCAGGTTGACAGGGCAGCAGGGGGCAGGCCGCAGTGTGAGCTCTGCCAGGCAGCATGTGGCCCCTGGGCCGTGGGTTGGGCATACCTGGATTGGTGTGTCTTGAGAAATGTCAAAGAAAACAAGATTATGGTGCATGTAATGCATAAAGAACTGTGGGTTAAGTACAAATGAGATCTTTGCCAGGTCACTTTGCTGGATCTGTTCCTTTGCTCTGAAATCAGAGTAACGTATTATCAAATTCGTGTTTTCTGTTGAAGATGTTTTAATATTAACTGGGAACTTTAGCAAGCCACCATCAAGAGAATGTATTTTGCCTAAAAATCCATGGTTTCCAAAATTTCTTCATCTGAAAACACCAATTAATCTAAAATAAAGCCTTTGCATTAAAAGCTCCAAATTTCTGTGTATCTAGGATGATAAGGTTTATGAGAATCAGAATACAATTGCCATAAACAGCAGGAGCAGCACAAAGCATTATCTAAAGAACAGACAAGTAGCTGGATCTCCACCATTGCAAGGAGGTATTCAAATGATAAATTATTATCTTTTATGGGCTGAATGTCTGCTTTTCCAAGGCCAAGTTTATTCCCATGGAGTGAAGAATGTAGGTTCTCTGAATTATCCTTATTTTATCATTTTTAGGTGAAGGATTTACTTTGACAAAGCAAAGAGAGAAAGACAGAGGTACTGTGTTCACTGTGGAGTCTTCAATTCATGACATGCTTCACTAGCTACACAGAAGTCAAAAATAATCTCCTTCCCAAAACATGTGGATAGAGAGGAAGGGGTCTTTGCCAGTGTTTTATTGCAAAGACTAATGCAGCAGGATTATTGACCTCCTCTGACCTTTTGACCTTGGTTAACAGCACCTTTAAAAATACCATTTGCTCTATGTATTTTTTGCTATAAATGAAAGTCATTTTTTAACCTCATGGTATTTGTTCAGCATATAGCACATATCAGTAGATAGAAAATCGAAGTTCTAGAAAAGGTTGGTGACTTCGTGAAGTCTGTTGGCATCTTTGTAAAAAATGTTTATGGTTAGTCCTTTTTTCAGCTAACATTGTGAATATGTATATATTCTTTCAGTTAGAGAAAAGAATAAAATATTGTTATTTCTTTCTTGAAATCTTCAGGAGTTGCATATTAATTTCAATGGGAAGTTCTGTTTATATGATTTTGTTGTTTATGAATACTCTACATATATTTTTTGTTATTTGAAATGAAAACGTCAGTATAAGATTTGGATCTTTAGAGACACAATCTTTTTTTTTCATTTGAAGTCTCAGCTTCTTGTTTTAGGCGTTGGCTTTAGTGATAGAAGACACAAACCTCATGCCAGAATGAAAGACTTAAAGCATCTTCTTGATTATCATAATTTAAAAGACTGATATATATCTTTGCACATAGAGTGTACTTATGTTTTAACTGAGACAAAATCAGCACTTGCATTTACTTTTAGACCTCAGAATTAATTTGGAAAGACATAGCAAATCCTATTTAAAAGATTTTTCTTATTCTGCTGGAAATGTGTCACAAAGAAATATTTCTCCGTGTCTATTTCTGTACACAAACATTGAGATTATCAGTGTTCAGTCATAATTATTTTCAGCCCTTATTCAAAGCCAGAGAAACTGTACTGTACTGTACTGCTTCAGTTGTGCTTGTTCTCAAAAATAATACCTTTTTTATAATATTACAATATAATATCCCATTCGTCTTGCTATTTAGTTTAGTATGCAAATTGCCTTTTGCAATCTCAAAGCTACAATTTTACAAAACTCAAAATATGGTCTGTACTGGTAGAAACATCTCCATTCCAGTCCCATTGATTCACTGAGTCTTGACTTGTTGAATTTTAAAGGGTATGAAGTTTTCCACCTACTAAGTTAATTACAAAAGATATTCAGGACACAGTCTTAATGATGCTTTGTTCTAAGAGTAGTACCAACACAAGCCTCAGCTGCACTTGTGAATTTCAAAGATGTTGGAAACCACATATTTTCTGCTTTCATTACAGTGTTGATAGCATCAGAGCTACTATGGTCTGTGAACAGTAATATAGTTAGTAGCTAGAGTTTCTCAACTGTAGCAAATGATATGCACGGCACTAATAAAGTTTACTGTTCTACAAACATGCAATAAAAATCTATCATATATTTTAGAGTGAAACACAGACATAGTCTCTAGTCATCCTGAGATTTTATCTCATTTTGTCTACTGGATGAGAAGTAAATGCTAATTACCCTCAAATAGCATTTATGAGCTAAACTGATATTTACTGGGGGAAAGATTTGAAGATAGGATAATAATCCTGCCTTTGCAAGAGTTCCAGTTCAAAAAATGGGAAAGAATGTATTTCAGATATAAAGCAAGACAGAAGATACAGTAGATCATTGCACAGTAACTCTTGATGGACCAAAACACTCTGCAAATCAAAGATCTATCTACGGGTTAGAGGGAGCCAATTTGGGAAAGGTATTCAGCTCATCTCTAGAAAAATCTGCTTGTAGTATCTTTGATTCACTAAACCACTTGATATCTCCTTGCTCTTGGTTGCCTTTCCAAACAGGAAATAAAGCATAGTTTCCCACTAATTAATTCTAACGTAATATGATTTAATAATGTTAATTAATTGTTCAATATTGTGATCAATATGTTTCTTCCAAAAGTATGCCAAGGCACTGTATGTCCAGTCCTTGGATTAATAAATAAAGAAATAAATATGAAGGAAAAAAGAGGGAGGAAAACATAGGCATTTGAGAAGCTATACTGATAGACTGTTTCTGATTATTCTTTTAAAGTGAATTTGATTTTTCTATGCTAAACTAAAAAAAAAAAAAAAAACCCTTAACACTCACCCTACAGGAATGCACATTTAATACTGTTTATCTTTGCTATTGAAACAAGAAGAATCAAGGGATGCAACCTTAGTAACTACAAAGTACAGTGCAGCAATTTCTCTGTGATGATTAATGTTAATATATTAGTATTCTGATGTTTGAATACAGAAGTCATGACTTGAAGTGAAGTTCTGCAGCAAATCTTCATTCCTAATGCCTCTCTTTCAATACCAATATGTAGAAATAGAAATTTACAGGAATGTTTTTAAGTTGTATTCATATCACAGAAACTGGTGGTGAGCGTATTGCACAGACTGCATAATAAGACGCAAATAACTTCTCTGGTTTTACTAATTAATTTGTTTGTTTGGCTTTGGTACACATTCCCATTGCATTAGCTCATTACTCTAACGTCGGATACTTCTTTCTCCTACCATAAAAAACTCCTCAGAAGAAAATTAAGTATCCACTGTATTTCATCCATTTGTTTCTAGACAAGGACACTCTGGATTTAAGACACTCTGTGGCCTTTTCAAAGCTCCATAATGCTTTATTTCTGAAGGAACCGTATTTGCAATATAATTTAGGTAGTGCAGGAAGTGATTTGTGAACACCAGCAAGCTTCCACTTAACTTAATTCTCCATAAAAGACATCTCAAATCCTCCATCCAATAGTTGAGTCTTCATGCTCCTTATATTTGGCCATCCATGTCTAGTATGGTAACATTTTCATTTATCTCAGTCAGAAACAACATTTTTTCCCTACATACTCAGGCTAAAATTCTAGAAGTATGAAGAAAAGTCCTTATCTTTAGAATAAAATCTTTTATCACTTCATCTATTTTTTTTCTCCTCTGAATATATTCTTTCTTCTATGTCATCAGTGCCATTCATAGGGTTAAATCCTAACCCCACAACTGGCCCTATTTTACTACATTGCAGTGTAATTAGAAAACAACAGTAGCCTCCCAATTGAGTATAGAAAATATGTGTTAGTCAGTGCTACCAGTAGAGGACTAAATGAAAAACCTGGGAGAAAATGTGTATCACTCCAGAACAACTTAGAGTATCCTTCAAGGATTCAGGATGCAGTGACTGATAAGTGCTTTCTTGTTTTGTTTTTGTTTTCCTTTTTTTCCATTCTTAGGTTATGCAAAGCAACAAATTTATTGCTCTGGAAATTACACAGATCACTAAGCATTATAGCTCTGAAGTACCTTCATACTTTTAACACCCAGAAATAGTTGTTATGTATTTCTTCTGAAGTAGATACAGCAATTTTTCTTAATTTATTATATAATTAATATATTAATCCCTGATGGAATGACTGTAATCACTCATCCTTTGGTAGCATCCTGTAAAAGAGGTTATAAAGTATAGTAATAACATAGAGACATGCTTAAATAATTACACTATAGGACCACATAGAAATGTTACTGCACTCACAACAAAGTTGAGTGTAGTAACAATCTTTTACAATTAAAGTAATATTTTGTAAGCGGTGGCAGTGACACCGCTCAAAGATACTATCTGCCATTCTACAAACATCCGCATTGTTTTTTGCAACCATTTGAACACCTGTTTTATAACAAGTTTGACTGCCAGTCTCATTGGTTTGACCTAATCAATGAACACAATTTCAGCATTTGACGTACACACCTTTTGCCATGCTCCTGATGAATATCACAGAATCACAGAATCATAGGAGTTGGAAGAGACCTCTGGAGATCATGTAGTTCAACCCTTCCTGCTAAGGCAGGTTTCCTTCAGGAAGTTGCAGAGGAAAGCATCCAGGTGGGTTTTGAGTATCTCCAGAGGAGTCTCTGCTACCTCTCTGGGAAGCTTGTTCCAGTGCTCTGTCACCCTCAAGGTAAAGAAGCTCTCTCTCATACTCATGAACAGACATTTAACAGTACAATTTCAACTAGAAGCTGCCACTTCTCACTTCTGCAGTTAATTTCCCAACTGATGGCAAGCTTCCTATTGTGAGGAACACAGCATTTATATGCAGTGATTTTTAAGCAAATTCAGAAGACAAGCTTTTGTCCACTAAAATCATTTAGTATTAATGCTTAGAAATAGATATTTATTTATTTTATCTTTGAGGGCTGTGTAGTGTCACATTCCTGGAAGCTTACTTTAGATAGGAGTAGTTCAAAGCATTTACATCAAAGCTCTAATTTCTTTCTGCCATTAAAGACTGTGGAGGTGAGCTTGGCAGATGCAGAGTCTTGCATTCAAAGCCAGAAGCAAATATGTGTATCTCCAGGCTTGTTCTGTTTGTGTTTTCATTAATTGCAAAGAATGTATTGCTGTAGGCTTACTTTTTATTATAGATAACAGAATCGCTTTAGCAGAAGCAAGAATTCTTTAAATCACCCACAGAATTATCTTAGAAGAAGACAACGAAGAATGTTGTGGTCCCTATTCTGCTATGGAAAAAAAAACACTTAAGATTTCTCTCTTTCACAAGAAGAACCATGCTCTCACCTACAGACGACAGTTCACTTAGATGCTCAGCAATGCCAGTGGCACTAATTCTCCAAATTGTTCTGAAATGAGTGAAAGGGTTATGGAAGAAAGAGAAAAACTGAGTGATAAAAAAGACATTTTAGCTCTTCCATGGCTCTAGACTCCAGTGAATTTGTGGGTAAAAGTAAAATTTTTATTCTTGAAGCTGATGTACCTGCAGTGATCCATACTGCCCCCATTAACAGTAGCAGACTGTCAGTTTCTCTTGTGGCTCCTTGGCTGTGTGGGGGAAAGGACAGCAGAAAGAAAGGCATTTTTGTTTATGGAGTTTTGTTTATGGAGTAAGGAATTAAGGAAGTAAGATAGAAGAGCAGGGAAAAATAAAGCATATGTAAACAGCCAGTAGAATATTCAGGATGAAGAATAATCTTCATTCCCTTCAGGAGGAAAGGAACATCATGTTTTTAGACAGCATCAAGCTCTCTAAGAACACCTGTTTCTCATTCAACATTCCCATTTTTATTCACCAGTTAGAAAATATCCTAACCATACCCAACTGCTGTTCTCTTACGGAGGTTAGAAACCCAGAGATAAGGAAAAAGAACACCCACAAAGACCGTCTTGAGCAATTCCTTCATATCTGGGGCTCCAGATGGTTTTGGTTTTAGCTGTGGAGAGTCATGCAGCCTGAAAATAACTTTCCAGAGTAAACTGTTAAAAAAAGTCTAGCAGAGCTTAGGAAGCCCCTTATTCAACATGTCAACAGAATTAACGTGTAGTACTCATGCAGGTAGCAGCCCCTTCAGCTAGGATCAGTATGCAGACATCCTGAAAGGCCTGTAAAACGAATGTGTAATTGATACTAGTACTAATGTTAATGCTATAATTTGCAAGTGAACTCTGAGATACCTGGAGTATAATCATGGTTGCTGAAATTTTCCTCATTGGATTTTCACAAAGGTTGTTGCGTGTGTGTAAGGTGGAGTGAATCAATCAATTTAACCATCTTAATTAATTATATCCCTGCAAAGTGTAGACACTCAGCTAGATACTTTCAGTCCAACTGGAATGGAAAGATCAGAGGGGAGCCAAATTCTTTTGTCTTACCATAAGTGTTAAATTATCACTGAGGTTTCTCAAATTCTAAGGCCTCTGTTTGCCCATACTGAAGATTGCTCTGTTTTACAGGTGAAGAACTCTTGAAGGATGAAAGCTCTGGCTGTGCTTGGGGCAAAAAGGAAAATTTTCTCTTTTGTGATGAGCAAAAATCCAGGCCATGTAGGACCAAGTTCTCTGTACCACTGTCTACCACAAAAATTTACCGACAGGAAACAAGCAGCGACTCAGTAGGGTAATGTAAACATATGTTGGGGGATTAAGGGTCGCATTTAAGGAATGAAGTTAATGTTTTGCGTAAATGATAATTTTTCTGGAAATTCTTGGGAGGTCTAAATATATTCTGGGAGATCATTAGTTTCTCAAGATTGCAGAGCTTCTGAATGCCCTCTCACAAAAAAGGGCAATGCTATGCCCTATACAGTTGTGCTAAGAAGTAAAGCTCTCTTTAGGAACTGCTCAACATTTTCTCTGCATTCCAGTGAAGCCAGTGTTGAAATGCCTCTAAGGTCCTGACAGATGCTTTTTTAGTAGGTGGCTAGAAGGAAAAAGTACAGATTCAGTCTGCCGAAAAGACAGCAGTGGCAACACAAGGATTGAGACTGTTAAAAATCGTACATTTGCTTCATCCACTCATGTGTACATACTAATGCAGTAATTTGATTATTTTTAAAAGGAGGGTTGGTTTCCTGGCCAGTTTAATAAGCAATGATCTCAAAAGAAGAGTTTTTCTACAGTAGGGATTAAATTCTATGACTTTCTTGTTTGTGTTTCTGGTTCATGTTTCTTTTTTTTCCCCTTGTAACTTTCTTCTTACTAACTAGCTCTTTACTCCCTCTTTTTCTATATCCTATTTACCCACTGCTGTTTGAGCTCTCCACCTCCTCATCTCTGCTTTTGGTGCTCTTCAGTTCCCGTCTTTCACCACTCTTTGTTTGCGACAAATAAATTGTGATCGTAGTTACACACCTGCTGTTCTCATTTCATGATAGCATCAGAATACTACTTTCCCAGCAATGTGAGACCTGCAACAGTCAAAGCTTTTTGTTGTATTTTCTGCTTTTTTTTTCCTTTGTGCACCTTTTTGAATATTTGGCATTAAGTGAAAAGCACATTTTTCCTTTCACGTTACTGCTGCTTTGAACAAGCAAGGTTTCAATTTCCTAGAAGAAAACAGAATAGTCTATTATTTGGACACATCTTTACTATTTTGTTGTAAGAAGACAATATTGACTCATCTCCTCACACCATTAGGCCATCTACCTTCAGGTCAATGCATTAAAGATGATTAATCTGTTTCTTACCTAACTTTAACATTTGTTTTAAAATTTGTATTAAGTATGAGAGAAGATTCATGCATAAAGTATATGCATAAAACTACGTCCCTTCATTTCAGATTGTCTAAACGGCATATTGCTTCTCATTCTATCTTTACCCCTCTTTTCTAAGCTGTTTCAGAATTGCTTCTTCTAGTTAAGTCCTCACCATTGGAAGGTAATACATTCTTTTGCTTTTAATTTTGTTTTCTCAGCATTACCTTGGCTCGCACCTTGAATATACCCCACCATCATCCACTTCACATTGTTTGCACCTTTAACAGCGCCATCTCTCTATTTATTGCCTTTTCGCAGCTCCTTTTTGCAACTGTTACCATGTGTTTGCCTTTGCCATCTGCTTACTGCATATTTACATCTCACTTATGAACCTGTTTGTGTTCACAGGACTTGTAGACAGAGAGCTCTTTTTGTTGATTTGTTCATAAGGTAATATACTATCAAAGAAAGAGGAAAAATGACCTGAAGTGATTGCTTCCTCTCAATCTCCATTTTTTGGGATAGGAAATGTAATTTAGTCCTGCGTGTGCAGAAGTGTAGAATCAGGTATTATGTAGATGCAAAACACATTTTTTCATACATAATTATTGACTGACACAGAGAAATATGCTTAGCACGAACAGTCATAATAGGCTTCCACAGTTTCTTTTCTTTGAATTAGGCTTTCATATTTTCAGCCTCAAAATCTGAGTAAGAAATTCATCTATAAGAGCTTTATAATTTATAATGCTAAGATTATATGGAACATTCTTACTAGATGCATATCCACAAATCAATTAAACAAGTCAAAAACAAACAAACAAAAAAAAAACAACAGCCCAAATGAAACATTACAATCCCAGCAGATTTTAGTCGTGATTATGTACATATGACTCCAGAATAACATTGCTTAGAACTCCAATCTGATTTCATCCAATTTCTTTGTGTTTATATTAATAAAAAGTGTGCCAGAAATTCATTGATTCTCTTTGGAAAGAGACTTTTATAATATCTGTGCAAATAGGAATTTCATTAATAATAATTTCATAAACAGAATTCTACTGTGTATTTGGTATATTTATTCTTTGTCTTAGAATATGTAGTATCGAAAATATTGAGAGTATTTTCCCTGGTATTATTGGCATCCTAAAATGCTAGATGTACGCAGCTTCTGTATGAAAAATCTGAACTTGATAGCATAACTCTTTCACAGTATGTATATTATAAATAAATAAAATTCTTCTCAATTTGATCTCTAGTTAGAAGTTTGAATTATTCTTTTTTTAAGATGAAAATTCAGATGTTACCTACTTGGGTCCCTCCCCCAGGGTACAGTTAGTTCATACCAAGAACCAGCAATGTGGAAATAATTCAGACTTTTGCAAAAATACACACAAGAATTCTTTTGCACACTGGATACATTGACTATGAGGAAAAATGTTGAAATTCTCAGTTATTTTTGTTCTAGGGATCTGTCAGTAACTTTCACACATCTTTTTCTTTGACCTAGTAAGTTGTCTGTGTGCTGTAATGAAAGTGAGCTACTTTGGGACACTGAAAGAAGCGAAATGAAAGAAGAACATGAGGTAATCAGAAGTTCTTGTTTAATGAACCTTTATTAACCTCCTACACATTTCTTCTCATTATGTTGATTTCAGTCCTAGAAAGGACTTCAAATATATATTCAGAGAAATTGCCTGCTGTGGAAAAGTTTGGGTTGTGAGGAATGTGGTGGCATGCCAATTTCTTCAGCATGGAAAGAGAAAAACATAAGAAAGGTTAAGAATGCTTACCGATTAAGGCAATGCAATTCAGCAGGCCAGAGCCAGCTACAGAATAGCCCTGCTAAGGTTGAAAGTAATAGCTGCAACATAACAGGAGAGTCCTAGTAAGGATTTGTGAGTATCTGCTCCTATTAAAAAAAAAAAAAAAAGCTTACCAATAAAATTAATTTGTGCCTCAGGGCCTTCACCAAGAAGACTAGCACCTGGGAGGGAAAGAGCTGCCTCCCTGTTTATGGTTTGACGAGATAACGTAAACCAGTAGAGTCTAAATAAACCATTATTAAAGTCAGTATTGAGGAGGGAGATAAGGGAGTCTTGCAAAAATACACATTAATCGGTAGCACCTTATAGTCAAAATATCTATGTTGATTTATAGTAACTGAGAACCTAGCCTTTTATCTTCAAAGAAGTCCAACTCAAGGAGCTTATCGTCGACCTTGGTGGGAAGCATATGCCTTTTTCTACTTTTAACAGTCAGTCCAGTTATACTTCTAGATGTTGAGTTCAGGGGCACTGGCAGTTGGTTGTACGGAAGCACCTCAGGTTGCAGAAATCTCTGAAATAAAATACATTATATTAATAGCACTACTGTAAGAGAAAATTAATATTGAGACTAATTAAAAATATAGTGTAGTCTACACAGATTCTGAGATGCTGTAGTATCTGTGAGATTTCTAAAAGTCTCTATCTCAAGTGTTGTACCTCCACATAGAGAAGCTAGATTGACAGAGTTGCACGTATTTATGACATTATGTGAAAATGAATTCAGGATTCAGATCAAAATTCTGCAGAGTAGCCACGTCTATGAAAAATCTGAATAAGCAAGGCTCTCACAATTTTACTTTCTTGCTTCAAACAGTTATACAACATATGGCCAACATACTCAGACATGCCACGTTCTCTGTAATTATTTTCTAGCTGCTGCCTGAGCTGGGATTGTATATTTATTTTGTACACTTACAACTTTGCCAGTACATCTTCTGTCTCATCCTGAAAGATAGGAGGAACGGGACAGTATCATTTGTAGGAGGACACTAGTTGTACTGTATCCATAATAACAACACTGGTGAAGGGAAATTGGAAGGGGAAGCAGCAGTCAGGAGAGATCAGAACTGAATAACTGTACTAGCAGCAAGCTTTAATTAAACTAAATTAACTAAATTTGATCGCTTTTTGGTTTGTTTGGTTTGGGTTGTTTCTTTTTTTGGTTTGTTTTTTGTTTTTTTAAATAATCAACAAAGAAATTCAAAGTACAGACCGGTGTTGTTCTTTTGGGATTCTCTGCCTTTATTTTCTACCAAAGAAACAACTAATCATTTTAAGATGTTAATTATAGAAAAAAATCTCTAACTAGAAGAATTTATTATTTAAACAGATAATAAAAATTCACTGATATCTATATTTCACTAGTATAAAAATCAGGAAGCGGCAGATTTCAGTGATTTAACAAAAGTTACAAAGCAAATTGTGACTCTTTGATTTCACACCAGATTCTTCTGTCTCCTGCATTTTAGAAGAGATTAGCCTTCTCTTCTGACAGAAAGGGTGTCTCGCAGCATTTCTGTTTAGATCTCGGCAATAAGGCTGTACTGGACTATGTCAGTACCCAAGCTCCTTTGATTATATCCACTTGTGTGGATATACCCTAGAAGATAATGCCATGCGCGGCCACTTGATCATTCCTTTCCACACACAGTAAACAGCATTAAGGCAAATGTCATATGCAGGGCTGACAGAAATGAATTGTACAGAAGTGATGAAGCATAAAGATTTATTTAGTAAGGGAGGAAACTTCTAGTCAATACTGACATTTACCCAAGTGACAATATTTCTAGATGATGAATAACTGCAGACTACACACAGTGTATATATACCTTTCAGAATCTTTGACTTTCTATGTGGTTTTTGTCTTTTTGGCCAACATTTATTCTTCCTCTACTGTATTTGTCTATTAAAATATATTAAAATGAAAGCAGTATACATTTTTTTTCAAAGCTTTATTTATTTTATTAGTAATTTCAAGATATTTTTTATCTTAAGCAAATGTTAATGTCTGACCTTCTGCAGTGGCAATATTACACCCTAAAGTGCCAAACAGATTTTAAAATACACCTGGCACCTTTCATATGTCACTCATAAGTGTGCCTCAGAAAGACTGAGAATAGACTGTGACCAGCTTTGGTGACATTTCTGGAAGAGTATGGTATAACTCAGACTTGACAGAAAAGCAGAAGAGTCATGAAATTATTTTCTATTTGCACAAAAATTTACTGACAATTTTGGCCATGATTCCAAGTGGATAACATGGCACATTTATACCAGCTGCATCTGATTTATCTTATGAACTAAAAACCTTCCTAAACTGCTCTTGACCTAGCAGAGTACTCTCCTGCAGCAGTCTAATCCTGACAGCAGGTTGTCTAATCCTGACAAATTAACAGAAAATAAGCTATGTTTACTACTCATGTTTTCATTTGAATAGAAGGTTTTCTACAGAAATAGATGACTTGAAACCAAGAGGTATGGCTGATATTCGAGGGTTGTGCTGCTATCCAGGTGGATCTCGCCAGGCTGGAAAAATGGACTGGCAGGAGCCTCATGAAGTACAACAAAGGGAAATACAAAGTCCTGCACCTGGGGAGGAATAAGTCCACGCACCAGGACATGTTGGAAGCTGCCCAGATGGAAAGTATCTTGGCAGAAAAGGACCTTGAGGTCATAGAGGACACCAAGCTGAACATAAATCAGAAACGTGCCCACAAGGAAGGTATTCCGGGCAGGATTAGGCAGAACATTTCCGGCAGGACCAATGGAGGTGAACTTTCCCCTCTACTCAGCGCTGACGGGTGCACTGAAATGTTCAGTTCTGGGCTCTCCAGTATAAGACAGACATGTATGTACTGCAAAGAGTCCAATGGAGGCACACAGAGACGATTAAGTGACTGGAGCATCCCTCCTATGAGGAGAGGCTGAAAAGAGTTGGGACTGTTCCACCTGGATCTCATCAATGTCTACAAATACCTGAAGAGAAGGTGCATAGAAGATGAAGCCAGGATATTTTTGGCGGTAACCAATGACAGGATGAGAGACAATGGGCACAAACTGGAGCACAGCAGGTTTCCTCTGAACATCAGGAAACACTGCTTGGTTACTGTTCAAGTAACCAAGCAGTGGCACAGGGTGCCCTGAGAGGTTGTGAAGTTTCCCTCCTCACAGATATTTGAGAACAACCTGGGCATTATCCTAGGCAATCTGATCCAGTTTGCCCTGCCTGAGGAGGAGGATGGACTGCATGGACTCCAGAAGTCCCTTCCAACCTCAATCATTCTGCGATTCAGTGATTCTAATAATTATCCTACTTCTATATCATAATGTATACTGCAGTTAGGCCGAGTAAGTTAAAATCAAATGATAAGTTTGCACTAGTGGTTTCTAGTGGAATTTGCCTTAATCTCATAAAGTATTGTGTCAGCTAATAATTCTATGATTACTGCAGATGTCATGGAGCATCTTAACCTCTGCTGAGAATTACTTATTCATTAGAAGAATCCATAATTTTTAGGCTATAGCAACATAGAAAGATGAAAAATTTGAATTTCCTTTTACAGAAACTTGTGATAACGTGCTTTTTTCTTATGTATTGTTTTGTTTTGTTTAATATTTTAAAGATGTTTGAAGTGTTACAGAACAGTAGGGCTCTTTTTTTCTTTCAAATTAAAAATAAAACAAGATCACAACTATCTATAATCTTTAAACAATTAAAAGGAAATTCAAGAAAGTAACTTCTTAATTTTCAAAGGCTCTACCAGGTAAGTAAAAGCCTCCAAATCTAATAAACCTTTGAAAAAGTCAATCTAGGAACAGGCTTTTTTGTTTTTCAAACATTGTGGATGACAGCATTACAGAGCATTGTACCTATCTGCATCCCTGTTCCTTTACAACACTTCACCACTTCTCCATCACCACTTCAGCTGGGAGGACAGAAAGCCTACTTTGGATTCTAGGTCTTCTGTCACTGTAACTAGCAGCAATATGCACCCTTTGATTCAGAGTACTTAATGGCACTTCTTGGAGATTTTCTCACTGTCCACTCAGCTTGTTCTGCACCTACCCAGATATCCAGGTCTCATGAAGGCTTTCTCCTACAGGAATGAATTAGGAGCCTGATCCTCACATATTCAAAGTAGACTGAAAACTTCAAACATCTGTGTGTTTGAAGGCAAAATGAATTGTGCTTAGGACAGAAGTTTATTTCAGTATCTCCTAAAATCTGGAAAATTTCTTCAGGCATGGTTTTCCATTACATTATTGTCCTCACTTCTGCAGAACAGTTTTTAAATATTAAAATTTGAGTCCATTAGTTGTTCATCATCCTGCTTCTCCCTGCAGCACATTTCTAAATAGCTGAAAATAAATAACACTTCTTTGCTCTCTTTTCTGTAAATGACCATACTCTGGAAGTCCTTCATTCTTATATCATAGACCCTTTTTTCTGAACTCTAATCATCTTTGTTTCTTTTTTAAGTTTTTCAGTCTTTTTTAAAGTGAGATTCATTCTTGAAATAGTGCTCCCACAGAAACAGTGCTAGTGCAAGTGGAAGGAAAATTTTAATGTTGAATGTCACATTCTCAACTAAATAGTTCAGTGTACTTTGCCCTCTTTTCTTTTGCAGCAATGTAATGTTGTTGGCTTGTAGACAACTAGTGATCAACTCAGTCTCTTAGACGACTGCTTAGCTAATTGTCCTCAGTTTGTACTCTCCAGCAGATTATTCTTGCTCTAGCAAAGTACTTTTTGCTTATCCCTGTCATAGCCCACTTTTTATAATAGACCATACAGCTAATTTGAGATTATTTCAAATTCTATTTGTGAAGATGAACTTTCTTTATCATGTCTCCAAATTTGATAAGAATATTCCATATTTCATTGTCCAAAATATTGATGATAACAGTATATAATCCTGAACAAAACGAGGAGGTCTTTAAGTACATTAGCAGATACTTTCTTCAATATTGACTTACACCATTAGTAATTAAAAAGGTTTTTGTAACAAAGTTTGAATATACTTTAATATTTTCATCTGTATAATATTTTTCAAATTTAGTTCTAAGAGTAGGACACAAAGTCAAAAGCCTTGCTAAAATCAAATATGGGGAAACGCTCTTCTTTTCAATTTAAAGGTTTGTTACTATGCTATATGAAGAAATTATTCTTAGTAGTTTGGTCTTGGCTATACTATAGTATCGTATAGTACTCTATAGTTTGGTCTTGACTAATTCATGTCAGCCAATGCTTATCTCCTTGTATTAACTTCTAAGTTCTTACAGGTTGCGCCTTGATAATTTTTTCCATACTTTGCTAGGTTTACTTCCTTTATACTTTTGCTTATCTATTTTATTTCTTCATCCATCTTTACTGACGCACACAGATAGAATACTTTCTGGTATATGATATTGATTAAAGTTTTTCAAGTTAGTCAAGTTGCAAGCATATTTGATATTTTTTCCTCTAACATCCAGCTTCTGGCTTCTTTAGCCCATCCTTCTGCGCAGAATTTTGCTTCCTAAATGTAGAGGTGGCAAAACAAGCACATTCCAAAAGCTGGCTAGACTGCCTGGGTGGATTTTATATCATCTTGCTTTAAGTATCTTCTATGTAGGCATCAACCTCTGAGCTTTTTCATTTAAATTTCTCTTTATGAAATTAAAAAAAAAAAGATCATTTTAATTCAGTTAATCAGATTTCAGCATCTTGTAATTGCCTCAACTGACTAAAGAGTAGCCTGCACAGATGCAGATGTCCTCTCTGTACAAATCTGTTCTTAGCCAAGGGAGCTCCTATCCCATCACTCTGTATTCTTTCCCCAGATTGTATCTGAGAAACAAATAGTCACTACAAAGCAATTATGATATTACTACCAAGACCTGCTTGGATTATTCTGATTTTCATCTCCATGGCTATGAATATGATAGTGGCCATCTTCTTTTCTTCTTTAATTCTAATCTGTATGAAGAAGGCTCTGAAAACTTAAGGAAAATTTATGCTTTTCCATAATTTAGATCTCCGAGTAAACACCCTTCACACTTAAGAATATTTTCTTGCCTATTTCATTAGCCTCCTGAGCTTCTCTGAGCAAGCTATATCCTTCAGTATTAATGCTGTGACATGTGAATCATCTGACAAGTTTTAATCAAGCAAATGCCAACTGAAGTAAAATGTTGGCCATGTAATACATCCTTCAGCTCCTCCTACTCACTTCCCACATAATCTGAGATGCCTGGTGGACCAACCCACCATTCTCCATTTTGCCCCTCCTCTGACCTTATGGTAAATACTTCTATTCTTGCCAATATTTAGACTTTTGTTAAGGCCAGGACAGTTCATACTGGTCTGAATTTTTATTATTATTATTAAACTGATTAAATAAATCAGTAAATTGGTGAGAGAGAGAGATGCAGTGCCACGGAGTTTATGGAACATTATCCCATGGTCAATGCAGCTGACATTCTGCTGGCAGCACCATCTGTTCACTCACGTATTTATCTGCATGTCACATCTGCCCCTGAGCCTTGACCTTTGATCAGCAAAACCGAAAAAAAGCCACCTGAGCTCCTGACCCTTTCACCCTCCCATTCACAGAGCCTTACAGTAGCTTTTAATCTGTGTAAACTCACTCCCAGTAGTGTTATTAACACCCACAAGGAACATGAGCACAGAGTAGTATTCAGTGGGTTGGAGGAGCCTTAGCAACATCTCAGTAACACCCAGCATTTGCATTCCTTGGAGGCCACATACCTCCCAGAATGGCAAGTCTTGTCAGCAGATGGGTCTCACTGTCACTCTTATCACCACTGTCATTGACAAATCTTACAATCTTTTCAAAAAAGTGGTGTTACTTGGTGTTTTTCATGCAACTGAATCCTTTAAATTCTTAACTTCATGAGACTTTCACATTCTTCTCTTCCAACCCCTCTCTGCTATATTACTGTCACTCTTGTAAAATAATAAATCTTCTGTTTGCAGAGAAATGCTCAAAAACATGAGTCCTATCTGGCAAGACACCAAGACAAATTAAAATGTAACAAGACAAAACAAAACCACATATTTTTTCTTTCTAGAGAGGCCCATGATTTTTCAAGCATGTACAAGTTTGGTAATTCCAGGGATCATTTTGCCAACCACAATTAAAAGTACAGTAGAATAAAAGAATACAAGCTCAGCCATCCTCAGGGGTAAGTGGTTAAAGAGAAGACAAATGTCTATAAATGTCTTTAGTAATAAGCTTTTGCCTTAGCTAAACCTCTGACTGCATTCTTGAAATAATTCCTGAAATACGCATTCACGAACAGTGCGTTTTTACAGTGGAAAGAATCAGTGCACACAGAAGCAGGGAACTTTCTCATAGACAAAATCATACTTTTGAAACCTTTTAAGAAACACCTAATTTTACATCTAATCATTCTCTTTGTAACACGTTGATTAGCTGCTGTGAGGATGCATCTTTTCCTTTCTTCAAATTAACAAAATAGTGGGAAGTGAATAAGAAAATTTTAGGGAAAATCTCAAATAAAGACAAATGTATAAACATTTTATGGCGCAAATAGAGACCCACTATGTAATAATAATAATTGCACATCACAATAAACATCTTCAGATCCTTTGTGGGAAAAATAGCCTCATTTTAAGAAGACTAAATAAGTAAGATCAGCTGTAATTTTAGCCCAATGAAAGATTTCTCATAACTCACTTATTGAATCAACTGAGAGGAAAGAATAAGCCTATAAATACTGGAAAAAAGAAACCACAAAAATCTGTGAAGGACAAAGCATCTCATAACATACACAGTGAGAAGTGAGTTAATACTGCCAGATCATCTCTACAAAAAATAATGGTTATGTTATTCTTTGAAACAAGCATGCAAAAGATAGATTCCAATCCAGAAGGAACATCATGCCCAAACAGGCAAGTCTTTTGGCACAAAATAGTCAGTGATCAAGAAAAGGTACAAGTTCTGTAAAGTTCACAGAGGACAAGCAGTGAAAATTTGAAACAGAAAAAAACATAACAGTGTTTAGTAATTGGAATTTTAAAAAGTATGTTGCAGCTGATAGCTGCATTTCCTTTTATATGAGCAATACAGAAGCATGACTGTCCAATTCAAGTAAAATCTAGGATATTCAACGAAGAAGTGGGGTGACAGTAGTCATAAGCAAGCAAAGGGAAAATTGCTAGAGAAAAAACGAAGCCCGTAAAAATGTTTTTTAGAGGAATGGATTCCCTATGCGAGAGTTGTGGCTGTTAGGGAGAAGGCAGAACAAAACAGAGAGGAGAGTGGCTCAGAGAATGGATATACACCCAAGATGTAAAAATAAAAAGTCAGAAGGATTGTCTGTCAAAAAGAAAGAATTAGAGAGATCACCTAATCAGGGCTAAGTGCTTCATGTACACCCTGGGATATGTTTTCAAAGTCAAAAATGATGAGCAGGTTGGGCTTGTTAATCTCAAATCTGGCAGGGTTACTACTAAATTTTAAAAGGATTTAAGGGCAGAGGTGAATGTGATTTGTAAAGAGAGTTTACAAGAGATGATCCTTGGAACCAGATGGAATGGTTGGAGATAGTGCTCAATAGCCCTGGGGACATGCAAGTTGCCTTGCATAGTACAGAGTCGGCCTTAGCCACAAAGGGAAGGCGTGTGCATTTGGCCAGCTTGGCATTAACAGGATTCCAAACACTAAAATCCCTGACAAAATCATGGTCATTGGGAAGGAGAACAAAAACAAGCAGAAGCAGCTTTGCCTAAATTGGGCAATAATGTCCTGAAATTAGTGTCAAATTTAATGAAATGATACCTTTACTTTATGCCTCTTGTTTATGCATTTTTGCCAGTCTCGCTGCTTGTACAGAAGGAAGACTAAAGAACGTGGCAAAACCAAAGTAGCAGCCATTATTAAACTGACTGCGATGTGTTCTTACAGTGCGTGTGGTAGTTATCACTGAGGTAAAACATGCATTTTTAACTACATTAATGTGTTAAGGGTAACACAATGCTAACAATCAAATACAGTTTTTCAAGATGTCCATTCTCACTGGAATGCTGCAACCAACAGCTACACAATATTGCACAAGCTTTTTTTCATTCCCTTGACACACTAGAAACATATTTCATGAATTGATGCTATACAACTTGCAGAAATGTTCCTTCCAACAGTCTCTAAATTATTTAGTCACTTCTTCATTTTTCTACCTTTCTATCATTTCTAAGAAAGACTTAGTGATATGTAAGAGAGAAATAAGGATTTTTGCATCATGTTCATTTTTACCCTTTACCTCATTAAAATACTTCTTGTCTTTTTGATGTTCTTTCTTCCAACAGCAGCTTATCAAATTTTCTTTTTTTCAAGTTAATGGATCTGATCATTTAAGGGAAAGCTAAGCATTACCTTACCATGGGAAATTTTACTAAGATAATGATAGCAGCCTGCCAGAGACCAGAAGATTTCTTTGCTGTTGTTTATGGTGCGCTGGCTCCAAGGCAGTAGCACAGCTATTGAATTTGCTGGCAGACTAACGGTACCTGGATACACAGAGTAGCCAAGATGCACAGCACAGATATCTGCAGGGAAACCAGTGATCACATCTGGCCTCCCTTTATTTCTGGCACAAAATCTCTCGTGGGCTATACTTGCCAATCTTTATCCTCTCCTTCACAAGTTTTTAAGAATTACCTTAAGTTTTATTTCCTTATCTGTGGGTGTGGGTTCATTTAAAGGGTGAGAATTTTTCTTGGTTCTGAATCATCATGATGTAACTATTTGAGGAGAACGACATTTTATTCCATCTGTGAGGATTTCAATGCATCCGCAATTTTCCCTTTGCTTGCTCATGACTACTGTCACCCTACTTTTTCATTGAATATCCTAAACTTTACTTGAATTGGACAGTCATGCTTCTGCCACAGCCACAGCAACCTGATCTGCTCAGC
Source organism: Penelope pileata (assembly GCA_013396635.1). NCBI lineage: Eukaryota > Metazoa > Chordata > Aves > Galliformes > Cracidae > Penelope > Penelope pileata. The sequence continues at coordinate 29,743 of WBMW01002665.1, forward strand.
TCAGCCATCCCAGAGTCCTTGGTGGTCTCCTCAGAAGCTCGTACCCTGCTTGGAGTGAAGTGGTAGCTGACGAGGGAGAGTTCCAGGGGACAATCCATAACATACAAAAGAGGCAAAACAAATGGACCACAGTCATTGTCAACAACAATTTGTTTAGTGTTAATATGGTAAATAACCATTTGAGTCCTAACTTATTCAATTTCACAAGCTAAGCAACCAGTATGAATTCTCTACAAATCTGGCTCATGAACTTCCTATTTCTCAAGGCTCCTGGAGTAACCAATGTCTGATGACACAAAAATACATCAAGAAACTGCAGGTTTTATTTTCTGCTACCTTTGAATTTCCCAAGGCCTCATCTCAAATCTACTGAGAATAGAAGAACCTATATGCTTGTTCTTGTTCTTCAAAAGAATATTTTGCCTTTTTCTTTTATAATTTGACATGCAATCAAAATTGTTTATGCCATGTGGTTTTCCACATGCAATTTCCTTGAAAGTTAAGATGTCACTATTTGCTTTATTGTGGTTTCACAAGTAATTAGTAAGAGGGGATCTCTACCTTTGATGATATCCAAGACATGAAAGGGCAAAGCCCTGAGCAACCTATCTTCTATGAATGATAGCCTGTAATAAATTATTCTGGAAATTTTGAGATTAGCTGAGATAGGAGAACAAATTCCCTAGACAAAGTCTGACAGCAGCTATCAAACACATTGACTATATTATTCAACTCATGACTTCCCAATAACTGTATGTGTGGTTTTTAAAAATAGGAATATTTTTCCAGTCAAATGTTGAATTTCAGGAAGTGAGAGAATCCTAAACTGAAATGTTCACCCAATTGAATTGCATTTTCTCTGCAAGTTTGTTGGTGAGTCACTCTAAGAATGATATTAAGTAAATAATATATTTTCAACTAAATTTAATGAAATAAAGGGATTGTTTTTCTTGTTATTAGTTCCATGTATTTTATAAAGTTACTTATAAAATTTACAAAATCACTTTCATGGTGATTTGTGGAAACGTGGTATCATCTTATGTTTTTATTAAGGTATCGAGTACACTCTATTACTGACAAGGAAGAAAACAATTTAAGCTGTGTCAGCTTTGTACTTTTTGATATGATCCAGGCACAGAACTTCATGTTGTTTCTTCTACATCACTTACCAGGCCTCTGGAACTTATCCACGTCTCCTGTTTTGCAGATGAATTCGAATCAGTTTCTGCTCAGTCTAAGCAATGCATTTAGCTAACATGAAAATAATTTATTGTCTTAGCAGCATTTATTAATCTGCAGACATGACTGATAGCTATCAGTTGAATATGCTGCTGTTTGCTTGCTACAGTTTCCTGTGACTAGCATGTCTGTTATTCAAACAGACACTAAGGTGTCCTAAAATATAGTTTCTTCACAAGTATATTATGTAGATAGTACATAAATGAGATACAGCTACAGATATATTTTATATCTAAAAGCAGTATTATTTTGTTGACAAGGGACACTTCATTGAAATCATCTCTAAATACATGAACATAAATATTATTTCAATGACTTTATTTATTGGAAAGATATCACAAACCTCAATCTTCACAGCAATGAGCAGTGAAGAGAAACATGCTATGAATATGCCCCCTATGTCCAAGATGAGACAAGTTCTCAAAATGAACGCACAACAAAAACAATAAACAGTGATCCATTATCAGACATCCCTGACTCCCCCCCAAAAAATAATTCAGATGAAAAGATGCGAAAAATTAATACAATCTTCAGATAAACTGAAAAGTACAGGAATCATTCTCTGCTGCATCATTATACTGTTAAGCTACTGTATACGCCTGGTAACTCAGCCGCTCATGGGCACTTTAGTCATTAAATGGCATCCTTTGTGATGTTAGAAAAAATGTCTGCCTTCCAGTCAAAGCAAGAAGAATGCATGTGAATTTCATTGTCTTCAGTATGACTCAATGAACATCAAACGGAAAGCACAGCTGTCCCAGAGCCTTCTGTGGGAACTACTAGCATTCCACCACCAAGCTTCGGTTTATTGGTGCCATTTTTTTTCCTTTGCTTTTCTTTTCCTTGTGTATTCCTGTCTTATGAGTTACATTCTAATGGATGTTGGTGTGCAGATATGCTTACTTTAAGTCTGAAATGTAAATACTTCAAGCAAACATTGCAGCACAACTCAGAAAGTACATTTGAGATTATTTTGAATGCTTGCAGACAGCTGCTAGTACTGAAAATTGGATGTCTGCAAAGGAACAAATAAGATTATTTTTGTGGGGTTTTTTTCCACTTTTTTTGGGTGGAGAGGGCTGGGGGGATGGGAGGAGGGTGGTCTATCCCTTCCGCTTTTCACTTAAGTAGAAATGGCAGAGTGGAAATTACATCTACATCTAATAGCTATGTAGTCTGAACCATTTAAATCAGGCAATAAAAAAATTAGAAAAGGGTGGAAAATGTGTTGTCTAATCAGTACTAACCATCAAATCTAAAGTTAAACATTGGCATTTATGAACCTATCACAAATATATTACTGGACTGCTTCTGAAAAAGACAAGCAAGTTCTATCTGTAGAACAAATACATTTGCACATCAATAACAAAGGGATGTTTGTGTTCAGCCTAACTCTCTTAAAAATGGCAACCCAATAATTCCAATAATTGAAGTTGATCTTCTTTTGAGAAGAAAGAGACCTCCTGAATGAAGGTTATTATTAAATAACATGAATTAATAGCTGTTGGAGTGATGAACAGGGTATAGCAAGCATTCATAAATTATTTAGTTTCAGAGCGACACAACACTCTCTGTAAATGCTTATAGGAAGGCATATATTAAATATTAATCTCTACTCCTGCCAGCACCTTCAGTAGAAGCAGGAACGCTATTATGCACAATTCAAAGGACAGAGCTATTTGCTTCTGTTGAACCACATCCCCTTCAAGCCTGCAGGAGACTTTCACATTGGCTGTTTTTCAAAGCCATGTTCTCAACGTTCTCCCCAGTGCTTTCTTTCGCCCTGACAGGTGCTGCATTGTCGCTGGCGGGCTAACAGCCAGTGTTTTGGCTCAAGGCCTTCCTCAAGGAGGCTGGCATATATCCAGATGACGACAATACAACACCTGTAATAAGAAAATAGAAGTAGAGAGATTTTATTTATTTATTTTGGTACTGTAAAGAGCTTTCATTGTATAACCTTCTTCTCTAAATGGACTTTTTGGATGATGGAGTGCATTCTGGCTTTAGGTACAAAATAGCAAAGTTGCACTGAAACACAAGACACAAAGCCCCAAACTAAAAAGATCACTACTGATCACTGCTGCACAATACATACCAAATATGCCTTGTTTCATATGATTGACATCATGCAGTCATTGTCTCTTCTAACCCAATGTTGAACAGGACAGTTATTTGGAGTTATGGAAAGGAAAAAAAAGAGAGGGTATTTGGAATTACGGTATATAGAACACTTCATCTACTTGTTGTCACAGCTTACCTATGCACAGTGGTATACCTTATAACTCCTGCGAGGGTTTACTGTACCATAAAGGCAGATGTCATTGGAATACTCCAACTTCGAGAGAAATTTAATTATAATTGTAAATGTATTTAACCATACATTTATGTAAAATGAAAAACAAACAACAAAACCCCTAAACAGTTATTCTAACAGGAAAGCAATACCAGGAAAATTTGGAGTTTATGTTCAAGCTAACAAAATCTAAATGTTTATTATGTAATTCAAGGGTATGTGAAAGGCACACACCCTGAAATTTGCCAAAAGCATTGCATCTGAAATGCTAGCACACCTGTGACAGCTGAAACACTTAAATGCTGCAGTAAGACAGAGATATACATTTATTAAAAAAATATATTTTAAATCAGGGATACTGCACTATTAAAAAGAAAATCTGGTGTACACATAGATTTCATATGATTTTGAATTATGAAAATCTTGACTTTCAGACTCAGGCCACTTACACAGATCTAGCAACATTTAAATTATTTTAAGATAGTATTACAGAGGTTGAATGAAATTTCACTGTTAATCAGTTCATTAAAAAAGGAAAACTGAAGGTGTCTGATTGTCTTCTGTCTGATTTTTTACTTCAATAATTACTTTTCAACATAAAAATCTCAAATTATAACAAAATGTACCCTCAGATTATTTTGATAACTTTCTAAAGAAAACAAAATGCAGTAGCAAACAGGGAGGATAAAATATTATGACTGTATATACAATGAAGTGTAGATGTACCAATGGTAGTCTGATTTTTATTAGATGACACATATCTCCAACTTAAAGAAAAAGTCCTATATGGAGGAGATAATGTAGCAAGACTTCAATGTAGGATAGTTTATTACCTAAACAGTATGTACAAACTCTAAACACGAAAATAATGAGTAAAAGAAATCAGACTATTTACATTTACATTTTTTTTTACAAATTGTTTTTACAAGAAGCATATATTTTTCTCTAAATAAAAGGACAGACACATAAGACCAATCTTTTTGTATTACATACATAAATAAATACTGACTTTAAATGACCGTTATAGGAACATAATTTCTACAGCCAATTTGGGTAACAGATAAGCAGTTCTGTTCCCTCTACTACAACATAATTAAGTAAGAAGGAAAAATTTTACATATAGAGCTCTGTTAATAACTCTGTAAAGTGTACCTTACTAATATATTCATTAGAGGTAATACAGTCCTTACACTTCATGCCCACAACTGAACAATGAGTTTTGGCATGCAAAACCATACATAATCATCAACATCTGCAGGTATTCATTTACATTTTTTTAAATAAAGGGTATTCTTAATTATTTAAAACTACATGCAACAGCTTATTAGCATCATATTCCTGGTTACAACACACAAGTTTGCAAAACATTACTTTTAGTAATTGATGTTCGCAGGTACTGATCAAAAGGATAGGAATATACTTGGCACATAGCATAAGAAAATGAATTAATAAATAAGTCAATATCACAACTACATTTACATATACACAAGACGAAAAAAAATTCTGTGGTGTTGTAGTATACTTCCAATCCACTGACTTCTTCTGTGCTTATGGAAGTTTGCTTTTCTGTGCACCTTCCTGAATCAGAGCCTGCTTATCTGAAACTCTCCCTGACTCCAGTAGGGAGTATGGAGATGAAATTATTGTCAAATAAATTTACTCAGGATTTAGGTTTCTATATGTTTCTGCTAATACAAATGGTAAAATTCCCATTCACAGTAGCAATAACAATTTATCTGATCTTGTGTGTGACCATGCCAAACATTAATGTCAATGTTAGCATTGCCACACTTCAGCTCTTTCTGACGCCACTAAGCTGAGGATGCCCAGCATTTCAGAAATTAGTTTGTTTTCATGTACCGAATTCTTAATGAATGTTCAAGGTGTTACAGAGAATAGTACAGCACAAATTCTGTCTTGCTTTAATTTCCCCTACTCTATAAACAACTCAAAAACCATCAAAAAAGATATAATAAGAAAACACCATTGTCTTCTTAAACAAAAATAACTGGTGAATAAAAAAAAAATCCATTTCACAAAGCAGATAGTAAAAATGGCTTATCCTTATAATTCTTTCAGAAATACAGATAAATAAAATGCATCCAGAAGTCACCTGACAAATCCATCAGAATCGTACATAGAAAATAATGTTAGTGTAAAGGTGCAGAGTATCTAAAAGTATCCCAATATCTAAATTAATTCTGTATTATGCAACATCATTAGAGAAAGTAAACCTTTAAGTAGTGAATCCAGAAGTGAATAACACGTCTATTTTTCAATTAAATGATTAATGTGGTTTAGGACAGTTAATTATTACAACGACCTGTACAATTCATCAAACAAGGCTTTATGAATTAGACACTAGCAATTTCAAATCAGTATTGCTAAATTCAAAGAATAATCAGCAAAACGAGTGCTGAGATGTGAATTTAACCTCCATGCATGAGCTTGGTTGATTTATTTTTTTTTTTTTTCATTTGGGGATCACTTGAAAGGTGAGTTGATAAAGACTTTTGTAGAAGAAAAAATTATTTTACATCTCATTGGACTCTGTATAATACTCAACACAATTCCACTTTAACAATTTTTTTTTTTGGATGGCCAGAATCTACTTCAGGGGAAAACAGCCTCCACATTCTTTAAAAGTATATTGCTGCTTTTAAAAGAAGAATGTTTTAAAGAATGTTTCAAAGAAAGTGACATCAGCAAACACTAACAATTTTGTTTCCTCTCAGAAGAATAAGGCTTCCACTCAGCATTTAGGACTATGATCACACAGGGCTGCTAACTTAGAGTTTATCTCCAAACCAGGTTTGGCATCATTATAATAAAAACTGACATCCATGTACTGTGCTTTACCATGTCACTATGAATGTAACATAATTTCACTAATATAAATCAAGTCACTGCAGAATTATTCCAGCATAACTGGAACAGACTCTGATGGAAAGGTTTGAACAGAGGTTTTTAAAGAAGCCCATGGTAATATTTGCCCTGATCTCACTGAAAACTACTCTTAGCAAACACCACACAAATCCCTTCTATCCTCACTTTATGCCCTGTGCAACCTAAATGTCAAAGCAATGCTGCACACCAGTTCAATTCATATTGTTTTCTTTGTGAAGTCTTGTATACATGAAACACTCTTGCCCCTCAAAAAGTCTCTGAGACAATGGCCTTCTGCCAAAATTGAAAATAAACCTATTACACTACACATTTTATGAAGAAGTTCATCTGTTAACTTAATATATTTTGGAAAAGATGAGATGACAGAGTGGCAGAGGAAGGGATTAAAAGCAACTCAGCCTTATATATGTTTAAAACAACTGTCAAAGGTCCAAATCATATAGCAATAGAAATGGACTGGAAAAGTTCTTGGTCACTGAGTGCATATTAAAAAAGACAACAGGCAAAGCAGAAAGAGAATGGGAAAAAAGAATACTTTAATAGCAAAGATGGAAATGCAGAAAAACTGGAATGAGCAAATGACCAGAAATTGTTTCCTTCACCCACTGTAGTATCACCCCACATGCATCAAAAAGCTATAAATTTCAGTACAAATTATGTATGATTATTTTTTGAATGTTCTAATATGATAAATATAACTGTGATCCTCATTTTTAGTATTTCATATCTCTGTATTTGCTTTTCTATAACACAATTTGTAACCAAAGGAAGGAAAACATATTTACCACTAATTTCTGAGCTCCTCTCACTGAGTGTCTCAGGCTGACATGAAGTAAATGTGTCTGTGGCATCTGCTGGTATTAAAAACTGGCTACTTTGTCAAGTTAGACTACTGAATGCTTGAGGTATGGTAGCCTTATATGATGACTCAGGGAGCAGTGGAACCCATGCCAAAGAATGCAGGAGCATTTTAAACATCTTGAACTTTAGAAGCTGATTATTTGTATAAACGTTTGTATGGATGTTTATTGGCAGATGCTTTCCACCCCTGAATGATAAATCCAAGTAGTTTCTGTTTACTATCAAAGGATTTCTCAATGTGTGGCAAATTATTCTAGACAGTTTATATTGCACAATAAACACAATATGAATTTCCTTATGGGTAAAAAGGGCACCTTTCTGCCTGAATTTGAAAAATACATTCAAATAAACTATAAGTCAATACTTTCCAGATGCCAGAGTATTGTCACATAATTCTTTCTGTAAGCAGAATAACATGGAGCCAATACATCCATCCTTCTGTTCAAAAGATCCATGGGGAAAAGAGATATGTACGTCACAAGACAGAGAAACCAAAAAAAGTAGCTCTGCAACTACTAGAATAATAAATGTGCCCCAGAATTTCCATTTTAAAATGTTAATATTAACTATTCAGGCTTTTATCTAGAAAATCAGAATTTCTTTTAAAGATAATATCCAAAAAAATATAAGTGGAGTTAAAGATCATTCTTGCAAATCTATCAATTAATTGTATTAATCATCATTAATTATAAACAATTGTATTATTTGTCATTTGTTTCTTTATAATGAATGGAACATCTGCCCTATATATAGTTTAACTGTTAACTACATAGTATAAGATCTACATACTGAAATGTTACTTCAGAAGAGATGGTTGACTATGCAAATGTATCATCATTCTCTGCAGTGATGCCACTGCTATTAAATATTGACTATTTAAGGGTTTCTGCTTCTGGTACCTGCTTTACTTATTATCTCCTTATTTCAGACAAATGGATATCTTCTTTAATAGCAAAGTACATGAGGGCTTAAAATGTTGAAAGGCAGAGCTTTAAGTAAAATAGATCATTTAAACACGTTGATGACAACATGGCCTCCAGTGTTCAAATATGCATCAGAGGAAAATCTTTCAAATATTAACATTGAAGCCACTAAGACAAAAAGCTGCATACACTGCACCGTTTCAATCTAATTTAAACACAGAAATACAAAAACATTATAAGGAACACACTTTCAATTTTCTCCCAGGTGTTGAGTTCGATGCAATCTTCAATTTGTTGAAAAGTGGTGGTACCGAGATGGTATTTGCTGTATGCTTCATCCTGGCCTAGGTACAAATACAATTCTTCATGACTAAATTACATAGGAGTAGAAACAGATTGTACAGCACAGTAACTTCCACTGGAAAACTGGATTATTTGCTCCTACATATGCACCTTTTCCTAGCCCCACTTAGGAGCTCAGTTTTCTCTCAGTTATTTGTATAATCATCTGAACCAGTTTAATATTTCTCCGGGGGTGGCTTGTAGTGGTGAGAATGATGTTGTTTCAGATGAGGTCCTAGACAAAAGAATAGGAAAATACACACACAAGAAACTCTCAATATGTAATGCAGTCATTTATTAGATTTTACTATAAAGGTCTCTTGAGGCCTCCAGCTTGCAAGCCTTCAGCTTATAAGGGAATTGCCCGTGCTGGCAACTATGTGCATATCCAGTCTAGACATCTTTTGTGGGACTGAGAAAGGACAAAAAGATTCAAGCAGATGAATCTTGGAGTAATCCACTGTAAATTTTGTTGGGCTTCACAACAATGAATCGTGCTTTTCCAAAAGTAATAAAATGCTTGAAACAGCCATTATGAAGTTTGTACAGCTTTAGAAATATGATCAGGCTATAACCATAGTGGACTGAATGCACCCCCAAAAAATCTAGCCTTGAAAGCTAAGCCTAGGTAGTATGCCTAGGTAGTATTTGGAGAAAAGACCAACTCTGAATCCCAGGAACTGAAGGCATAAGCCTATAGGTACGATATGCATAAGCTGTGGTAGAATGCAGTGGCAAATGTAAGGCCACAGAAACTAAATGAGCAAAACACTATATTTGATTCCATCATTACTGATAGACAGTTAGGGAGTAAAAAGCAATATTGACGTGCATGTTATGTTTACGGACTTCTGCTAGAGCTAATAAAGATTCCACGGCTTGAGAAACCTATTTACATGTGTAGAAGTTTTTAACGCATAATCACATGCCAAAACAGGACACTACTTACTGTGGGGTAAAAAAGGAGGAAGATCAGGTGTCCTGAACAATTTTATTGTAGCTGGTCCTTCCCCACCAGTCGTCAACACTTGAACTTCCAATCGGTATAGCATTGATGGCCTCAGATTGGGCACAGTGAGTACATAATGATCCTAACAAAAATAAATTACGTTAATTCTCATAGCATCTAAAAATAAAGCACGATTGTTCTACTCACACAAATCAGTGGTTTAAATTAGTGTCACTCACAAATTATTTTTTTAGAAATCTGTAAAAAGGATTTAACATATGCATTACTTATTCTTTTTAAACAAACAGATTCAGTATATATACTTGCTCTTATTTTACCTTTTTCTGTAAACTCTACTAATTGGTAAATAAACACATGGCAATTTTCAGGTCTGGGGCCTCTGCTGCAGCTAGCACTGTGGCTACACTGATTATAGCAAGTTTGGCCCAAAATATACCACGAAGATTAGCTCTTCTGTTCCCATTTCTGGCAGGACAGCTTATGAAATACCAGTATCATCCTCGCTTCTCATTGCTCTGTACCTTATGTGGTGACTCACACCTGTGCAAAATAATTTTAGTGTAAGTTTATAAATGTTCCCAGATAGGAATACATCTAAGAAATGAAGGACATTGAGGAATCAAAGTCCTAATTCACCTTATTCCAAGCTAAAAAGAACTGAAAAAGCACACTGTGGACCAGTCCCGGGGACTGGAGAGTAGGGCAGAGACACTGGGCAATGCACACACAGTGTGCTCATCCAATCAGCCAGAATTTGCACAGCAAACTGTTCTGGCAGACAACATCCCAAGAGCACAGCAGTGGGATGAAAGTGGGCTGTGAGAACAATGGATAATTTGTTTTTCCTGACAGATCAGAAAGCGAAGGAGAAAGAGAAAGGGAAGGGGTAAAAGTGTAGCTTTACTGCCAAATTAGTGTATATAGTTAGAGGGAGCTGCTCTTAAAAAATCTTGCCTAAGCTGTTCCACTACATATGAAATCCTCAACGGGTAGGAGAGAGAAAGAAATGCCTACATCACATTCATACATTCACTCTGCTCTTTCAGGTGCTCCTTGGACATATGCACTTCATCTCTGGATGCACAATTATTAAATTTTTAACAATCAGAGATGACCAATGAGAACGGGTGAATGATCCTCACCATGAACCACTGTCATGGTTTCTGAGAGGTAGGAGATACAATTTCAGCTCAAACCAGTGTTTTGTGCAAATTAACCAGGTGCCATGAATAGATAGGTAGATATGGTGGCTTGTAATTAAATATAAGAAATCTCCAGGCTCTACAGTAGTAAAACCAGATTAAAACAAAAATAAACAATTAAAGCATAACACAATGTAAAGAACTGTTGTAAATAAAACATAATAAATATTTAAAATCTAGCTGAAAATAATGATGAAAAATGAAATCATAATTCTGAATAAACAATATGCAAAACAAAAAATGAAAAGTGAAATTAAGAGTAACATCTCATAGTCTGTAACTTTGTTGAAGTGTCTGTCTGCATTCTAAGGTCTGTGACAGAGTAACCTCTTCAAGGTAATGGCTTGTTGAAGTAATCAAGGTTGTATCTGCTTTGTGCTTCTGCTTTAGACTGTAGATTGAGCTTTGGATGAACCAGTGTGGATCACATTGAGGCTGTACAACTGTGGAATAAAGCAGCTCTGCACACTGCATAGTAGCTTGCCACACAGTTTTGGAACATCCATCGTCAACTTTGTTACTCTGCCTGAAAACTGGCTTTGAAACACAAGGGACCATAGCCGTAGGGCAGTCTGTGAGGAATTAAGACAGAATTGTGGGAACCTTGTTTTGGACTTGTGGAAAATGTGTTGAATGTAGCCTGTGTTCAATACAACATTTTATGCATTCTTTGATGAAACAAAATTTGTGAAAAGACTTCCAGTCGATTTTGCTTGAGACACAATTGCCTTGATCCATGTCGTTAAAGTGCATGGAAAGATTTCCAACATTGTCAGGAGACTTTGGATCAAGACCAGCTGCCTAACTTCTTTTGTTGACTCTGGTGGACTTGGCAATAAAGTCTTAATGAACTATGGTGAATCTGGCAAGAAAGACTGAAAGAAGTGCTCTTCACTTGCTTCTGCTGGAGGAGGAACTGAAATAGCAAAGACCGTCTTAAAGCTAACGGGGAAGAATTCAAATTAATCAATCTTACACTTTCAAGAAACAGTAAAATCTACTTTTTTATTTGTCCATCGGACAACAGCACATATTCACAGAAGGGAACATGATTTTTATTTTTCTTACTGTAATGAGTGACTCAAATGAAAAAAAAAACACCTTAAATCCATCAAATTTATTGACTTGGACACAAAATAATTAGTAAAACTATAGTAATCACCAAGTTGAACAGTCTGATCATCAAAAGAAAATAAAAAGTATCTTTTGACACACAGATGATATCTTCCTCCCTTCAGGCATTTCTCAGATAATGGATTCTAATTTGACAATTGTGCACATTAAAATGTTTGATGTGCCATAGAGAAGAGTAGTTTTCTTTGCATTTCCAACAAGGAGGACAAAATTAAAGCTCTTCCTGTTCAAACTTGCCTGCAGAGCAGGATAATGCTATGTGTGACATCTGCATTACCACTAAAAATTAAAAATATGCACACAATTATGAAGCCACTAGAAAACGAAATGAACAAGTGACTTACTGCTGGCAGTATCTGTGACTGTGAAATGATGCTGTTGGGCAAGCTGTTCTGTCGGCTTTCCGTGGTTACTTCTGCCCACGTGACTTGAAACCCTGTCATGGGCTGCTGAAGGACTGCCTTAGATATCTTCCAGGAAAAATGACCAGTGATGTTACCTTCCTGAACAATGAAAGACGCAGATAGATTCTCGGGTTTGGCCAACACTTTGGGTAGAACCGGCGCTATAAATTTGGGAAGCAAAAAGATAAGCTAAACTTTGAGAGGTAATGTTCCATAATGTTCATTTAACTTCACAAATCAAGGTCAGAGAGAACTCTCTTATTGGTGTTACTCAGGATCTTGCCAGCTTTCTGCCATCACATTTTCAGTGTTAGCCAAAGCCTACCTTTGTCATATTCCATTGGCATTTGGGGTCAAGTTCAAACTCTAAATCAAATTCTGTCAGCTACAGGTGACAGAAATTAAAGTCTATGGTATGCAAAATTATAAATGCTTCATTCACAGGCAACCAGCTTGGCAGACCTCTGTATTTCAGAATATCTGAGCTGGTTTTCAAGACCAAAAGAACTCATAGCATAGCACAGAGCTCCATGATGCAGGCAAAAAGTAAAATTCATGCTCTAAAACTGTACTGCAAGTAAATAGGTACATTCTGATAAGGTGAAACTTATGCCTGAGTTGTAGTTGCCCAGGAAAAAAATTGTTAACGCTCAAAGTTGTCAGGAAAAGAGAGCAGGAAGTTGTAGCCATTGCCAGCAGGACTCTGAGATGACCCTGAGGAGCATGGGAGCACCCTTGGGGGCACCAGAAACTCAAAGTGAGAGGGCCACTCTTGCTGAAGACAGAGGTGTTCACACTTAGCTATGCAAAGCTACAGCTGACCTAACCTAGTGCTGGCAATGGCCCTGATTCAAGTGAGTGGCTGGTTTAGCTGACACTAGAGATCCCTTCCAAACAATTTCTCCATTATTCTCTGATTTTACATAACCTTTTAGCTATACCTTGAATTGTGGCAACACTGTAGAAGATATGAATGCCTAGAGAGTCACTAACCTAAACAAAATCAAACTGAAAAAGTAGCTTGAATCAGTAGCAGAACATTCAAAGGATGGATCATGCCAGCATTGTAATAACAGCTATCATTCATCATTATAGTGAATATAACTTGGACACTATTCCTCCTTACAAAACTAAAGACTATGTAATAACAAATGTCGTCATGTTTATAAATAGTCCTCTGAAATTATAACCTAATTGACAAAACACTAATGTGATTACCAAAATCTACACTGCTCTGTATTTCACTTGATTTTTCACATACGCATTAGTCATCTTTTTTTGCTGTTGTTCTGAAACTTTCATATCCCATTTCAGAATTGTTTTTGAGTATTTTTTTTCAGTGATTTTAAGTGCATTTGAAACTATTTGGCAAATTCAGCAGAACAAGCCTTACCTTCTTCAGCAGGACAATTAATGTGCTTATGGGTTTTTTCTTTAAATGAAGAGCAAGGTGGGGTGACAAAGAAAATACTCTCAGCCTTAAAACGACTTTTAGACTTTGTAGGTAAAACAGTTACTTTATATTTGCATGAAAATGACAGGTCCTTCAGAATCATGTAGTTCTCCTAGAATAAGAAAAGCATAAAGAGAACATGATGCAAATAGCTCCCTAGGAGAAAAAAAAGGAAATATAGGATTGGCAGATGATGAAAATTTTTCTCCAATAAAATATTTTCCTGACATACTTAACACATACTAACACAGTTGTTAGTCACAAAACAAAGCAAACATTGCTTATGTTATGATTATCTTCAGAAGTAAAACGTATTAGCATATACAGTTCCTTCACCGTGCTATATCAAAGCAACTAAATTCTAGCATTTAGAACAGTCTCTAACATGATGGTAGTAGGTGTACCAATTTGAAGATTTAAATACTAATCAAATTAAGTAAATGTAAGAAAGCTGAGTTAAGGTGCTGTAAATGACAGGCTTTGTCTACATTTAACTTTTCTAAAGCGTATTCAAAGTTCAGCATGGCACTATGGATCTACTTTTTTCCTCTTCAGTACATTAACTACTCCTGCCTTCTTATCAGGAAGGTAAACTCCACGGCTGAACTACGAAGTACAATTCTCCTTTTAAAGATAATGACAGAAGAATGAAATTTTACACAAAGTCTAAGTGTTCTTCTAACTCCTTAATGTTACCTAACGTATGCTTGAAAATCACAGTTTGAAGCTCTAACAGAAATAAAATTGTGAGGAAAAAAAGGGTTTCTTTCTTTTGTTTTGTTTTGTTGTTCTGGGAAAATGTCCAATAATACTTTTGTGGCTAATGTCCCAAGTCTTTCACTGTCTTTTAGATCTTTCCTTCTCTTTGGAATCATTAATCTCCAGTGTTTTTCTGCACAACTCCCTCTTCTTTGGAAGTGAATTCCAAACTAGGTTAGCCAAAGCTTCACTTGAAAGGCCATTTTCAATAGGACACAGAGCCTGGGCTGAGAATGGACTTCATTCCCCATCTTTTACCTGCTGGGAAAGTGCTCTAATAGATTTGACTCCTACTTAAAATTGGAACTGGATTGGTTTTATTTTTTTATAAGAATAATATAAAACAACAACAAAAAAAACCCTGTTCCATTCATTTAAAACTACTGAAAATTGACATTTGCTTAAGCTGCTGGTGCATTTAGGCAAAGATTTCAGGTTACCCCCTGTAGCCAGTGTTTCCCATTCACTAATTAAAGCAGATACTTGATTGTAATTTGGGGTTTTGACTGAACTTCATGAGACTTCATATCCACGCATATCTCAAAATTCACTCTGAAAACAGCAGATTGTGTAATTCCAGGGTTCATGGACTGTGGATGAAAGCCTAAATGCTCAACACTAGAAACGTAAGACCTTTATCCGCCTTGACCTAGCATATTGAGTATCAAACTCTTTGTAGCAGCATCCTTCTGATTGCTTGACAAAATAGTCAGCCCACATAGTTTCACAAAACAGATTGTACAAATTGATGTAAAATGACTGAGAGAAAATTAACTAACTAATCCCACAATGCATTTGGCTAGATGTACAAAGAATCTTTCCTCAAACTTTCTCCTATTTTCAATGTGCATAGCTTGAAATATTGAGACTGATCATAACATTATATCAAAATCATTTTTTAATCCATCTCTAATATTTGCTGTGCTGACTCCATGAAATAGTAAACCTTACAAGCTAACAGCCTTTTGTGTGAGAAGTTATTTCTTTTTATTTATTTTAGTTATATTCGGCATTAACTCTACTCAATTGATCTGGTAGTACAGGTCAGGGTAAGAAGAAAAGATGAATTACATTTTATTTCACTAGTGATAACTCCCTAAATCAGTTATGATGTACCAAACACAATATTGTGTTGTTCAAATAATTTTTTACAGGGTGAGATGACACTAGATTGCCAGCAAAATGAGCATGAAGAACATCACTGCAATATATATTTGTCCAGACATGTACTTACATGAGGCTGCTCTCCTTATCTGATCTGTCCAACTTCCACATTTAATATCTAGTATTTTTCAACTATTGTCCTTTTTTCCTAATTCTATTATTCTTCTCAGAGTTGTGAAAAACACTTGCATGTCTAAGAAAACCCTAGTTTATTAATTGTTATTATTAATCTTCAGTATTTGTACTGTGCTAGAGAACTATAGTTCTAATTATAAAGCAAGATGTGTTCTATATGCTGTAGACATATATAATAAATTTGTCTGCTCTTGTCTTCTGGATTGCACCAACAAACAAAACATTGTAATTTTAGCCTAGCTTGGATTTAAAAACAAAAAACAACAACAACAACAACAAAAATCACTACACCAGATGTACCATTTCTATCTTACTTATGTATGAAACATGGTATAAAACAAACTGTTATGTTACAGAACCATACTTTCTTTGGTGCTTAGAAGCTATTCAGAATCAAGTAGAAGTCTGAATGCAGACTTACGTAAGTCAGCTCAGTTACTTTTCCAAGTCCCTTGGTGTCATTGTGCGCACAGGACTCCAGTAACCAGTGGACTTGGAATTGACTCATGTTGACTTCTAAAAAAAAAAAAAGAGGAAAAGACATATTATAATTACGCTTTCACAACTGCAACTTTTTCAGCATTTTTTTGGATAGAAATAGAAAAAGTTTTAAGTCTTCTAGAGCTAGTAGTTCCTCACATGTTCACAAGCACTTGTTAATAAAATGAAGCATTATACACTTACATATCTTAAGCCATGCATCAGCTAACTAGGGGATAACTTTAAAAACAGAGAATTGGCTTTTTTAGAAATGTAAGCATCTACTGATGTGAGCATTAAAAAAAAAATCTCAATGTTCCTCCTTCTAAACATCCTGCAAATTATGGGAATAACTTTCCGCCAGCTGCCTGAGACTGTTTATGTCATCAGAGCATTGTAACATCATTGCCTGGGAATACTTGAGAAATCTGTACCTGGAGGTATGTGAAAATGTCTGCAAGCCCCTGAGATTTACCCTTTCAGAATGTATTATAATACCTGTCCGGCATTTTCCAAGTAAAATTTTAGACCTGACTCTTAGGAGTAATACCAGAGCTTTGAGTTTATTCCCATTTAAATCAATGACAAATCTTACAGCAGTATCAATAGTATAAACTTCCAAGCAATTTCCAGCTCCTCATTTCTTGAGAACCCTACAAAATAATTGTAGAGGTAGGCATCATATTTTATAGCTGCTTTTCTCAATACTGATTGCAAAAGGAAGAAAAAAAAAAGGCAATAAAGAAGTAGACAAAAGAACAAGTGCAAATACATTCTGGATTTACTTCTCCTCTGTCTTTATACAGGGGGTGCAAAATTACATGTTTCTTACTATTAATTAATTTGGTATGACATAGCCACTAATGCCAAGTGACTGAGTTTCAGGAGCTAAACCAAATATCTTTGCTGCCCTTAGGGCTGACCTGGCATTAAATTGCTATGAGCAAGTTGGATGCAGAAGGGAAGGATTATAAATTAAAGAGAAAATAAGTAGTATCTGAAACTAGTTAACGGTATTCTGGTAAAAAGACTGATGAGAAGCCTCCTTGAAATAGATTTTTGTAGCAGCTGTTTTCATTACAACATGTATGCTAATTATTTGCATGATTTCTTTGGAAGCCCAACATTCTCTCAAAAGGAAATGTCTAAAGAAATAACTTATCATAGAATCATAGAATCATAGAATGGTTCAGGTTGGAAGGGACCTTAGAGATCATCTTGTTCCAACCCCCCTGCCATGGGCAAGGACACCTCCCACTAGACCAGGTTGCCCAAAGCCCCATCCAGCCTGGCCTTGAACAATTCCAGGGAGCGGGCATCCACAACTTCTCTGGGCAACCTGTTCCAGTGTCTCACCACCCTCACAGTGAAGAATTTCTTCCTTATATCCAGTCTAAATCTACCCTCTTCCAGTTTATAACCATTACCCCTTGCTGCTTTGTGATTGTTCTCTTTCATTTAAAAAGAAACAAATAATTGGATGTGCTTTCACTTGCCTTTTGGTTTCTGGGCATTCCCATTCAATATGCCTCTTTGGTGAAAACCCAAATGCACAGTGCATTTGAAAGTAGGTTTCATCTGATTTCATTTCTTTCAGTTCACTCAGTTGTTGTCTATCACCTGTGTTCCCCTCTCGTGGGACCCGAAAATGTTGTGCTGCTGTTATTACACATGCTATATTAAAAATACAGAGTGCCCACGATGAATCTGTTATCGATTGCATATTCTCTGGTAATCAGAACTTATCATTTTAAACTATCCGCATGCACGTTGTAGCGCTCTTTGTAAAGCTGCAAAATCCCAAGAATCAAGGGCTTACAACATCTCAGCAGCCAATTGTATCTATCTGGAGGTTTACCATGCCTCTTTACAGAAGTGCACACAAAATATCTGGAATTTGCAGCTCCTGGCACTGTGGAAATCTTTCAGGATTCTATTGCAGCTCCACCTCCATTTCCCATGTGAGCTTTTCAGAAGATGCTGCCCTCTCGCAGTTCTCATCTTCATTCCTATTTCTTCTCTCTTGCATTAGCAAACCCTTAGTCAGCCATTCATAAACAGCTGTGGTTCCTGATAACCTCTCTATTCATGCAAGAAAATCAGGAAGAGCTTAAAAAAGTTTTATTTTACTTTTCCTTATCCTATCAACTTGGACTGTAAGTGCAGGATGAAAGTTTTTAGTAACCATAATTCTGTATTTTTTAATTTAAACAAAATGAAAAAATGAACCTTACATTTGACAGTGGTCACATCTGGTATTCTGATAACAATCTATATTGAAAGTCAAGATTATCTTTCTTTTAAGTTAACATGTAATTTTTGCATTTACATATATATGTACATATATATAGCTATAAACTGGAATGTATCAGGACAGCAACAGCTAAGTTTATCCAAAACTCTTCATTCAAGGACTCCTTTTTGACTTCCCTAAACTTTAATTTCCAATATCAAGCCTTCTTCAGTTCTCATCTTAAGTAATTTGAGTTGCAAAAATGAAATATAGTAGGGAAGTACCTCCTACTTGAGATTCTTTTAAAAATGTGAAAAAGTGGGACATTTTTTGATTAAATAGTGCTAGAGGCATGGAAAACTCAAAGTGTATATGCATGTATGAAGTATGCATATTAAATAACAAGATTGCTTTAGAAATTATCTTTAAAATTTTTAAAATCAGAAGGAGGCAAGATGCATGGAATGATCTAAGAAGCCACATAAGATGCTTCAAAAAAAACTTCAAAAAAAAAGATGAAAATATGCATTTGTTTCATTAAACTGCTTATAAAGCTCATGGTTCTGGAGTTTAGTACTTACGCAACTGATTTTGTGTTTACAGCACAAGCAAAAGAAAAGGTTATCCTATCCTTCCTTTCTCCTTCCATTGAGATTATTACCATAATTTTATTAAGATTTTTCTTTTCAGCTGTCCATTACAAACTCAACAGACACCGTACAAACACTTCAAGCTGCAGTCTAGTTGAATGCCAGCCACTATCATCAAAGCTAATGGTTTTGCATTAAATCCAGCTGAAGTTAATATGCTGTAACACACAGGCATATCTTCTTCTGAAAAGTAATTTGAGCAGTTAATATTTACAGAATATCCAGTATCTACTGGGACTGCTTTCTGGCAGTTTTATCAGCAAGCTCTGCTATGCCTTCTAGAATAGGAACATAACACGGCAAAGAAACTGTCAAACTCTTTCATTTCAATTTCAGGTCTCACATTAAAAAGATTTTTTTGCATATCATCCACCTTCCTCTTAATAGTTGGGAGTTTTTCAGATTCTGTACTTTCAATTAGAAGTCTTTAGCAAGTTTTATAATGTCCTTGCTATTGTGGTTAGAAAGCATACCTTTTCACACCAAAAAGATCAATGCACTAAGCACAAACTGCAGCCACTTCTCTTTCCCAAAACTGAAAATATGGGACTTGAAGGAGATACTAATTGTGAGCACTCATTTGAACAGCTCTAAGCTTGTGAAGTTAGTAAATAGAACAGCCACTTAAGAACTCCTTAAAGGGACTGTTACAGCAGGCAGCTTAATTAAACAATAACTTTTGTTCTCAAAATTCATTAAAAAAAAACAAACACAACAACAAAAGCAAACCATAAAATCTTACAAAAATCACAGAATCATAGAATCATTAGGTTGCAAAGGATCTACAAGATCATCTAGTCCAATGGTCCTCCTACCACCAATAATTCGCACTAAACTACTAAAACTTATCCCTTAGCACCTCATCTAGACATTTCTTGAAAATCTCACAAACCAAAAAATATCTTACAAAAATCACATAAAGAAATCATTTAAATTTACTGACATGGACATGGTCTTTATCTGTCTAAGCAAGAAAGCATTTCAGAGTTGCACACAACCAATCCTCCCAAAGAAATTAATAGCTAATGTTAATTATTTTTGCTGCAGTTTTTATGGTAATTTTTCCATAGTATAAAATGAGTTCCTAGACTTAAGAAAACATTCCTATACAGGCATCACAAGCATGTTCTTAAAATTCCATATATGCTTAGCTCTTTTGCTTCTAACTTTGTTGAACAGAAATCTCAGATGTCTTAGCTAGAAGTGTATTGATCTGGTGATGCTCTAAAACATGTTGAAGATGTTTGTTTTGATTCTCTCTCTCTTACGTTCCACTCAAAAAGAACCTTTATAAATGAGCATCTTCTCAAAGCTCTCTCTCTATTGATCATATTTATGAAGATGTTCTTCACCAGATTTATCTTCTTTCTCCCACTTTCACAATCTAAACTCTTCGTTTCCATTTTAATAAATATATTTCAGATTTATTTTTGAGGAAAATGTACGTTTATTCTGTAGCTTTGTAAGAAAAATCTGTAAAAGCAGCTCAAAGTACTATTAATGCCAACAAGGACCTCAGCTTGCCACTTTGAAAAGCTCTAGTTTCTATGTACAATTTAAGCACCCTGTACAGAACCGTTTTGTTTAAAGTACTGCAACATATTCTAAGTTATGGTTGCACTACCTGCACAGAATTTGGAGCCCTGAGACCCATATAGAAAGATCATAATTCTGCAACTTCTCAAAGCTGGAATTTCTGTTTTAAATGACTCTACAGTTAACTGACAATAAACTAAATAAAATAAGTAATCTCTCCCTCTTCTTTGCCAATCACGTGACACTGACAATCGTGAATAATTTCATCTATTGTGGTTTCTTTTTTCTGCCATTTTTCTACAGACAGCTCCTTTTTTTTGTCTCAAAAACTTTTTCTCCACTTTATACTGCCGCAGAAGAGTACCAACTTGACAAAAGGGTGTCAATTTGACAATCAAGAGGAACTGAAGCCTGTTTTGTAGCTAGAAAATCAGCATAGCATGGGCAGGTGCTGCAGTGTAGTTTATTCACACATTCCAACATCACCAATACCACAACAACCTACTATCACTCTAGGGTACTAGGTACACAGACTTAAGAGGCATGTATCTCTCTGTATTCCCTTGATCGACAGCACTTAGATTGCATCAGACTGATTTGAGTACTGGTGTTAGTTGTGCCACTGGTTGGCTAGATCATTTTATGCAAAGCACTTCATAACTTCTTATCTCAGCTCCACTCCTGTGAAGGGGCAATAATAGTCACAGTCTCTGCTGTAGAAGTCTACCCTAAGATTGCATATTATTCTGTTTGATGGGTGGCTGTTGGATGATGCTCTCTACAATTTGGTATAAAAATGCTGATTAATGCCAGCTGTAACAGTATTATTGTGCATGCAACCAAATCATAGAGACTTAGTAGAAAGAAAAACAAAATGGAATGTGATGGAAAACAACATTTCAAAGCAGACTTGTTCAACAACTGCAGCTCAAATTAAGCTTTAATTGCAATAAAAATGTCTGACATCAGTATACACAGTAACATCCACCTGATCGCTGGATAATGACAGGATTTGAAATAATTAACAAGGAATATTTGATAGATTTCCTCATTAGAAATAAATATGGTAAAAAAGATCATAAAATCAGATAAACATAGATTAAAAAGCTTTACCCAGCAGCATAAAAATATTAATATAAATAGCAAGCACATGTTGAAGAGCATTCCAGGAAATCAGGAAATTGTGTTCTGTAAAGTAGTGTTTGTCATTATTTCAGCAAACTGAACCACCCCAAATACAGACATATAATTAATATACTAACTGTATGTCAAAAGCAGTTGTTATCAAAGTTCAGAAGATAACTTGCCATATGGAAACCTGCTATCTTCTTTCCAGCCTAACCTTTCTTCAACTAGAATGCTATGAGCAGACTGCTATTTCTGAGAAGTTACACAGTAAGAAAATTACTGAAAGAATTTGTTCTGCATGCACCTAAATCTATGGATCTGTTATATATTGTTAAAGCTGATGCTTCATACAGCAAACTACAGTGATTACTTGTGAGTGGCCTGTGACTGCTTCTCTTCTCTTACCAGAGGGAGTGTTGATCTTACAAGCTTCTGAGTACTCTGGCCCTGATTCAACAAAGCACTTAAGCATAGGAATAGTTGTGTTGACTTCAATATTTAGGAGTAGCTAATGGATCAGGCCAGAAAGTTTAGTACCCAACAGGATCAAGACATTAACGACCATACAAACTACAGCTAAAAGATGGTCTTGAATATGTCTTTGATTGTCTTAGATTAGTAGGAAGAAGGAAATATAGTAAAACTAAGTAGTTTCCTTTCTGGATTTTGTGTCTTGCAGCATTACTGCTCTAAAAATAGGCTATAATAAGGTTTAACCAGACTGGGTGAAGATTTTATATTTAATATTACCGCATGGGGCGGAGTCAGCTCAGGGAACATGAAGCACGTCTCATTTCCAACTACCTTGATTGTTTGTAGGGCAAAGTTACAGTAAGTGTTTCAGGATTTCAGTATGGATACAACACTCAGGACAAAAATTACTTATATTAAATGGTGAAGCTGTCCTACGGTAAATGGTAAACAGTGAAATGGTAAATGGTGAAATTTATGTCTTGCATGAAGAAAAATAATCTCTTAAGTGCCTGAAGCTGTGTACAAGTCAAAGAATTCCATAATAAATAGGAATAAGTTGCTTCTATCCTATCTTCTCTCAATGCAACCCAAAATGCACCTTTACAACTGTGGATATAATTCAATACATCACCGTTTCCAAGTCACTGTTCTAACACAAAGATTAATGGCAATGCTTATTCTGCAGCATAACTTGCCCATATTTCCACACCTAGAGCAAGTATTCAAGGCACATTATGAAGTGTCCTCTGCTCTCTAAGACCTTCATTCCTCTGTTTATTGGGCCACCATTCTTCATGGAAACAAAATTATAAAATATACCATATTTTTTCTAATCAAACTCAATTGCTAGAAAGGTCCTGAAAAATATGTAGGAAAGACATAAATATGGTAAAAAAAAAAACAAGTGAATAAATGAAGCACTGTTATTTACTACTAGTTGCTTTAATTTTGAAGATATGATTATTACAAAGCGATCCATTTGGTACTGATTACACATGACAGTGTCATACTGTAAAAACATCACGATTGAAAAACAGTTGGGGAGGGAATGCTTCAATGTACTACAGAGAAGCAAAATATGATCATAATCAGTACTTGATTACAACACTTATTTCTTCATGTATTGGTTTACAAGCTACTCTATGCCTCTATGAGTAATGGAATTTCTTGTTAACATTTGAAATCTGAAGCTTATGACAGGACAAGAAATAATGAAAGAATAAGCATGTTATTTAACTTACGGTAGATTAGCAAAGGCAAAGTGAACTGTCTGTCAGGATAGATAGCCAAACAAAAGGTACCTTTAACTAATTATAAAATGCTGCATTGATGAGCTAATGCATTTTCCCCTATATAAACTATGCTACTGATGTGTTCTATCTCAGTCATTTTAGCCAAGTTTTCTTGAAAGACTAAAATGAAAACGGCTCTGGCTCTTTTAGCTTCCTGTGTATTGATTCACCCAGTGGTATAAAAAAATCCAAAATGTCAAATGTTTGTCTATGAAATTCATGGTATTCATGTCACCTCTGAGAAAAAGAACTTTTTAATGATCACCTATTCAAGCAGTATGATTAAAATAAACATTAAAATCCTCAGCTGACATTTAAACTTCATTCAATAAACAATTCTTAACAAGGTAAACGATACGGCTTCCTGCTCTTACATGGAATATAAGCAGTATCATTTAAATAGCAAAGATTTTATTCTTTACATTGTGCCATTCAAAACAAATTTTCTTTCTATATAACACAATCTTTGTATAATACAACAATAATCCTTTCAAAAAATGATATAAAAATTAGTGTGTAATTTAAAGGAGGTCTTGAGCCATGATATTTGAGTCCATATCTAGGTGTCAGATTTAAAGGTTCAAGGTTTAAGGATGTTTGTATTAAGATATTTAAGATTGGGATCATCTTTAAACTGGATTACCTTTACTGTCACTCCCTTTCTCACACACAATATCCTATACAAAGTGAGTTCAACAGTATCTCATTCTGCTTTTCCATTAAAGGAAATTAGCCTCATGTAAATGCCAAGTCTCGTAACAGCCTGAATAAAAGCTTCCTACATTATCCCTTCATAGCCAGACTTTCACAGATATCTAATCATCCAAAAATAAAACTATAATGAAGAAATATAAGTCCAAGGCCTGCTATTATTGTTTACCTATTGAAAAGCCTTCTGTTTAACTTTGAGAAATCTGGACCTTAATATAGGTGGGGAAACTACACTGAGAGTAGGGAATGTAGAAGTTCTTCCGAGCTCCAGAGGCCAGGTACACACCCAGCTTAACCTTAAATTCTCACTCAGTGGGAGGAGATGCAGAGGTGCACCTGCTACTCTGTTCTCATAACTTATGCAAAGAACAAAATGGACAGGTAGGTTTGCATGCATGTACAACACATGCAAAATGCTCCAGAATGTTCCTAAATTGGCCATTCATGGTGTGTGCATCATGGCATGCCATACCAGGAACTTAAGCGTGCTAAGAAAGCACTTACAGATGGTTATTACCCCACAGAGGATAAAAGATATCTTGATAAGCTCAGTACCTCAGGATCTTTTACTCACAGTAGGAATGGAAGGATTGTTCCAGGCATGGTTGTGTAAGGATGTAAGACAAAGTTCTGATTGAATATGACCAAGAAATACAGTCTTGGGATACTGTTTTTGAAAGAATATTTTCTCCTGAAAAGTTGAAAATCAGGTAGGAGTTAATTTATTAGCTGGCCAGCTAACTTTTTTAAAGCCTTGAAGTGAGTTTGTTTTTGATAAATAATTTCCCCACTTGACGTTGAATGTGTCTAAAGTCTGACTGCAGGTCTATCTATCTTTGGATTGTACTTGTACTTCTATTTGATCTTTTCATGTAAGTTCAAAACAAATCAAGTTCAAATTTGCATTCAGTTATTAAAGTTAAGAATAAAAAGAGGACTTTTTTTAAATACATAAGTCAAGTCAAATACATTTGCACAATTACTAGAGGTATTCTGGAGTATGATTCATACTAAGGGCTTGTGAACAGCATACACAATGCAAATTTTAAAATTTTGCAATGTATGAATTAACCAGACAAAGTGTTTGAACCAGTTTAGTGAACATTTTGGATGAAAGCAGTACAGCCACTATCTGCCTTCAGACATCAGTGCCAATTTGCTAAGAAAAATCAGTCTGCTGTGCTCTGTGCTGACTTTGCTCTATTACCAGAGTAGGTAGTTCTGATTTGGCTTCTGCTATTTGATTTCCTGGCAGACTTTGAACCAATTCCAACTACATTCCTGGGACTAAGCACTGGAAAGACTTGCTCCTAAGTCTCTCACACCAAGAGCTTTAACCACCTACCCTGAAAGGTATGGAGGTTTGGAAGCAAGTGAAAGGCAATCATTAGTGGTTTTCTGTTGTGTCTGTGGAAACATGAAGCAAGGCGGTAAACAGTGACATTCAAAAATCTCCCCAATATTTCTCATTTGCAGGGGACATAACACTGAGGTTGCTATTATTGTAAAAGTTTGCTATTAAAACTTTTTAAAAACTTTTTAAGAACTTTTTAAAAACTTATTTAAAACTTTACTATTTGTCCAACTAATACAGTGTACACTATTTGAGAAGCTGCACATTATCTGCTCTACTCATATTATTTGCTGATGTACAGTTAGCACTTCACATTTGGATGTAAAACAAATAGAAACCGCACAGTTTGAGCCTTGGAGGCAGTTCATAAAGTATAACAAATGTAACTGGAGATTACAGAATTTTATTCCTGGAATTAGATTAAGCCTTTATGAGACAAAGTTAGTGAGGAGTAGGAATCACGCAGAGAATACTTCTGACAGGATACTCTTCCCACTGGAGTTATAGCTGACAGCATTACCTACCTCACCAGGAAGAATGCTGAGGAAGCCCACAGAATACAAGCATATAAGTCAGCTGTAGCACACATGGAAAAGTAAAATTATGCAATGCCTCCTGGTGAATTGCTAAATAGTTGATCTAGTCAAAGATTCCTGTGCCTGGGGACAACTTTACTAAATACAGCTGAGTATTACGTATACCCCCTCAATCAACCTCGTCTGAGCCAATAGATTCACCTGGAAAGATGAGAGAAACACATTGGTGTATACATCACTACAATTAACAGTGAGATCTTCTTTTTGAAAGAACCATTTGGACCAGAGTGATAACTTCAAGTACAAATATAGTACTTCCTAAATCCATGATTAGAAAACGGCCAGCTGTTTAAACTCTGATCTTCCAATGTAACAGTTACTATCAAACTAATTCGTTAATGTTGAGAAACTACTGTTGAATCTTTTACAATAAGAGCTAGAAACTACAACTGTCATTGAAGTGTTTAATTACCTTCAATGGCACTAGCTGTGCAAGAAGGGATCACAGGATAGCAGGGAGAAAGCTTTCAACTATTTTAAAACCTGCTGTATGAAATACCTTATTGCAAACAAAGAGTCAGCACATACAGTCAC
The DNA here is from genome assembly GCA_013396635.1 of Penelope pileata. Classification (NCBI taxonomy): domain Eukaryota; kingdom Metazoa; phylum Chordata; class Aves; order Galliformes; family Cracidae; genus Penelope; species Penelope pileata. The sequence continues at coordinate 56,520 of WBMW01002665.1, forward strand.
TTCATTTATCTCCCTGAACTAAGTGAAAGTTAATTTTGTTTTCCTAAGATCTGGTTTTAAAAGCATTTGTGTCAGCTTTCTGTTTGCTTTGCCTTGCCTTGCATTTTATTCTTCCCTGTAATTTAATTCATTATTCTTGTTTGGTTGATTTATCAGACAATGGAGGATTCTTTGCCTCTCCCTATTTTGAGTGTTTTTTTTTTTTTTTTTCTCTGTTTTGGCATTTTCCAGAAACACAAAGAAAGAATTCTGAAGCCAAGTCTTAATGTACTTTAAATATTTGTCTTTTTAAGCAAAACTAAGGGGCATATATATTGATTTTAAATATCTAGAAGTACTTTAAATGTTTAAATTAAACAGAGAGACATAAATGCCCATAGACTTCATTCAAAGATAAGTTCAGGAAACTAAAGCTTTACCTGAGCAAGGACAGTTAAACTATACTCTAATAACAAGCACTAAGAAAATGATAGTGAAGACTGTGTAATGTGCTAGAAAATATTACTATGATACGTTGCATTGGAAGGGAATCATCATACTAAATTACGTTCTAATATTTTCATGTATGAGAATTACAAAAGCAAAAGATGAGAATTGCAGCAGTAAGTTCATAAAGAATAAAAGGTTTTTTCTCCTTCGGTCTATAAGATATTTCTTATTTTCATACTCTAAAAATATACAACTTTGCAACAACTTGAAGACCTCTTAGCTGAGATCCAAAACCTCAGCTCTCTGGTTGCCAAACCACTGTGGAACAGAGGAAACATCAGATTCTTTTTATTTTCACACTTCCAGTCTTGATTACTACACAAGATACCAAGGTTATTAATTATTAAATAGCTAATCCTTTTAAATAGAAGTATCAAAGGGCATCAGTTGTTCGTAATATATGGCAACCTTTGACTCCAGCACCAAGGAGTTAAAAGTGAGTTGTTTCATTTGCTTCCACTACTTGACATAAATAGCACATAATTTCTAATTCCACACAGTCAAGATGGCTAAAAAATCTGGCCACAAGCAAGCTCTTCTCTTCATTTATAAAAGCAGAATTCATGCTGTTTAAGGAATGTGCTGTGTTTCCCTAATCCCAGGCCTAAGTCAGAGGCAGCAAGTGAAAGACATTTTCTTCTTTCAGAAAGAAGCCATTGTATCATATAATTACAATACACTTTTGTGACGACTGTCTAGCAAAATTATGTGCATTTGTTAAGCACCTTGTACTGCCTGAAGTGTGCAGTTACTCTTGCAAGCTTACCTCCTGAAGTAAAGACGTTATTGCCATCACTTTGAAGCATTCAAACTGAAAGACTATTTCATAAAGGTATTTATTTTGATGTAAAGTCCAGATCCTACATTCCATTCATGCCTCATGCTTACTGAAGCTAATGGGACTCACTCAAGAAATGAAAGTTTGAGGAACTGGCTTAGATAAGCCTTTCCCAGCTACCAAATTGTGGCACATTATGATCCATAAATATGGAAATAGGATCTTCCTCTCAGACTTTAACTCAAACAATGTATTCAGTTCTGAGTACTGATCACTTCTTTAATGCATAAAATAAAGCCAGTTCAGTAACAGTTCGCAACATACCCTCTGTTTCAGTTGTTGCATAGGACAGAGGTCAAATTAATTCTTTTCAAAGAGATAAAAAACAGGATCTTCATTCTTAATGTCATCGTGTTCTTTCACTGGCTTCCTAGAGGTACATCTGCAAATGACACTGAGGAATATATCTTCTTCGTAGTAACGGCAGAATAATCTTTGAATGCCAGGAGACATCACAATGCCTTCTGGAAATCCTAAGGAGCATTGCAGTAAACCGTAAGGTGGCCTCTGCAGCCTGGTATTCATAAAGGACAAATTCCCCGTCATTCAGAAAATAGTAACAACATCTGTTATAGGGTCTTACAGATAGGTCTGAACAACTTCATTTACCTTCTAAGTTACTTCTACTTTGCGCAGACGGTTGGATCAGAAGACCTCTAGAGGTCTCTACCATCCCAAATTGTTCTATGATTCTATTCTGTTTCATTCTTTTTAGACAGAGTGTAATCATTCAAATTCTAATGCAAAACAATTTCTAAGCTAGTCAATGGAACAATGAAAATAAAGAAGGAATCTAAGACATTCTTGGGAATATGTTTGTGCATCTTAAGTGGTATGAGATTGCAAGATATCCACACAGATCTTTCCTTCTGATTTTTTCTGTAATTTGTGATGTGCTCTGATGTTGGGAAGCAGCACAAAACTCTTCTATACAGAGCCATCTTGGTTTTGGACAGAATTCAAACAAAAAATTCTGAGGTCTAATAATAATGAGCAGCTATTACTGCAGAAAATGAGTAACATTATTATACAAAGTGAAACATTTCTATTTTAGTAATTTAGTAATTTTTAAAGTTTTCAATACAGATAAAAGACACTTTATATCAACCTATCATATTGGTTTAAATTTCTTCATCTTAAAAAACTACAGAATCTAAACAACATATTTATATCATCATCACTGCAATCATCTCTGGTTAGGCCCATGAAGTCTATTTCAGAAAGTACCAAAAACCTTTAAAAGCAAACTAGACACAGCAAAGATTGCTACAAACATTTGAATTTTACTTAATTTACAAATGTCCAACATATTCAAGCTTCAGATCTGTATTTCTTGAATTATCTCTTATGTTATGTGACAAAATCAGCAGTACTAGGGAAGTGATCATGCCTCTGTACTTGGCACTGGTGAAACAAAACCTTAAGTACTGCGTTCAGTTTTGGGCCCCTATGTGGGAGACTTTTTGTACAACAACGGACATGTGAGCAATCCAGCAATTATGGACAATGCAGAAATCTAAGCAGAGATGATTGGTATGAATACAATGCTGGGGTGCGTGCAGAAGATAAAGTCCGGATCTGAGGTACGTGCTGAAGACAAGGTCAGAAAACAGCCAAAAATAAGAACATTCTGAAACAAGAATGACTTCCGAATGTGATAACAGGAACTGTTTTCTCAATAACATTTCACTTCCCAACAGCTGTCAGTAACCAATTAGAAATGGACTGCTAACGTGTGTTTCACTGTCTTTAACCAATCCCTAATAGCCGTGTGTCTCTGGTAAGATAACAAATAATTATAAAAGAATCTGTGTGAGCTGTAATAAATCGGCATTCACTTGATCATATTGGTCGTCTAGTGTTTGTCCGAGCCTTTGCGTTGCAACACCCCTCACTACAAGAAAGATATTGAGGCCCTGAAGCATGTTCAAACAATGGCAACAAAGCTGATGAAAGGTCTGGAACACGTGTTATGAGGGGTGGCTGAGGGAACTGAGATTGTTTAGTCTGGAGAATGCTCAGGGGAGACCTTATCACTCTCTACAACTACCAGAAAGGAGGCAGTGACAAGGAGGGGTCAGCCCCTTCTCCCAGGTAACCAGTGATAGGACGGGAAGGAATGGTGTTAAAAGTTGTGCCAGAGGAGGTTCAGGTTGGATATTAGGAAGAATTTCTTCTCAGAAAGACTGGTCAAGCATTGGAACAGGCTGCCCAGGGAGGTGGTGGAGTCACTGTCCCTGGAGGTTTTCAAGAAAAGGGTAGATGTGATACTGAGGACCATGGTTTAGCGGGCATGGTGGTGATGGGTTGATGGCTGAACTAGATGATCTTAGTGGTCTTTTCCAACCTTGATTCTATGACTCTATGATTCTAAATCCATGTAATTTCTAAAAGATGTGCCATATCAGTGTTTGAAGATCTCGAGTAGTGGGGATTGAGCTACTTTCAAGCAGTTATTTCCAAACAATAAAATATTTTCTAACTTCCTTTAATCTATTAACTCATCTCAATTATGTAGGTCGCTCTGAAAGAAATGCCTCCTATTTATTTCCACGGAAACTACAACAGATACAAAGAGAACAATCACACAATTTTGTATTATTATAAAACATTATTTTTGTGTAATGTAAAACACTTTTTCAACATAGTCACCACCATTAGCCAATTCATGTGGGCACTCTTCATTTTGTGGTGTGCCAGCTATGCATGCCCATCTGGAATGTGGCTTGTCTTTCATGTCTCTATTGCCACTGCTGACATGCACCACCCACTGCCTTGCTGTGCTCACATCCACTATTTGGTCTCAACACCTGTTCAGCGGACATCGACGAAAGTCAAGGGGTGCCATTTCTTCCACATGAAGGAAGTCAATTCCACACCTTTGCTTCATCTGCATTTCCATGTCAGATGCTATTTTGTCAGACTGCCCCTCTGCTGTCATCTGTCACATGGCAACAACAAAATGTAACGGAATATTGGCAAGAATGTTCAACCTCTACTGCTATACTGCCAACATCCACCTCTGACCTTGTGGGCCAACATAATAAAATAGGAGACATTATTTTCAGAGCAGCTCTCATATTATGAGAATTCTGGTTAACATTGCTCTTTTTATGCACATCTATAGCCCTTAACATAAACATAATTTTCAGGTATGTAACACAGGGTGGGAAAAAGCTCCAGATTTAGATGTCAACATTTAGACATTTACAATGCAATGCCTACTTACAAGCTTGATATCTAAGTTACCATTATAATTAGTGGACAACTAGTTCAACATATCTACTTTGGAACAAGATGAATATTGTTGTACCGGTCATGAAAACAACTCTAAATATAAGGTGAATTTCACCACTGCAGCTGGTGGCTTTTTTGGTCCTATGACCAAATGGTCCTATGATCTTCCTCCTGATTTTCTGAAGAAAAAAAAAAGAAAAANGCCTAGCAGAAAACCAATTTAAAGATTTTTCCAGTGGTTGCAGCAAACTATCCTGTACTAATTTTCTAATTCAGGATGAGTGATAAAGTTTGGCATAATGCCTATTGTGGCCCTCACATAAACCAATGTAGCTCTAAATATTGTTGTTCAAACAATAGTTTAGTTTTTGTGACATCACTGCATGATTTCCATACACACTCATTTTCTCACTCATTTCTCAACTGACAAAGTCCAATAAGTGACGCTGCAGTGGCATCAGAAGGAGCATCATACAGGAAGAGTATGCACTTGAGACCCTCTGACCACATTCCAGAGAGACCACATTCATAGCCACAAAAGTTCTGTGACATAAGGCCAAATTCTGAATCCTTATTTTAACACTTGAAGGAAATTCTGTTGAACTAAAAATCATTTCAACTCTGAGAAGATTCAGTACTCCAACATGACTGACTGCAGTTTTCGAGTAGCTGACACATAATTTCCTTCTGCCAGATATAACATGGAGAGGCAATGTTTCCCTCTAATGTGAAGGTGATAGAATTGTTGGGGTTGGATTTGACTTCAGATGACTGCATGAGGTTCAGTATATTAAACCAATGTTCTACAACTCTAAGACAGTTTATGAGAGTCCCTCCTTAGAAAAACAGTAAACAAAAATTTAACAAACCTGTCTTCTTCCAGTAGACTTTAACCTGAAGTTGATTGTCCTGATAGAAGGGAGTTCCAATTTTAAGAAAACGAGTGGGTTTTCTTCTTTGAAAGGTTGGATAGGGATCTATCAGCTCTTTCGGAGGTTTCCCAGCAGATGTCTGCTCATCTGAAGTACACAGAACAATTAAGAAATTATTGACTTTTGTACAGTGCTGTCTAATGACTGTGCCAACAATGCTCAAATTCAGAAAAAGAAAATCTATCTTAATATCTTACCTAAACAAAATTATTTTAACTACAAAAAACAAATGGTCCAATGGTTGAAAAACATAATTTGTTTGAAATTCAGTAGATATTTTACAGACAGAAAAAGATACATCTATTTTAATATGAAATTCAAATTTTCGCTCAAAAGTTTCAAAAGGATCGTAAGTAAACAGAGTGCATTTATAATCCCAGGAACAAAAAAAGTTAACACTGTTACTTCTTCAGCAAGCATGGTATCTAGCTGTACTTCTGTATAATCATTCATGGTCTTTATATTTGCACAGTGCTTGAATATATACAAAACCTGAGGACGAGATTCAGTGTAACCCACAAAGGCTGCATGTGGTTATTACATGAAAGTAAATACAGTCCTTTGGTATGGTATATGAGAATAGTATGGTCAGATTAAAGATGTTTCTTGCCTGCTTTCCTGTTTCTAACAGTGAACAGTGAAGTATAGGAAAACATTGTAAGAGCAGAACGAACTTTAAGCAACTCCCTTGATGTGCGCACATAGCTTCCAACAATCAATAGTAACGTGATGTCCTTCATCAAGCACTTAATCTGATAACAGTTTATGAACATTTACGGGTTGTCAGTATTTAGAATAATTTGAGTATTATTAAATGTTTTCAGTTTAAGAGGTAGTAGTGCAGATTCAAACTGCACTTTATTGCACACTTTCAAATGTAACAGTTTTGATTGACAACAATATTTGCATCCTATTAACAAAAAAATTGTATTTAATTCAATATTACAGCTAAGTGAAAAATGAACATTCCAATGGTTAGGAGTGGTAAATCATTAGCTATATACTTGACAGACAGAGCGAAAGACTCAAGTTTCAAAAATCATCATGAGTAAAACGTGAACTTGAATATTTTGCCCTACACGTAGCTACAGCTAAATCTCGAATTGCTTTTTGGACAAATTTTACTTTTTCAATCTTTTGCTTAATCTGATACATTTTTATTTTTTACTTGCTTTTTTTGTACTGAAGTAAACCTATCAGACTCATGCAAATTCTTTCTCAAGGTGATCATAATGCTTATGGTACCTGAAAGGAAATAACAAATTGATAGAACAAAGTACAAAATTGAACCTATTAGCTAGATTTCAACTTAAAATATTTTTACTAAATTTATATTTTACTGTTCTCTCTCTACTCCTAATTTAAACTATATGCAAGGAACAAGGACACTGATTTAAACTATATACTACATATATCGATCAAGAGAGAGAATCTTACTGCATTTTCCAGAAGGGAGGCATATCAATATAGTGAGGCAACGTATTTCCAAGTACGGGGAAAGATAATGCCAGAGGGTGAGGTCAAAGCTCACAGAAGTTCATAGGACTAAATTATTTCAGAGGGTTATGGACTGATTCTATTCTGACAACATGAACAGTCACCTAAAAAAAAGATCTTAATTCCATGGTGAGTTGAGCGACAGTGGGACTTCAGCAAAATTGGAATGGTGCTTCTGGAGCTACTTCCCAAAGGCCACAAAAGTCCCCAAATAACAAGGGAGCATGAATGTCCTGTCCTAGATAATATTTCAGGCAATTATTTTTTCCAATTCCTCCATCTGCTTCTGAGTATTATCAAAATTCCTCAAGCAGAAGTGGCTCTAACTAACTTCAGTGAAATTCAGAAGATTAATTCAAATTTATATGCATCTCCTTCAGGGGAAGATTGTATTTGCTTTTCCACATGAGACATAATTTACCCATTTTCAGAAAAGGTCCTAAAAGGTCCAAATACACTTCTCAGAAGAATGCTCTATTCACTAAAATCTGTATCACTAATTTTGGCTCAAATAGTCTTGAATTCTTTAATCCATGGCTTTAACAGAAAGAATGTTCAGATTTGTCTATATGCTTATTACTGCAGTACTCTCCTGTAAAACAAATGTGTTTCAGTTCTCACAGACACTGATTTGCAGTTAAAAAGAAAATACTGCTCGTTAGCTAAATGGATGATCATACTTTGAATACAAGATTCATATACTTGAGGTATCTGGGCAATCAAAAATATTCTTAGTGTATTCTTTGGTTTAAAATACAATACAGCAGTCATTGAAACTTTTAGTTCAAAAGGTCACCATACTAAAGTGAAATAAAGCACAAGAAATTATGCAGATAGCAGACTTTCACAGAAACTACTGATAGACTCTTTTATAAAATAAAATGGGCAAGGAGAGGGTAGATTATCCAAAAAAAGTTATTGAAGGGACTTTGAACCTAGATGGGATGATGACAGATAGGAAAGAGGTGCCACTGGTGTGGACAGAAAATGATGAAACCACCAGTCATAAGGGTAAATGAATGCCATTTACCAGAGGACTTGAAAGTGCGAAGTTATAGGTGATCTGCATCAGATTCTGAACAACATAATGTTCTGGAGAGAAAAATGAAATGAAAATCTTCTTCTTCCAGCACAAACCCATTATTGACACATCAGCAATACCATGGCAAGTTGATACAGCACTGTTAGTGAAAAGGTTTCCTATGGCAAAAAACAAGTAAGGAAAGACAACCAAACAGGCACAGTCCAATCTCAGTTACACCAGCTTCATTTTAGAGGGACTGTATTGTACAGAAAGTCCTTATTTAATATTGTTTTGAAAGACTATGGCCTAACGTCAGGACGAATAATAAAGCCTGATGAACACCAGGTGATTAATTAACTCGACTTCCAAGAGGGGAAAGTTTAGACAGCTATTCTCATAGTTAAACAAGGGAAAGAAATTCAAGTCTTCAGGATACAGCCCCACCTCAGACTCGGGTGAAATTGAGGTACCAGCCTTCTTCTGCTGCATGATTTTTACATAAAGTAAATTAGTTATATGTTCTTTCTTGGAGCTGTAACTTAATCTGGCAAAATGACAGTAGTTTGATATCATGCACAGTCCTGAAAACTAGGTCATTTTTCTAGGAGATGATACAAATCACACGTACAATCTAGGTGAGCCAGTACGGAAAGGCAGAACTTCCATGTTCACTTACATTGTGCTTCACTGAGGATTTAGCCCAAACTTGCCTTATGTCCACACTGTGGAGATTCAAGCTCATATTCTGGTATGGCTTTCAAGCAAAGGCAGTACATTCAAGGGATCAAAGCTTGTCCCTCTGCTACTTTTTAGGGTGGCCCAAAAAGCAGTAAAAATGAGCTTAATACGAAAGGAAAAAAATTGATTTTTAGTTGTTTTTTCTTCTTGGTATGTTAAAATGGGAAGAAACTGTAGATATGGAGGTCTGTCATAAGTAAAAAATTAAAGTATTTTATGTATATCTAAACAGAATATGCACACAGAAGGGTCCAGCAAAACTAGCAATTGATTAGTTAGGTGAGAGTGTTTAGGGTGAGTGTAATGTTCTGAAAATGGTACCAAGTAAACTTTAAAATCAAAATGTAAATGGATGGAAAATGAAACGTCCAGGAAAAGATATTTAAAATTATATCTTTAGTATCTTTTAATTAGAATTTTGCTGTATTGGCTAATCAGAGATATATCAGCAATTAGGACAGTAACTCAAGTATTGTAATTATAAAAACATTTAATGAAGACTCAGTTTACTCTCAGATTCAGATACAATTTTAAATTATATTCTCATAGGAAAATGAGAGAAAGAAATTCAATGGCGTGCTCAATGTCACTGGCTATATGCCATATTACATTACAAAAATAGCACACGGAATCCTCTCCCACTTAGTAGGACAAAGCTGATCCCAGCATTGTCCTAGCATGTGGAGTTTTAAATATCTTAAAAATAAATAATCCGACCTCTAAAGATCTCAATATTTTAATTTGAGTGCTGGTCCTATGTGTGCAATAATTTCTTGAGAATTCATTTACCAGGCACGAAACAGTTTAGATTCTCTAATAGATGAGTCAATTCTATATCAGCTCCTAGCAGGTACGCATTTGTATGGTCCAAGAATCTGAATTCATGGCTAGTTAAAACATTCAGGATTTTGAAATGTATTGAAAGCTAAAGCTGTCCAGTTAACAGAAAGACACAGAAATGGATTTATGCTGCCAGTAAGGAATATTTAAGTATTTGTAGCTATATTGAATTTTTTAAGTATTAACAGCACAGTGATGCAAATGCTTCTATTTTCATTGCATTTGTTTATTTCAAGTGAGTAGGAATTAAGAAAAAGAAATAGGCAAAAACTATGATAATTTTTTAAATAAGAAATTTAACATTAAAAGGTTAGTCAGTTTGACCAAGACAAGATTACTCTGCTATCAAACAGCCAGCTAATTTCCTTTACTTTGAGAAACCATTACATAAAACATTCAAAGTCTAGATAAAGAAGAGAGAGAGCATTCAGGTTCCTGAATACAATTACTCACTATTATTCCTGCTGTCCTGTGTCGTGCTAAAATGAAGAGAAACCTTAGCACTTTTAAGGCGTATCTGACCCCAGCGTGTTACTGCCTGCAGTTCTACATTGTAGTTGCTGTTGGGTTGGAGTCCCTCCAGGACCACATAATTTTGGGGCTATAATAGAGGAGAATAAATACACAAAGCAGTTATAGTATTATTGAAATATAGGCTGTTATTAAAAGCAGATCTGTTATCTTAAGCACACTACTCATTTGAAATTAGAAAAAAAACTTAAGTATAAACTTCAGCAGAATAAAATTTTGCTTCTTTAAAGCTATGTTTCATTGGACTCTATTTTTCTTTGTCATTTTTAAGCTAGTAACTTTCTTTATGTTTACAGTATTTTAATAATTCCTTGTCAAATACAGACACCTACAGCTTAGGCCAAAATTAAAGTTGTTTATATATATATAAAATTATATGTACTTAACATTTTTCTATTATGCCAAAATGATTTTTGCCAAAGAAATTTAAACTCTTTACTCCACAATTTTTAGTATTAGCAAAGCAATTGACAACTTAGTCTACTGACAGCTAGTCTGAAGATAGCTACATAGAACATTCAGTACATTTGTCAATATTTTCTATAAAATGTCTTCTAAAAAAAAAATCAACAAACCAACCATCCAAAAAACCTCCTAAGTGCTAAGGATTCTTTTCCTTTATAGAATGAAGAACGGAAAAGAAAAAATACAGTATCATATAAATTATGTTTACTTTTTTTATGCTGGGATATTCATAATTGACTATAACTCTTTCTAAACATTTTATTCAAATTATTTGAATAATTTCATCTAGAGGACAGTATAAAATGGTTTGGACTAAACTAAATTTGAAGTAGACTATATCTAAAGGCAAAATCTGGATAAAGAAAATTTTCAACATTCTTTAAAAGTCAGTATTTTTCCACTTTATGTTTTCCGCAGTTTCAATTTTTAGAATGAAGATTTGCTATAATATTCAGTGGCCAACAACTGCCTGAGGAGTGTCCTGTGAGGGTAGTCTGAATCTCATTACTATACAGTTTTATGTTTTCTGTGGTTTCAATTTTCAGACTGAAGATTTGTTACAATATTCATTTGCCAACAATAGCCTGAGGAGTGTCCTGTGGGGGTAGTCTGAATCTCACTGCTACGCAGTTTCATGCAATGCTGCAGAAGAAAAAGAATGCTAGGCCAGGAGCAGTTTGAAAGATATTTTAAATGCCTACTTTTCCTCTAAAACACATCTCGGATCTTTTGGATTTCCTTATACTCAAGGTCAGAACTTGGTCCCAATTACTTTAATGGTGTATATTGTATGTTTTATTATAGTGTGAAGGTCTCTAGCCAATGGCAGCTTTCCTGAGAAACATAAATCCTTCTACACAGCACAATCCAACTCTACTCCTTGCTAAAGTGATTTTTAAAAGTACAAGAAAGAGCTAACTTTCTTTTCTGTGTATATTTACTTTGGTTTGTGGGGTTTTTTTTCCTAAGTATTTGATTTGAGTAGAAACAAAGAACAAAGATGTCACAGTCCCTGAAAAGAATCTGCATTACTTCCAATTGTGGGCATATTTTCTTTTCCCTCCTTCCCACTGTAGATCTGGTGATGACGGCTGCAGCCTCTGGACCCCGATCCCTATTGAGTTTCCATGTGAAGGAATGGCTTCACAATGCTCACACAGTGGTGGCTCTGCTATGTTCAGGCTGCTGGCCATATATATATAACTCAGAATACAACCTTCATTGCTCTTATTTCTCTCAGAGATTAGTGGCTGAAGGACAGAGGGACTATAACTCTACAGCTGTCATTCATCACAGTGCAAGTGGGCAATCAGAGCCAAAACACAGAGTCAACACAGACATAGAAACAATTTCTCACAAAGCATTAATAAAAGTAAGTCCAGAGAATTAAGTCCAGACTGTTATTTGTGATAATTTTCTGTTTCTATTCACTAATTTAAGTTATTATAAGTTACTGAAGTTACTGTATGGCAGCCAATAGTTTTCCAGTAAGGTAAGATTTGAAACAGCAGTCAGAAAACTCAAAAGAAAATTGCTGCTATGGAAACATGTCAGATCTTTGGCACAGTGGATTATTTGAATGTTTGTTGCTTTTGTTCCCTTGGATCTATATTATTTAATGGTTATTCTATATGATGGTGTGCCAAGTTTTATTTGCACATTAAAAAAATAATGTAGCAGATGATGCTAACACTTCTTAAATAAAACAATACTGTATCTTTCAGAGGCACAATAAAATAAACCTTGTTTTGACGGACAAACAGCAATTGACTTTCCATTCATCTCTCCTGCAAAATCCTATATTTGTCTGCATTTTAAGGCAGAAGTATACTTCTCTCCTTGAGTTCAGGGAAGCATAAGAATTGATATAGCACAATTCTCTATGGAATTGGTGATTTTAAAAATTAAGGCAATTACTTTCCAAGTGGTTGAAGTTGTTGCAGTTTATCACATTTTGATATTTACAGCCTATTTATTTTGTGCCAGAAATAGGTTTGAACATTCCAGAATTAATACACAGCATATTTCTGTCTCATTTGTTATTTGCTTTCTTACCCCATCAGTAATCTTCCTCCTCTTTTTTTTAGCTGGGATCACATATTTGCTATACATCCAGCTCCAGAAGACTTTGTAGTGGTGCACTGGGATATCAGGCTCTTCTGGAAGATCCCAAGTAATCATTACATTTACACTTCCATCATTGTTGGCACTGATATTGGCAATTCTGATATTAGACGGAGCTGGTGGAGCAGACGGATCTGAAATGAAAAATAAAGTAAAATCAAATAATATAAAAAATTCTAAAGTAATCTTCAGTAAAGTAAAAATCATATTAATCTCAAGTATTTACTAGTTATACATGAGCTGTATTAAACATTCTTGTTACATTTAAGAAAATGCAGGCAAAAATTTCTGATACGTGAGATGGCTTTTTGTAGAAATCCAAACTTTATTAAAATAAAAATTATGTATTTGCAGCTAGGATTGTCATTATTCTATGTTGTTTTCATGTTCACAAATATTACAAAGCTCTACCATAATGTACTAAATTATTAGGTTTATTTCTGGCATTCAGTACTTTAATTATATAGTGAACGTAAGAATCTCCTGGTCTACAAATGGACTTGGGTAGTCATCCCAGAATAAAATGTAGAAGCCACTAAATATTTTTCTTCAGTGTTGCCAGAGAACTCTTAGATGAGAGTATTTCTACATGTTGAATCTCTCTTTAAAATTCTTGATATCCACTAGCACAGACATAAACATGTCCTCAGAATAAATATAGTTAAGATGTAAAGAGATATGCTGCCAGAGAAGTTCTTTATATAGAAAGAGATATAACAACAAAAAGCAATTAACTATTCCTGCGATTTGTCTCCTTATTCTAATTTCTGGTCAATGTTAACTGAGATGTTATTCCTTCAATTGTCTGTGTGCCAGTTCTACGTTTAAGGACATTGGATAGCCAAAAGTTTCACAGCTGAATCTTTTCCAACATTGAATGTTAGTAGGTCCTCCTTGTGGTCCAACTACATATTATATGAATAAATGAAAATTTTGCAACTGAGCTTGTGAAAGCCAAATTCATTATCATCTGAGTCTTACTTTTTAATCACAATTCTCAATCCAAGTAACCTTAGAAACATTTAAAAAAATGTTAGTAAGAGTGAATGTGGCAATATACTTATTTCACCAGCAATTCTATGAAAGAAGACTTAAATAGTTGGGGTTTTTTAAACATCTTAGTTACACATTATACGCAAGTTATAATGAAAACACATAAATAAATAAATAAATTTGTAAACAAATTAACGTGGAGCTCAAAAAATTAAAATATTTCAGGCAGAGCAAAGGAAATCAGTAGTAATTAAGGCATGATATGAAATTGAAGCCAAGAAAAAAAACAATGTGATAGAGAAAACAATTTCTATATAACTTTTCAGCCAAATGAGCCACCACTTATTGCCAGAAATAAAACTGAAGGTGTGCAGTGGAGACACCAGACATTCATTTACAGCATAGTTCACCTGAATCTTTTCATAACGGTTAATGAGCTGTTAAATGAACTTTCCAGACATACTAAGTTCATCAGATAATCCCTATGACAAATGGTCTCATTGAAAAATTCCATCATTTAGGTCAAGCAAACCGACACATTCAGGATTAATAAAGACAGCATTTCGTTTTTAAAGATCAGCAGATGTGAAATAATGGCTTATCCCTGTTATTTAACAGGAGCCTTGGTTAAATAACAATGGATGCTTCTGTTTCCTCATACATTCATTTTAGTTAAATAGGAATGGATGCCCCTGCTGTCTCACACATGTAATTCTACCTATGTTTTGGCCATAATTGTTATAAAACACACTTGAGTTTAAGAATTCTGGAAATTTGACTTCATTTTCCTAACAACAAGAAATTCTTATTTCTTTGAATTCTTTATTTATTTATTTATTTTTAATATCAGATTGTAAGCCGAACTCCTTTTTTTTTTTTTTTCTGGCTTTACGTAAGTGCTATTTTTACATTTATTGTCTTACCTGTGAAGTAGCTAACAACTCCATCTTAAATATATATATACAAAGTTGTATGTTTTGGAAGGAATAAATATAATAAATTAATTTCTATAATTTGTTTTAGGTAAATAGCTTGTATCGTTCTCTGACATAATTCATCATCTACATCTGTGCTTACTAAAATTAGAAGATGCAAAATGAAATTTAGATGCAATAAACAGAATCATGAATCAAAATCAACAAAATCCTTTTAAGCATTCATCTTCACTGACTTAAAATGTTAGAGTTCTTTTTTTACATTATGTGACAATGTATTGTGACAATAAAACATTTATAACCTGAAGTGCAACATGATCACATTGCAGGTGAATTATTCAGGTTATCTCCCACAAGTATTATACATCATGTGTTATGTATACATAACATATGGGATACAATTACATTGTTTCAAAGAGTATGTCTTCATGAATGGTCAAATATAAACCTAAACAATTCCAACTGTACAACGTCTTTCTGCATCTACAAGAGACTCTGAGAGATCCCAAAAATTTTAAAAGTTAAATGAAGTAGCTCTTTGAAATAAACTTTTCATAGATCTAAAAGTAAATGACCAAATTTATTTTCTTCCCAAATTCCTTGTCAAGTGTTTCTGTCCCTAAAAGAAAAGGAATACCATTTTCTTTTGTGAGCCTAGTAAATGTCATTTAAAAGTGTTTTGAAGAGAAGGAAGAAAGGTGGTCGTGAAAGACAAAAAGGAAGTTCTGCAGCCGACGGGCATGGAGACGCCATTGGAAAGAGCAACATTTGCTAGATGAGCTTTTTTAAAACTAGTAGACTAGGCTGTAAAAAATAATGATCTACAAGGGGTGCTCCAAAAGTAATGCCTCCTCTTTTGTTTTGTTGGCCCATAGTGTCAAAGGCAGATGTTCGCAGTATGGCTGTAGAGGCTGAACCTTCCAGAACAGAACAGTTGGAAGGGACCTTCAGAGATATCTAGCTGATGGATTTCTAACTTTTTGGCTTGCCGGGGCTGCACTGAGTGAAGAGGAATTGTCTTGGGCTGCATGTAAAATATGTAATATAATCAATGTGTAGAACTAACAAAACTTTTTTTAAAAATATAGTTTTTAATAAAAAATAAAAAGAAAGCAACAAAAACATAAAACTGATCAGATATCTGAACTTGTTTCTGTGAAACTAATGCATCATTTGGGTTCAATGGAAGTGGCTGCAATTCTCAGTGAGTTGTCAAAGTGTTCATCAGAGATTTTTGATGAAATTTTACTCTTCCTGAGCCACATTATTGAAAACAGTTGTTCACAAATGTACATACTGACAAAAAGCGATGACATGAAATAAGGCGTGATTGTGAAGGGATATTTTTCTCTCATAAGACAGGACTTAAAAAAGTTTAGTAGAGAGACATGATCAAATTTTTCTTTGAGTTGAATATCTGATTACAGCTGTATACGTTCCATAGGAAAATTTGCAGGTAGAGTATTTATGTTGACTGAAAACGGAATCGCAAATAAACCACAAAATTGATGACTTTTTGGGCAATCTTGAAACCTATTCTAAAATTCCTCTATCAAAACAGAAAGCAACACTACATATTTTTCACTGTTCACAGGACTATGTTTAGCCAGTGTATCAAAATTCATAAAACTATTTGCCATAACTTGAGTTAGCACTGCACTGTGCCCTCTTCTTGTCCTGGGTTCAGCTCAGACAGCATTAAATAGCACACTGATGGTTTGATTGTTTCTGAGCAGTGGCTGAGCACCTGGGGCCGGGCCACCCGGCTCAGTGCAGCAGCAGGGTACAGGCCGCAGTACAGGCTGTGCTGGGCCGCATGCAGTCTGTGGGCTGTGGTTTGGACATGCCTGATAGTCCAACTGCCTGACCACATCAGAGCTAACCAAAAGTTAAAACATATTATTAAGGACATTATCAAAATGCCTCTTGAACATTGACAAGCATTACAGCTAGGCATTTACTCATCTGAAAGAAAGAAAAAAAAACCCACAAAAACTAACAATTGACTGATTTGAGGAACCAACAATAAAATATTTCTTGCATTTTGGGTACCTAAAACATGAAGCCATGTAGTTAGCATTTTATATCAGCTGAGGATCCTTTTCATATTAAGTATTTTTATGACAATATGTAATTTATTCATCTATTTCTTTGTCTAAACCACTCATCACTATTATAACTGACAGAATTATAATTTTGTACACTAAAAACCAAGAATGTTCACCTTTTCCTTCATTTGAAAGGGCTGAGTTTCACTAGGAAGAAGGAATAGCAACAAGGTAAGGTATTGTGATCTGTATTATTAACAAGAAAAACAAACAAACAAGTGTCCCATCCTCAAAAAAAAAAAATAAAAAAAAAAATCAGAACACCCCAAACCTCCTCAAAGACCTCCTAAAACACGAACAGCAAACAAAAAATACTTGTTACATAGCCTTCACAACATGCTCCTTCAAAATGCGTACATACCAGTTATGAGATTATTGGGGCTTTTTCAATTTTTTTAAGCCTCACAGTTGCATCATTGAATGGAAAAGTCATGTGTCTACTGGACGCTCTGTTATGTTTATGTCTATCCAGATATTAAAAGGTGTACATAACTTGTGTGCTGAAATATACCAAAGTCTAATAACTGGTGTTGGATTATAAAGTTTATATACACAAGAAGTTTGTTAATCTGACTATTAAGGTAAACTGCAATTCTGCTGACTATAAAGCCAACAGCCATTCTGCTGTTAATGATCCCTTTGCCTGGCTCCCCACAGGTATAACTTAGATACATGAATGTTAAACTACTGAAATGGAAACTACTGCCAGTTTTTCAAACTTAAAGTTCTGAAATTTTATATACATGAATTTATCTGAGTGTTAAATCAAATTCTTTGGTTTGCAGAAAGAGCAATGATAGTTACAGCTTTTCGTTTGCTGTTTATGCTAAAGCTCAACTAAAAGAAAAGTCATTGCATATATTTGAATTTGGCACAGACAATTGTCCTCAAATCTAAAAATACTCTGGTCTCAGCAGTCTGACAAGTAAATCACTTCTCACTGATAGAAATGATAGCTTCATTAGGTCAAGGCTAAGGCTGCTGTTCCAGCATGTGGAGTAAGTACTGCATTTGTCTGCATTGTATCTGGCTTGAGTATACCCAAAGGACTTAAATACTTATCTTGCTGGCTACTCAGCCATCACAAGCAGAACTCTGTCTCCAGTCCCCAGAAGGGAGGACTCCTTGTTGTTAATAAAAGAAAAAAAGAAAACCCTCATAACACCATTTCAAAATGCACATCTTCCCACACTCATATTTTTAAACATAGTGAGAGAAACTTTATATTTTACAAAATTCTTTCTATCAAT
The DNA here is from genome assembly GCA_013396635.1 of Penelope pileata. NCBI lineage: Eukaryota > Metazoa > Chordata > Aves > Galliformes > Cracidae > Penelope > Penelope pileata. Next base: position 74,521 of record WBMW01002665.1, read on the forward strand.
AGGATCTGGAAGCACCTTGCCATCATAATAAAACAGCATGGGCAAGCTACACACAGGAAGAATTACATTGTACATAGCTGCAATGCATCCACTTCAGCATCAAATGTTGCAACTGTAACGAAAACAAAAAATGATTTAAAATATATGTCAGAGAGGAAATAATGACATTGAAACTTTGAATTTCCACTCTGAGCTATAAAAGTGACAGCAAGTTTGTCTCCTGTTTAAATCCTTTTTACAGATATTTTTCTTTTTTTCCTGGCTTAAAATGGATCACCCATTGTTATCTTTTAAACATTATGCATACCAACTCTAAAAATCTGGTGAAACTGCTCTACAGACAAGTTTTCAACTATTAACAGTTCCAAGGCATAAGCAAGAGGACTGGCTTTGCCCAGTGGAAATGGCACACATAAACCAGCTGTGCAACAACATAAAAAAATCATTGGTCTCAAAGGAGCAACAGAAAGAATTTTATTGCCAGGAGTGGGTGTCTGTTCTGGTTTTACTAACACTCAGTAATGCATGCATGAAATCTCATCCAGCATGGTACTTATGTGCTGTGAAAACAATGTTGTCTGCTTCCTTTTGCTTTACAATTTACCCTGTGTATGCTAGGAGCTGCCTTTATGTTGAAGATAAAAACCTTTAGTTGAGGCAGAAGGTTCAGATGGTTTGGGCTCATTGTGTTGATCTTACAGCCTCTTTTTGCCTGTGGAAACAGAACAGTACCTAACTACAGACCAGCAAGATAATACATTATATGGGAATGCTTAATGTTAGTCCTGCTAATTACTTAAGTCTTTTTTACTATGAGTTCATCATCATCACGGAACCTAAAAAGCTAGAAAATACAGCCTAAAAACTCTTACACAAATATAATAACAAGTTGAATTACTAGTGCCAAACAGCTTCTTGCAATTTGGGTAAGGCTACCTAGTGTTCACATAATAGGAGAAAAGCAAAGATAGCTTTTTTTTTTTTTTCTGAAGACACTTATTTACGGATCGTAGGCTCAGTTCTCTCCTCCTTCCAGAGCAAATGAAACAGCTTGGAGAGGATCAGTCAAAATATGAAAAGAAGTATATTTGTATGTTTGGGGATCAAAAATATTCTGCCAGGCATTCCGTTAGCTTTGTGCTGTTACTGAAAATTATTGTCACTCAGTGGAAGATGAAAAGGAAATCAAACACAATTAAAAAAAGAACAACATCAACAAAAAAAAAGTGAAGCAGAAATCACTGCCAGAATACCAGAAAGCTTTGATCAATTTTAGCTGAGAGTATAAATCTGAAAATCCATGCAGAGAGTCCTACTTTTAGGAAGGGATTTATTCTCCTAGGTACAGTATTCACTCCATTTGCCAGCCACTCTGCTCCAAAGAGATACGCATAACTTAATCTACGTTTCTTGTAACTTTGTTATCAAATTATGGCAAAATGAAGCATCACTTTGTTCCCCATGAAGGGTTATGCCAGATAGGCACACATAAATGCTTTGTCTTCTTTACAAGAATAAATAAATAGCATAAAAAATTCTCTCTGCTTGAGCTCTGAATATTTCATAAATTATCTTAGCTGTGTCACTTTATTATATACATATTAAAGTCATAAATGAACACGAGGCAGTGTAGAACAGCTTATAAACCTTCACATCTAATGTTTACAGTATAAGAGTATCAACAGGTACAGCAGATAAATAATCAAAACACAAGTAGATGAAGAATGGTGTAGAGCCATTATAGTTGGAATGCCTGATGAAATGCTCTTTTGTCTTCCTAGTTTTGTCTTTTTCATGACTGGGGTATTAAACTAATTTGGATAATAAGGAGCTTTTTAGTGAAAGGAAAGTTTTCACATGCCTCAGAAGATGTAAAGTTATTTTGAATAAAACAAAATCTTACGTAGAATCACATTTTTGCATTTGCAAAAGACACAAAATAGCATAAACAGAATCATAGTAACCAGAGAAAAAAGTCTCCCAGTAATTACAGTATCAATGTTTCTGAATGTTCTTTTTAGCAGCTTAAAATATTTAGTGACAGAGATTTTGTGGTTCCATATTTCTCCTTAGATTCAGGTTATACATCACATATGTTCTCCTCAAAAAAAAAAAAAAATACAACTTGGTATTCATTACAACTTATGAGCAATTGACAAAAGTTCAACATCTTGTGTGAGAAACTATCTTAGGAATTGTTGCTTCCTAATCAAAGGATGTCTTTTTGAAGAAAATTTCTGGTAAATCTGATGAAGATTATAATCTTCTCTTGCTCTTCGAGCAATGTGATGAGTTGAAATAGTACAAGAACTGATATGAATTTCTGTCTACTCTTCACACAAACATACCAAAGAGAGTCGATAACCTTTCAAAGGTGATGTGCCAAAAACCTTCCTTTTTCAGATTAGAGGTTAAACGTGCCTGTAGGAGCTCAGCAGGAATGAATAGATGCTGGCATACACACAAAAAAAGGCACGTGATCAGCAGTTTCTTGACTTTTTGCCAGGAAGGGGCAGCTACTTCCTACTGAGTTCCAAAGTAGTAATTAGAAGTCTCTGTGACACTGTAACTGTTAATGCTATGAGTGCCTACTCAGGGACACTGAGGCTGAGAGACACTGATTGAAGCAAGCCAGTGTCATTCCTGTCACCACCCAGTACCATCTGCATTTGAATCACTTAATGCTTCCACATTTCATTTGGTGAATGTGGTATCTTTGTAATAGCCGCTGACAATACCAGAGCCTCTAAAATATTCAAATGAACTGCTAGAATAAGATGACTCTTACTAACTGTACTCCTTGTTTTTTGCTTGGTAATTCATGATTCTCTGTCAAGAGCTTAGATTTGAAAATTGTTATTGTGAGAGTAACAGTAGGTGAGGGCTACTGTAACCTTTTGAACAGCGCTGGTTACATACTTTCTGCCCTTATCAAGATCCCTATCATTTTTATTTTTGTTTGTTAGGTAAATGAATGCAGAGTATCTGCTGGCTTCTGGTGTACTTGTCACAAAGTGCTAGAAGTGCCCAAAGTGCTCTCCACCCACCAGATAGCCATGAGCAGTACAACTGGAGAGCAAGTGCTTTCAGGGTAGCTGCAGAGACCATGGGAAAGAGGACTCTGGTATCTAACATGTAATCAGTTCAAAACCACCAGCTCCCAAAAAATAAATCAGTGCCAGGTGGGAGATTATTCTGAAGAAGTACCTGTGTGCTTGTCATGCTGTCACACTGTTCTCCACAAACCCACTTATGTCTAGGATCAGATGCTGGGCTAAAGAGGTGCTCAGTATTACTTATCATGGGTGTTCTTATATCCATTACTGATGTAGGTGTTTTGAACAATATGCTCCTGCAGTGAGCCCAACCAACAGCGGACAAATTTGAAGCAGAATTTGATACAAATGTCATGTTCAAGCCAAGGTCTGAGTCAGTGCCAGATTCGGCAACATATTGTTGTATCTGATGAACTGCAGCTCTGCAGAAAAATCAAAGAGGAAGCTACTGCTGCTGCTGCTGAGTCCTTGTAGTAAGCTCATCATAGTTTGGAAGAACTGCATTTTTGATGTCATTGAAATGGTGTGTAACTTAAGTCTAACAAATTCTTAAAATAATACTTACTTTATACTCATGAAAGTTTGTAGTCACAGCAACAATGGGATGACTATGCCAACCAGCCTTCTTACCACAGATGCAGTTATAGCATCAAAAATAATTAAGCCAAATTTAGACTTATTCAGTAAATAATTAAACCATCCGTACTATCAAAAGCACTTGCATGCCCTTGTAACTGTATCTACAGTAGGATTTTTTCTAGGATTGATTATGGCCAAACAGCGAGCAAAAAGCTAACATGGAAACCCATAAATAGAAGCTGTCTAAATTGCAAGTCAATTCTATTTGCAAAAGGAGGAAGAAATGCATTCTTCAAAGTACTTGTTATAAAAGTGTAAAAAATCTGTCATCAGAACAAAGACAAGTCTATCTGTTAGAAACTTCACCAACGTTAGTAATACAGTGAAGACTGCTAGTTCTCATTGTCTGGCACCAAAGCCAACAAGCATGGTCTGGCTATTCACACAATATTCACAGAATCACAGAATCATAGGGGTTGGAAGGGACCTCTGGAGATTATCTAGTCCAAACCCTCTGCTAAAGCAGGTTTCCTGCAGTAGGTTGCAGAGGAAAAAGACCAGGTGGGTTTCGAATATCTCCAGAGAAGGAGACTCCACAACCTCTCTGGGCTGCCTATTCCAGTGCTCTGACAACCCCACAGTAAAGAAGTTCTGTCTCATGTTCACATAGATCTTCCTATGTTCCAGTTTGTGCACACTGCCCCTTGTCCTGTCACTGGGCACCACAGGAAAGAGCCTCGCCCCATCCACTTGACTCCCACCCTTTAGATATTTATAAGCATTGATAAGATCCCCTCTCAGTATTCTCTTCTCCAGGATGAACAGTCCCAGGTCTCTCACTCAGCCTTTCCTCATAAGGAAGATGCTCCAGGTCCTTCATCATCTTTGTGGCCCTCTGCTGGACTATCTCTAGAAGTTGTCTGCCTTTCTTGAACTGAGGAGCCCAGAACTGGACACAGTACTCCAGGTGAGGCCTCACCAGGGCAGAGTAGAAGGGGAGAACCACCTCCGTTGACCTGTTGGCCATGCTCTTTTTTATGCACCCCAGGATACCATTGGCCTCCTTGATCACAAGGGCACAATGTTGACTCATGGTCAATCTGTTGTCCACTAGGACATGGAGGTCCTTCTCTGCAAAGCTCCTTTCCAGCATATCAGCCCCTAACCTGTACTGATGCATGAGGCTATTCCTTCCCAAGTGTAGGACTCCACACTTGCCCTTGTTGAATCTCATCAGGTTTCTCTCCACCAAACTTTCCAGCCGGTGCAGGTCTTGCTGCATGGTAGCACAGCCTTCTGGTGTGTCAGCCATTCCTTCCAGTTCTGTATCATCAGCAAACTTGCTGACAGTGCATTCTATCCCTTCATCCAGTCCATCCCACCCATCCCATCCATCTAGTCTAACTCCCCTGCGATGAACAGGGACACCTACGTCTAGATCAGGTTGCTCAGAGCCCCGTCCAGCCTGACCTTGAATGTCTCAAGGGATGGGGCACCCATCACCTATCTGGGCAACCTGTTCCAGTGCTTCACCACCTTTATTGTAAAAAACTTTTTCCTTATATCCAGTCTAAATCCCCCAACCTCTGCTTTTAGTTTGAAGCTATTCCCCCTTGCCCTATCAACACAAACCCTACTAAAGAGTCTGTCTGAGGGGCAGGATCAGCTCCCTTGACCTGCTACACTTCTTTTGATGTAGCCCAGGAAACAATCAACTTTTTGGGCTGCAAGGGCACCACGCTGGCTCATGTCTGGCTTACCATCCAGGCAACAAAATATTCCTATGTTCTGCTAAACATATGACAGGAATAAACTTCTTATAACTATAAAGAAATTTAAGAGAAATCTCTCAGAATAAAATGTTGAAAACACAGTTCCTTTATGTTTCATGGTCAGGGTCAGGTTGTTTAATACCAGTAGAGAGAAAGATGTTTAAAAGGAGGCGTATTCATTGAGACTCCATACCTATATAAATAACAATGACATCTTTAAACTTTAACTCACGTGTTGACTTCAAACAAACCTCGTTCCATTTCTAAAGGTAATGGCAAAACAACCAAAAACCCCACCTGCTAAAAATCTTCTGCCACAAAAACAGGCTGCACTCCCCATAAAAGCAAGCAGAAGATGAGAGAACCACAACTCACCTTTAGAGGACCGGAAGTGCTTGCTGGGTGCCGTGAAGCCCCTTGTTCCATGCACATTGACAGCCGCCACACGGAACTGATACCACCTGCTTGCTCTGATGTCCAACAGCTGGACCCGTTCTTCCGTAGTCTGATGGGGAAAATGTCACGATTACTTTCTATTCAGACAGGGCTAGCTGTGCTCTGTGCCATGTGTCCTAGTTTCTAACAGAAGTTACGTTTCTCGTAGTGTCTAGTATGAATTTATCTTGTACCTCCGAGATACTGATAACATCCTGGCAGTGTTGAGCGGAGCCGAGGACATAACTCACTTCCGCATTCCTCTGCCAGTGAAATAGTTAAGGGGGGCATAAGGAGCTGGGAACTGGGAGGGGACAGGACCAGGGCAGCTGACCCAAATTGACCAAGGAGCTATTCCATCCCATATAACATCATGTGATTGGTTGTTGCGTTTTCCGGGTTCCGTTCGTTACGGAAGGGGCTAGCCGGGAGGAAGGGTCACCAGTGGCTGTGAGCCCTTGCTCTGCGTATCCTCTTTATATAAATATATATATATATATGTACTGTTATTTCTTGTGTTCTCTTTACTATTTTAGTAAATAGCATTTATCTCAACTCACGCATTTTACTGCATATCTCTCTACTTCTCTCCCCCGTCCCATTTGGGGAGGGGGGAGAGTGAGTGAATAACTGTGTGGAACTCAGCTATCTGTTGATATAAACCATAACACCATGTAACACTCATCAATCAGACTGGAAAGCAGATGACACACTTCTTCAGTACACACAAGAGTCAACAGTTGTGAACAAAATCACATAACCACCAAATTTCACTGTGCATTGCAAGCATCTTTTAGAAAAGTGACCTTTAGAAAACTGGTCAAGTGTTAAATTCATGAAATTACTTTTTCAGTTTTCTTAACCTTCCCCAGCGTATATGGCTTAGCTGATCAGATGTTGACATTTCAGGGAACTCAATGCCCCAAATCAAAGGACTCATTTCTCCAGATTCTGAAATGAGAGAGTCAGGGCTCCAAAATGGCTTCACAAAATCCAACACTGAGAAGCCACCTTTCCTGGTTCATAGGAATCACGAAACCCCAAGTAATGAATGTGAGTCTCCCTTTCAGATCTTTGACACTTATACCAAAATGACACTCACAGTCTTAACTCTTCTCTTCAGACTTTCCTCAGTTCATAGGAGATGATCTTTTCTCCAAGAACACTTACTGAAACTGCTGGTGTCATGAGTTCAATTTTCAACTTCTGCAGGGAGTGCCTTAACCACTGAAATATCGAAAAAGTATAGATGCACTCTGAACCCTTTCAGCAGGAGGTGCTTTGAATACTGTTATTCTGAGCACTGTTTTTCTCCATCTTGTTTTTCCCTTTAAGCTTTTAAGGAGCTGCCTTGTGCACTTTCTGATTTTTTTCTGAAGTACAAACACCAGAGGTGAACACAGCCTTCTGGTAACAGCTGAACCACTATCAAGTACAGAAGAAATAGCGTCTGTAGAGCTCATCAGAAACTCATCTATTTGTGGCTATTTTACATTTGCAGTTACCTCTCAACTATTCAAATTTCAATTTATTTTAGGTTCTCATTTTTATTGTTTTAATTTGATTCTTTAATCAAAATAACAGATAAGCCCTAAATAAATGGCTCGTATGTGTCTAAATAAATTACACAAGCAACACTGAATAGCATTATTGACCAAAGATGTAAGCTTATTATAAAATTTAGTGACATCCATTTATTTTTACAAGATCTGATTTCAATATCTTCAAAATTCCACCATATAAGATTCAGTGTTACTTGCAATGATGCCAAGTACTTTGAAAAGAAGGATAATGAGTTGATCTTAGATAGCCAACTTGGCTTCATCAAGGGCAGATCAAGGATAGAGCAAACTCTCGGCTACAAAACACTATTTTTCAACATAGTCACCGCCATTATTCATTTCACATGGATGCTCTTCGTTTTGTGGTGTGACAGCTGTGCATGGCTGCTCTGGAATGTGTATGTTTGGTCCCCATAAACATTCAGCAAGCACTGATGAATGTCAAGGGGTGAAATTTTTTCACTTGATAAGGAACACAAGGACACACCTTTACTTCATATGTACTTCCACGCCAGATGCCATTTTGTCATAGTGTCCCTCTGCTGCCATCTGTCACACAGCAACAAAACTGAAAGGAATATTGGCGGGAAAGTTCAACCTCTACTGCCAAACCATCAACATCCACCTCTGACACTGTGGGCCAACATAATAAAACAGAAGCATTACTTTCAGAGCAGCTCTTGTAGCTACAAGGCAGGCATAATGTGAACAGACTTGACCCCAAATTCCTCAGCTGAGAAATCTCAGTTGTCAGTTATTTGCACCAGTCCAGTTATTCTGTTAGGGCTCATTTAAAACTGGATTTCATTTATGTCAGTCTTTTGTGGCAATTGTGAGATGCACGATCAAATAATGTGTCAACCCATATCACTAAAATTATTTTAATTTATGAACACGCCTTAGGCCTATTCCTTTCATTACTGGTTTTGTTGGCAAATCTCCTGTTAATCTCAGTGGCATGCAGGAGGTGTATCCGTAACTAAAGCTCCTGCATTATAAACTGCTTTGGTCTCTCTAAGCATCCTTCACATAGTTTTAACATATTTCAAGAGCTAAATACTGTTGAGAAATTTTATACTACCGTGTAGGTGAACTGAAATAGGGAGAACTGAATATAGTTAGTTTACCCTATTCAAGTATATTTGGAGCTCAGATCATACTATTTAGAGTGCTTTTGATATCTGGCTTGTATTATTGTGAGCCTGTTAAATGGCACTCTGGGTAGTATTAAGTGACTAAGGGTTGAATTTCATCACACACCTGAACTTCTGCAGGAAGATCAGAAAAAGTGTTAAAAAGCAATTCTACTGATGTCTTAGAAAGTTAGCAAAATGTTTTAAAAAATTTAATTAATGAAAGACAAAACAAAAAGATCACCCCTAAATTAAATCATTCTGAGATCATAGTTAGTATTTCTTTTTGCTATGCATTTATCCATTTACTTAAAAAGGAAGGTTTTAAAGCCAAGTTCCAACCCTAGTACACGTCTTTTGGAATAAAATAACATAAAAAATGAGTCCTGAGGCACAAACACTGGCTAACATCTGTCCACAGCATCATCCTAAATTCAATAAAGACAAAGGTATGTTCCCATAAGTTTACATTAGGATGTAACTTTATATAAAAGGAGTATGGAATGCCATAATCTGGGGAATGCAGAGAATAGCTTGACATCCCTTCTCAAGAGTGTATCTCAGGTCCAAGGGACAACAGTCCAGCTCCAGAGACTAGAAGGAAGAAAGTGGCTGGGCTGTCAGTACACAGGAAGAATTTGGCTGAGATTTGCATAGAGCTGCCACTTTCAAAACGTACTGACAGTTCTAATCCTTTCCCAGCAGCCCATAACTGCGTAGGCCTTGAGATCACCCCTGAAATAAGTCTCCTCATCCTTTCTTTGCTCTTCTCTTTAAAATGCCTAGAGAAATCTCTCCCTGCTGTTCATATAACTGACAAATGATTGAAGTGCTTACCCACTACATGGACAACCTATCTTCAATCCTATTCTCTGTCTGAGAGGTTAGGAGAAAATATTCCTTTAGTGTCTTGGATGTTGCATGCTATTTTGAATTAGGAAAAACTTTTTCCTTGAGCAAAGCAATCTGAAGATTTCAACAACTTCTTGTAAGGGTAAAATTAGCTAGGATAAGGAGGGAGAAAAATGAAAAAATACAATTCAGCAGCATAATAGCTAGGAGATTCTGACGGAATCTCTGTGCCACTACTCCAAGGACTTTTTGGTGTCTTGTACAAACATAACAATTGGTATAAGAAGGTTTTTGTAGCAAAGACTGGTACAGAAGACCCTCTACTATCCAAGGTTTACAATAATCATTGAAGTATTTCACTGTGTTCTTTCCGTTTCTATCATACGATTAATCTTGGATTCTGCAATACAAAGGTTTACTTGAAATAGTAGAGGATAGCCTTACCTTGCTGAGTTCATAGCTCCACACCTATATTTTGAAATAATGTGAAGTGATAAAGAATTTGTAGTTCAGAGAATGAAGGGATGTCATCCAGGGTGTAGGAAGAACTGAGTTTACATTTCCTCTGACAAAGAAGAAGTCTGACAGTGCTACATCCACCACTCAGTCAAAGGAACCCATATTTTGTGTGATTTCAATCCTATACAAGGCAGGCACTCTTTAAGAATGTTTATCAAAGCAAACTCCTCCTGGACAATGGAGAAAGAAAACTATGGGATTAGTTTTTAGTTTCAGGAGGGGTTTCCTGATGTCAAGAGCTGAGGAAGTTTTGGACATAGACAGAACCAGAAGTTTAGGTGTTTCAGAATCTGTATGTTTCAAAAAGGACTAGTTGTCCATAGTGTTTAGATAATTCCAAGGTAAAGTACTAAGCTCATTATTTGTTTCAATAAAGGAATAAACTAATAAGTAAAATTAATTAATCTCTGCCTACACACACAGACGTATACTTGGCATCCACTAATACAACACAGAGATGTGTTTTCCTGTCTGGAGATAACTGACCCAGCATATTTGAATTAATTTAATGAATTAAATTAATATGATTAAATATCTAAGTGTCCAATGTAAACAGTAATACCAGTATTTTTAGAAAGCATTAGCATCAAGCAGAATGACAAGTTCGTTCATCGTATATACAGTATTCTCATGGGATAGTGCAGCTGGTCCTATGGGGTTGGTTAAAAAATAAAAAACAGTACTGTAAGAAACTTGGCAGAACCATGTAGAACCTTGTACAACATAGCTAACTAGGTTACTTATATCTTATTTCCTGTAGCTTTTATCTTAACATATGCCAATTAGTAAAATTGTTAATTACATCAAGTTTTCCCAAACAATACACAGTAAAAAATTGAAATTAACAAAATTCCTGCTGCCTGAAGTGATGAACAACTAAAATTCTTTTTAATGTTGAGAGTTAAGTAATGTACTAATAGGTTGTCTCTCTTGTTAAAAAGAAAACATCCAAAGAGACCCAATGACAATATTATCCAAAAGACATAAAATTCTTCAAAACTACTTTTATAATACCAAATAAAAATTTATACAAGAAATGAGAAAATATTTACATATTAAATGTGAGTTAATGAAATAGAAAAAAGAAGCATTTTTGAGAAGTAAATCCTTCAAAAAAGTTATTTAAAATTATAGTCTCACCTGTAAATAGCTAGGTAAAAAGAAGAACAAAATACTGGACAAAGAATTCTAACAAAATATTATGAAATTTCTTGTTAGAAGGTGCAAAGAAAAATTTTGCACAATTACACTAGATATGGGCATAGGCATAAAGAAATTCAGATCCTTGCCTACAGTCTTCTTGATCTTCCTCAGCTCTGTACATGCCCTCTAGCTAAAGTTACAAACAGTAATAAAAGGGCATCAGCAGTGTGCTGTGGTGGCCAAGAAGGCCCATGGGATCCTGGGGTGCATTAAAAAGAGCACTGCCAGCAGGTCGAGGGAGGTGATCCTCCCCCTCTACTCTGCCCTGGTCAGGCCTCAGCTGGAGTACTGTATCCAGTTCTGGGCTCCCCTGTATAAGAAAGACAGGGACCTCCTGGAAAGAGTCCAGCGGAGGGCCACAAAGATGATAAAGGGCCTGGGAGCATCTCCCTTATGAGGAGAGGCTCAGTAAGCTGGGTCTGTTCAGCCTGGAGAAAAGAAGGCTGAGAGGGGACCTGGTCAATGTTTATAAATATCTTAGGTGCGGGAGGCAAATGGAGGTGGGAAATCTCTTTTCAGTGGTCTGTGGGGACAGGACAAGGGGCAATGGCCTTAAACTGGAGCACAGGAAGTTCCGCACCAACATGCGGAAGAACTTCTTCACGGAAGGAGCACTGGAACAGGCTGCCCAGGGAGGTTGTGGAGTCTCCTTCCCTGGAGATATTCAAGACCCGCCTGCACGCCTACCTGTGCAACCTGCTGTAGGGAACCTGCTCTGGCAGGGGGGTTGGACTCGATGATCTCTCAAGGTCCCTTCCAACCCCTACAATTCTGTGATTCTGTGATCATCTCCTCTGGAACGTCGTGTCTCAGGAGTTCCCAACCGAATGGCTGAGCTCTTCACAGCCTTTACCTATAATCAAGGTCTCACAGCCCAATGCTTTGGGATCATGCAAGAAAAATTCTCAGTTACACAGACAAGGAAAGCCTGGAGGCTATACACACAGTCACTTTAGTCAAACTGGACATCCGTCCTCATTGCTGACAAGGCAAAATCAATTCTAATGCATCCAATCACACTTAATAATTTTGATTGCCCAGCAGGATGTCTAAAACTACAAATGCCACTGAGGTACATGACTATAGAGACAGAAATTCTTATCACTATCACCCCTCAAGGGTGCCCAGTCTTTATGCCCCATTAAGTACACGTGGTTTGCAAAGTCAGTCAGGCATCCTGAAGCTTGCTCTGAACTGACATCTCCAGTGGTGTCTGTCTCACAATCCAATACATGTCTTTCATGATGCAGTAGAAACATTGAAGTTCTCAGAAATATGTCAGTTGGAGGAGGCCTATCCTGCCATAGTGATTAACTCAGCCCCTTCTGCCTGCATATGACAGACCCTCGGGAAAGACAGCTATCAGGATTCTTACCATTCCATCAAGGGAACACATTTCTGAAACCATCTCTCCTGTACATCACTGAGAGAAGATATTCATACAAGCTCCTCCACTGTATATAGCATTTGCTTCCAGAAATGTGCAAAAGATCTGTTTCTGGCATGACAAAAAGCATGATAGAGTGCTATATTTGCAGAAGATCTGTGGTTCCACAGCCTAGCTACAAGGCCAGAAGGTCGAGGGAGGTGATTCTTCCCCTCTGCTCTGCCCTGGTGAGGCCTCACTTGGAGTACCAAGATTCTAACATCCTGACCAAGATTCTAACACTGTGTCAGTCCCCTGTAGTACAACACCAAAGCGAAGGATTTCACTTATGAGTGTTCAGTTTTGCAAGCTTGACATTATTTTAAGATACCTTTTTCCTGCACAATCTGAATTGAGAATGAATACAAATTGCCATAGAATTTAAACTCCTTACTTTATTTTGTGGATTATTCCCTCTTTCTTTTTTTCCTAGCTGGTCTTTTCAAAATCAACATTTTGCTTTTCTTGTCAGCAGGGATGAGGGTGAAGCAGTTAAGATAAATGATTGGAACTCTGCCATCCAGGTGGACTGTCAGCGTGTTAAAACACAGATTGAAACTGGGAAGAAACTAAGTGAAAATTTATGCTCTGTTGGCTGCTTCTCTTTAAGAAACATTTGTTCACGAATCTTACACTTTCAGTCTGGATTGCACTGAGTGATAAGAGCTCAACATCATAGCTTTTTCTGAATTAGGAGGGCAATCTCTGAAAAAATGACTTTACAAAGAATAAAGGTTTCAGTCTTAAAAGTGGAACGGCCTTTTTATCAATTATGTTGCTTTGCATTTTGCTAAAACCCAAACCATGGCTTGGAGATCAGGCACAGACTCACACCGACTTCAAAAGGGCTGTCTCTCATGTTTCCTTCACTAGATTTTGGTATCTAATTCTACATTTTTCAAGAGATTCATGGCTTTTTGGAATACCCATCTGAATAGATCACAAGTATGTGCTAGCAAGAAAGTGCCATTGAGTGCCTTATGAAAATCAGGCCTCCATCTAGATCTATATAGATCCTTGTCTATAGAGAGCAAGCCTACAAAATAAACTAATTTTGAAAACATAATCCTCTGAGTATTATTTCTTTTGGGGACAAGGAAATGAATATTTATTTTGCTACTAATACATTCACACATTTTTAATGATGTCATTTTCTATACATATCAGAAGCATTTGATGATCAGAAGCATTCTATGCTTGAAAAACTGAAAGTGAAAATAATGAAGTTCATTACTCCTCAATAATTATTGAAAATAGATCATTGAGCAGCGGAGAAAGGCCTTAGAGATCTGGATCCTGCTTGTAGCTCTCTCATGACTTAGAGAGTGCGTGGAAAGGGATCTCTGTGCATCAGCCTCCCTACTTACAAAGCGATCTAATTCTTCTCTGATCTGAAGAAGAACTTCACATCATTGTTGGGAAGCTAGGGATTCTTACCATTTGACAAAGAACTGACCTGTGCCACAGTTTGCCAAAGAGTAGCATCATCCTCACTGGGATGGATTCCTTGATTCCACCTCCTCTGAACAACATAGATCACAGGCTCAATGGAAATATTGAATTTTGAAGACCACTTCACCTCCAGGTCTCCGGACTGGAGTTCTATGAATTTTAACTCTTTCCGGGGTTTCAGTGGAACACCTGCAATAGGAACATACAGATGAAAATATCTGAATAACTTACAAAATCAGAAAAAAACATATTGCAGTTAAACTGTATAAAAGATACTAATAAAAAAGAATCTGGTTGTTCAGTCAGCAGAAGAAAAAAAAGGTGAATGGGTCTGTTGAGAAGAGTGGAAATTTCAGAAGCCTTCCAAACTGGCCTATCTCTACCAACAGAAAAAATTTTTAAAAAATCATCTTCAAAATTGTTTCTTTATTTCATTTTAAAACTAAAGCTTTATTGTGTGATGTGTCACTCTCCACTCTTCCCTAAAGATCTAGGAAATGCAAATTCCAAGACTTCTTGGAATAGATCTGTTGTATCTGATATGAATGGTCCAATTGCTGCAAGTCCAAGTTGTCTTTCTAAAATTCAACAGTAATTTCTCATTACTTGATGGCAATGAAGGACAATTTCTGTTTTTTCTACTCTTGATAGTTTTGTCTTTTGGAAACTATTTGCAGGAGCTTGAAGGAAAAAATATCTCTTCAAATTTGGCATCTTTTGATTAAATCAACATATCAAGTGTTAGATAAATTTCCCTAGATAGATAAATATTAGAAGCTCATGCATTTGATTGTACATCATTTTGTCACTTTGGGGTACGCTACACACAAGACTTCTATGCTGAAATATAAGTCTTCTTATTAAATTACTGTATGCATTTTATCTATTTCACCATTTCATTGGGGGCCAACATAAATCCAATTGTATGCATTGTTTCAATAAACTGTAATATGAATGTTTCTACTCAGTCTGTCATAGACGGCTGGAAGACTGAATTTCCTTAGACGAAACGACTTCTTAAAATACTTTTACATTTTAAGAGGCCTTCTCCTAAATGTGATTCAATAATTAGCTCTAAGTCAGTACCAATATATACTGTAGTTGTTGGAGCAACCTAAAATCAACCTAAGGAAAATTCAGTACATAAATCTGTTTATCACCACGGTATAAACTATGTATATAATTCAACAGCCAGTTGTCTTAGTCTGATATAATGAACATCATAGGTCCTGTCGGTTCTGATTTCGACGTTTGAAAATCCTTCTTTAATTACAATGTACAATAATCCTACAATTTGCATGTTAAGAAAGCTTCCATCTGCTCTGTATTAGGGGCAGTTGGATTCACTTGATTGCAAGTAACTCAGCCTCTCTGGTGTTATGTAATTGTGTGCAGATGGGTTGCAGCAGCACAAACTAGAGCATCACACAAGCACGCTTTGAAACTTTTGTAAAATCAGCATCATCAATTTCATATCCAGATGTGTAGATCCAATCATTCTTCAATGTGCTTTTTATTATGTAAGTGGTTAGCCCCTCCATCATGCTGGGACAAATTAGTCCTCTGAAGTCGGTAACATTTGACTGAAGAATTTAAATCACTAATGACTGTATGTGAGCAGTACCAGAGCCCAGGAAAAAATGTTTCCAAAGGTATATTTCAAAACATACATGCATCTCTGCGCTATGAAAAATACACGTACACTGTTCCATCATAAGAAACTGTATTTTAAACATTGGTTCCCCAAGAATTCAAAAAGCTTTTATAGAATGGTTTCAGACAGTAAAGGCTACATTCATTGCATCAGTACAACTCCAAACACAGTTGTTTGAAGATGAGCACCTCTAAAGATGTACATATTTTTTTGAACATAAACCTATTTTTCATAAAGCATGAAAAAACCTTTTAAAGTATGGAAGACAGTTCTGGCTCCAGCTATCCCACTACAACACTGTCAAATCATCTTAGCCTCTAAATGTCATAATCTTCTCTTTACAGTTCATTTTGCTTGTATCTGCAGTTTGGTCTGCTTTAGGGATTATTCTCTAACACATTTCAGACAAAATTAATTAGGATGGCTTAGGCAGTATGAACCCTAAAACTTTGATAAAAAGGTGTTCCGGAAAGTTCACTGAAGTTGGGGTATCATCACAATGGAGAGACTATTAATTTCTGAACAAGAAAAGGTGATGGGTAATTTTTCAGCTGTAATCAGCTGATTGTAGAAAAAAGATACATCTATGTCCTTCCTTGGGGATGAATATGTGCATTTTAGACAAACTGAATATGATCAAGCATTGGACATCAGTTTCTCTTCCTTTTTGTTCTGTGCTTTTAAATTATCTTATTTCTAAGTAGATATTCCTCTCATTTCTAACTATAGAGTACTGAGTCTGCTTTAGATATTTATTGTTACTTATACCATAATTATATTCATACATAAAAAAAAAAATGAAGTAGGCAATAGAGAAAGGACAAACACTTTCTGAAGTCCTTTACTAACTGAGACTACATTGACAAGGTGGATAAGGCAGATGACAGAAGAGTAGGAGAGAAGAATTCACATTTCCAGTAAAAGCAAAAACAAATGTGAAGAATATGTAACTGAGTAGTAGTACTCCTAATAGAGATTAAAAAAAAAAAATGCAGCACTGTGGACAATTTGAGCATTATACTGAACGCAAGCCAATAAACAATTGGCATAACAAGCACAGTTAATCCAACAACATTTTCAATCTATGTCTTCAGTGTAAGCATATTAATATTCTTTTAGGATTCGGCTTTAGCACTCAGTACTAGAGGGCACATCCAGTTAAATCAGATGGGTATTTTATATCTGTTGTTGTAACTTTCATCTCTAGAGTCTAATCAACAGTAAGACTAGCAACTTACGTAGACTCTTAGATTCTATCTGAGTTCATTTTCTGCTGTGAGCGCTGTCAAAATGATGAGAATAAGTACTAAACGTATTCACTAGATCTTAGTCACGCTTGCAGAGTTTGCTCTTAGTGACAGGAAGGTCATTTACCCCTGGAGGAAATGAATAGCAAGCCTGCTTGGCTTCTATTTGTCCTTTGTTGCAGAAAAGACAGGTTGAAGAGGATAATTAGCTGAATTCATCAGCTGAGAAGGCAATACTATATTGGGTTTGCCCTTCCTCTGCAAGACATATATGCTCCTACAAGAAAGCACCTCCTGCAGATATGTGATAAGGCGTTAGAGAAAGTTAGTTCTGCTACTACAAAATTAGGTTCCGCAAAAGTAGACTTTGCAGTGTGCAGTTATACAATGTATCACATCCTACCTCCTCCCCAAAAGCATGTCATCTTGTTTCATTTGTTTGTTTGTTAGTTTTGTTTTTACCTTTTTCAGCTCTCACATTTACTGGAATGTCCTGCAGCACTCTGTTTTGTAACTGTAGTACGGAGCCTGACCATGTAAACCATTACATTTGCAATACATAGCCAAATTTACCACTCTGATTGTCTTAAGAAGACAAAAGAAATAACAATCCATTTAAATAATTTTCACTTTAAAAGGCAGTGAGGATGAGAGTATATTAATTCCTTACAGTTTTACAGGGCTGCTCTGAAGTCCCGTAGAAGCATGAGAATTTCCCTTCTGCACTGGAAACCTGGATCACAGTATTTCCTGCTACTGGAAGTACTTCAAGTAGTAGTAGTTCTCATCAATTGCATGCTTACTCAACCTCTATGACTTCTATATCAAATTTTTTCCACTTATGTAAGTAAATAAGACAGTTTTGTGATGGCCAATCCTGTACATTCAAACCAAGGATTCAAAAGACAAAGCATATTATCTCTGACACACATGGTTATCACTAGGGACATTTAAAAACATGCATCAACATTTCTGTTAAAATAATGAACTTAAAAACAAATCACCTTCTCCTTCACATATTTCACTTTCAACTTCAAAACAGACTGATATTTATTGTTATCAAACATACACAAAATCATGATAGCCTGTTCTATTTTAAGTGCTGTTAGCAGGTTTATACATCTGAAAAGAACAACAATTCTGACCTCACTCAAACATACTCAACTCCATTGTTTTCAATGTTGCAAACAACTGGAGCTCCACAGACGGAAATAAAACTGGATTCAGACCTAAGCCTGAAGCTTAGTCCAGAGTTCTGCTGATTAGGCTCTCCATGGAGAGCCCAAGCTATCAGTAGCAAAACTGAATAATATTAATTTTTTATCACAGAAGAATAAATTTCTAACAAAATGTTCCAACTCCATGTAACAAGAAAATGTCTTTCACAAATGATTATTGCTTTGTGCTAGAAGCATATTTTAAAAGTATTTTCATATATAAAGCATTTTTAAAATAAACATAACAAATTAAAACCTGAAGTTTGGCTAAGAACAAATCATTCCTTCATCTGTATGTTCTTGCTGATGGATGGCAAGGAAATCTTTTTTTTTCACAGAATCTCAGGACTCAAATCAAGACAAATAAAAACTTTTGAATAATTAATGATGCCTTAGATTCAAGTAATGCAGTAAAATATATGTGGACATTCTCTAGGCCATTAAGTATACCAACTCCAAATATATTGCATTGATTTGTTCTTTTGCTTTGTTACTTCACAGCTCCTATTTGGTAGTCCTATCTACTTGACTCATAATCATAAATGTCATTTGTGATTAATAGGACTTGAACTATTTATCGTTAAATATTTTCCTGCTGCATTCTCTCTCATCTGCATCAAATTAAGTGAGATTTCACCTAAACTGGAAAGTTTATTC
This sequence comes from Penelope pileata, assembly GCA_013396635.1. Taxonomy (NCBI): domain Eukaryota; kingdom Metazoa; phylum Chordata; class Aves; order Galliformes; family Cracidae; genus Penelope; species Penelope pileata. The sequence continues at coordinate 93,285 of WBMW01002665.1, forward strand.
TGCTTAAGATGATTCATAATAGCCATATGTTTACATTCCACAGATTTGCAGATATGGCCTTCATAAGGCAGAAAAAAAAAATTTCAGAAACTCAAGCAACATTTCTCTCTGTCTTTGCTTCCTTTCTGCATCCAGTCACATCTCCACAGGCGTCTCCCTCTATGTCTTCTCATCCACACAAATTCCTATGAAATGTAAGTCCTGGTTTTCTAGGAGATTTTACTGCAGCCTGAAGTTACTAGCTCAGTATGAGTACGTATTAATAATAACCTCTACCTTTGTACAGATTTTTGGGAACTTGGCACGTGTGACCACATCCATTGGAACAGCATTTCTTCACTCCAGAACATTCACTATCAGCTTCACAGCTTTCAACACAGGCAGCTGCAAAACCACTGGCCTTTTCAGGTGCTGGGCAGTCCCCCTGTTTCACAGACAGGATGTACTTCAGGAATTCACAGCTAGTTAGGCATTCATAATTCTTCTTGGGGAAAAGAGGCTAAATGAAAAAAAAAAAGAAAAAAAGAAAAATGAAAAAAGTTCTACATTTCTCAAGACCTCTAAAGATAAATTCAGATTTTCATCTTTTGCAAGACTATCCCTGAAGATTTATATATTCAAGTCCCTTCTAAAAAAGCATTCCAAAAGTGCAAAATCATAAATTCCCTCAAGTATGATCACCATCTTTCATGGAATAAAGCTGTTTACATCTACCAGATTTCCCTTGTCTTCCTCGCATTGCCTAGCTACAAAGTTGCTCAACAACAGAATTTTAAAAATCCCAAAACAAAGGGGAAGCAATGGTCAGATGGTCTTTTTTTGACTGCCCCACATTCCTCCCTTTGTACTTCATGAGACTTTTCCCACAATATCTTATGTAATGCCACTCTAGAAAAATAAGTTAAATCTTGCTTCCTTGTACTGTTTGAACAGAGTTGGCTAAGAGAAGAGCAGATTTATTTTCTAGCTAACATGTTAGCAACTGCATAACTCTTCATGGAACTGGAACTGATCATGGAACTGATCTTTCTGGTAAAAAGATCAGCAGAAAATAAAGATTAAAATAAGGCTTAAATATATTAACTAAAGCTCAGAATAAATGCTTCCTCTTTGACAAATCAGGTTCTAGCCACAGGAGTCACTGTTTCAAAGCATACACATTTTATACTCAGAAACTTTATTAAAAACAGCATCTAGAACCCTATGCAGAACACTGGGTGCAATATGGGGATTTCACCTTCTCTTTCAGCTGGCACTTTATTCAGTTTGGTGCATAACCAGTTACGGCAATTCCCTCAAAGTGACTGGTGGAACTGTAGGTAGGCAAAGCATGTAAATGGGGTTACGAATAGTCTTTCTTCTTATCGTAGAGGAATCAAAAGTCTTTCTCTTGGAATGAACTATGTATGGATTGTTAAGCTTACAGCCTACTCCCTGTCCATCATGTAATTTCTACAACTTCACTGCTTTCTTCCATATTCAAATATTTTTCTTTTTTATGTATCTGTTTGCACTTTATAGAAAAATGAGAAAGACTCTCCGCTATAAGGAGGTCCAGATGGTTCACTAAGCAGGTGTCAGTTTATACTCCAAAGTCCAGGAACATGCCACTAAGTTACATCTCACATCTTGTCATATAGAACAAACCAACATTTTTGAATCGTAAGGGTATATTTGGGTGACATAGCCTAATTAGTGTAAAGGCTGTCAAAATGAGCAGTCCCCTTTTCTCTCCTATTGACCCCAGTGTTCTTGGACATGTATGTACTCTTGCTGTTCTCCCTGCTGGACTATACCTGATTCCGCAGTTATCCACCTAAGATAACAGCAGAAAACTAAATTTATGGAAAATAAAGGAGACAGGCAAGCTGTCTCCTTCATATGTAAGGTTCTTTTAACAATAGTACACATTCAGCAGATAAGGAGTTATATGCAACATAGGACCTTGAAAAATATAAAGCTAAAGTTTTGTTTTCAGATTTCACACAAAGTGCAGAACGACTGAAACACTCTCAAATGAAAATAGTTTGGTTTAATTCATTCAAATAATGTCTACGGAGCATACATGAGCTTCTGAGAAAGAAAGGAAAATGATCTGTGTGTGTGAAGCAAATTTCAAATCCTAAAACATCACAAATTTGCAGCTACTTAATTAAAAAGTTTACAGCTCCCTGAGGCATAATATATCCTCAAGGCTTCTCTTCCTCACCCTATTTCACAGCTCATTTTTCAGTTAGCTGCTAAATGTGCTGCTCTTCATTACTGGCCTTTGAAGTTCTAAATTTAGTTTCAACCACAAAACACTAATCAAAGAGGGATGCTCACTGTTTTTAACTACAATAGAACAGTGTTCTACAAATGTTTTTCTTTTAAACCAAATTTATTCATATTTAAACCCATATCTGGAAATATACAGTCTGAGTGAAAAGTGATACATGAGGATGACATAAATTACACCCACTAAAAGTGCTTTATTACTCTACTCTAGAGTTTTGTTATACAAAGAAGCAGCAACTGATTCTGGTTAAAGAACGCTTACAAAGACCGGTTTCATGAGAAATTTTTACTTGTTCTTCTAACATAGCTAAATAGATTAATAATCCATTAATCTCTACATGTAATTATTTGGATCTAAAAATTACTTTTTGTAGCTGAAATGACACCTTTTCCCAATCATCTGCATGGTATTTAAAATTGTTTAAACACAGCACATGCTTTTCTATAAGCAAAAGAGCTCTCGCAGTGATAAGGAAGGAGTCAAATCAATCAGTTCAGTATCAGTTAAGGTCACTTGCCTTTTTTATAAGAAAAGCTTAAATCTTCATAAACGCACACTATTTGATTTGAATAAAGGTGTGAAATATCTCCCATTTTGTACTAGTTTAATTGATTTAAGTTTGTTTATCCACAAGGTTATTCTGAGTTTTCCAAAGACTTGCTCCTGAAGACATTTTGATGCCTGCCTTCCGAATCCAGTTGCTCCTGGAGAGATATTCTTTTTTAAAAATCAGACTGATTTTCACATATAAAAATGCCATCTTTTCTAGCTATCCTGCAGAAGGATTCTCACAGTTGCAACACTGTATCTTTTAAACAAAGGTACTCTTTTTCTTGCACATGCCTAGGAAAGGGAGAAGGTATGTGGTAGAAATACAGGAGGGATTTAAGAATACCTTCTCAGAGATGTTATGTTGGCTGATTACTGCTTCAAACTTCAAGATCATTTGGTCAGGAAAAAAATAATCTTTCTTTTACTCATACATAATATGGTGTATCCATTCAAATGAAGGCGAATGCTATAAAAATCTCATGTTTGTTAGCTGTTTCCTTCAAGCTCACACTTCTAATAATATAAGTGAAAGAGACAGCTGAAATAAAGTGAGAAAGAGTGCCCTTGGGCTGACATACCTCACAAAAGCTTTGGCAATGGTTTTTCTTCAAGTCCCAGGATTCTTTGCAGGGCTCCAGGCACTAGGAAGAGTTAAGAGGGGAAAGTGTCAAGAAGAGAAAGAAATAAACATCCACAAATGACCCCAGTTTGTTCTCTGGTTGTTTGTTTGGCCCATAGGAAGTTAATAACAGGCTTTAAAAATCCACTTCTCCTGAGGATAAGATTGTGTCACTGAGTCATAGTGTCAGAGCAAGGTCATGCCAAACCATGTTGAGATTACAAGAAACATTTTCAGTACTTCTTACAGTATAAGACAATTGCCTTACTTATTTATATGCCATTCTATTTTCTGCCTTACTGAATCTAGGTCCTAATAACATTTAACACCATGTCACTGGATCACAGAGCAATGTCAAAAGTACTACTCTAAACTACAGAAACTTAAATCTTCTCCTCACTGAGCCTAAAGATTAGATGGGAACGCTGTCTTCCCATGCGAGAAACTATTTCATCAAGGTATGGAGGAAACTCAGCAGAGATTTAGCCACTCTTTCTGTATAAATAGACAATGTTCACTGGTCTGTTAGCAAAACCACTTTATTTCAAGTACCATATTATCATTTCTTCACCTTCAATCTCTACTGCAATGGATATACAGAGTTTAGATTCAAGCTCTACAAGTCTCAGCTTCAAACTGCAAACCTGAGTCAAGCTTCACAGTGTAAAATAAAGAAAGAACACACGAACATTTACTGCAGGTGAAACGTAAATTTAGACTCACATCCAGAAAGCTTTTCTTTTCCTTTATTAGATAGATGATCTTGGAAATAACCAACATTGTTGGGAGTCAATAACACCTATTCTTTCTGTTGATAGTGGAAAGACACTCACTGCACTAAAAAGAAAGGCCTTTGAAGTGCATTTCATAGAATTTAACGTGTTCACATTATTTTTTCTTTTAGACATAGTATTAAGCTGGATTTATTTACATATATGCCTGTAGGGGAAGCACTAGGTCATGGCCTGAATTAGTGATTGAGCACCTAGTGAAGGGTGGTGGCTGGCCTAGGGAGCACCTGTGCCCCCCTCCATGTGACCAGGAGGGGTGAACCCAGGGTTGGACTACCCTGGGCTCATTTAAGAGCCAGCCACCGAGGGGAGAAGATCTATATTTCTCCTCTTTGAGTCCTTGACTTAAACTGTGAAACAAATGAGATCTTGAGATTTCTCTTCTCTATCTGGTGAGCCTTACTCTCTAAGTCGCAATAATCTCAGGAAAAGACATGCCCTTTTTCTCCATGAAGTCTCTTCTGATATTTTTTTCATTTGGAGAGGGAAATGTGTTCCAGATCCACTGTATTATATACGCTAAATCTGAAGAAGGGCTACTGTGTACATAAATTAGTTTTTTTCCAGACATCTTTCCAACTTTCCAGTAAACTCTCTATCCCCATAAACTTTATTATGCTTATGTTTCTATTAAACTTTATCTTCTCATTTACACGTGTCATGTGTCACTCCGAGCTGTCCTTTTATCTACAAAGGGTTGTGTTTTTTTTCCTCAACATTGGCATGCTTTGCTATATTTTGCTATGAATGTTCCTCAAGATGAATAGGGTAGATAATTAGTAGAATAGAACAGGACAGAAGAGAACAGAACAGTTGAAAAGGACCTACAAAGATCGTCAAATCCAACTGCCTGACCAGTTCAGGACTAGCTAAAAGTTAAAGCATATTAATGAGGGTGTTATAAAAATGCCTTTTGAACAGTGACAGGCATGGGGGATCGACCATTCCTCTAGGAAGCCTGTTCCAGTATTTGGCCACTCTCACAGTAAAGAACTTTCTCGTAATGTTCAGCTTGAACCTCCTCTGGTGCACTTTTGTGCAGTTCCCTCACATCCTAGTATTGGTTGTCAGGGAGCAGAGCCCAGCACTTCTGTCTCCTCTTCCCCTCCTCAGGGAATTGCAGAGAGAAGTTTTGTAGCTGAGAATTTGCTCTATCAAATAGTGTTATTGTGCTCTTTGTATCTGCTGTAGTTTCCAAGGAAATAAATGGGAGACATTACTTTTGGAGTGACCTCTGTACTTTGTTTTATATTTTTTAATTTCATTTTTGAAAAAAAATTGCATTCACAGTGCTTATTAGAGAATTCTTTTTTGTTCTCATTTTTTTTTGCTATAAGTAAAGCATCTGTGAGATTAGCACATGATGTAGGCCTCTTTCGTTATTTAGGAGAGGGATTTTCAAAATAGTCTCCCATCGCTTTGGTTTAGGAAATGTCACTTTTGTTCTGAACGGGAGAGAGTTACAGCAACAAAGTAGTTTTGAAATTCTATTAAATTGCAAAATATCTTTTAAGCACTGAAGTAAATATTTATTCAAATACTACATTTAAATTAAATAGTTGAACATGACATAAATAAAACTATTTAAATAGCAAACATTTATTTTGGAGGAGAACAGTCTACTTTTGGTATGTTTGTCTAACAAGGCTTTGTCCTACCACAAAGTGGAACTAACTCATGTGCAAACCATTGTAAAAAGAATGGACTCATAGCGTTATAGTTGAAATGCAGATCTTTTCATCATCATGCACCATTCCAATTGCTCACAACAGCAAGGTCAAAAATTAATCTATTATGTTTAAAAGATGTATTTGAGTGTTTTGCTGTCTTAGGGTTAATTAACTGGAATGTAGATCTATTTTTTTTTTTAAAAAAAGGAGGAAAAATACACCTTGCACCACATAGTCTCCTAAGAACCTGTCATATGACAAATTCTCTAAAAAAATGTATATTCTTACTATCAGGCACTGAGTGGAGAACATTCTTGGGGTCAGGAATTTAACCAAAGCCAAGAATGTCTTTGTGAAGGATACACTTAAATGTATGACTGCACCCAAAGGAAGAATGAGAAAAATTTTGTCTGTACATCTCAGCACAATGGCGGTAAACAGAACACAAAACTTAAACAAGCACAAGAGTTCCTGAGGGTTTTTTTTTTTTTTTTTACTTATATCTATTGTTTAGATATAAGTAAAAAAGGCATAGAAATCATTACTTTCTGTGTCTCAGAAAGTGGACTGTAAATTGTCTGAAAAATACTTATTTTTGGTTTCAGGACAGTAAAAGCACAGTTGAAGATTTATCCAGTCCAAACCCATTCATATTACACTAATCTGGTAGAACAATCACAAGTATTAGAATGATCATGTCACAGAACATACTTTCTTTTGAGGCAACTACTTTTCTTATGAATCATGAGATGCAGGATTTGTTTACTGAAATGATTTCTCATGATATAACTGAGCAAAAGTATCAGGAATACTTATAATTTAAAAAAAAATTGCACAATTTTTTTTTTTTTAAAAAAAGAGACACTCTCACTAGTTCAGGGTTATATTTTCCCAAAAGCAATACTCACACATTCTCTTCCCAGAAGACACATCTCATTTATTAATGCCAAAAATAAATATCACTCTATTATTTGAATCAAAGACCAAATTAAGATTCTCCAATTCCAGCACTGTAACATTTGACATGAGTCTGACATAGTACTTCTCTTCTTAGGAGGATATTCTATAAGCTAAACCTATACAGAAGTAATTTAGCAGAATAGGAAAATATCTTTACCCATAAAACCAGAAATGAATCACAACTCCACAACAATTTGCAATCAAACTTAAGAAAAGTATCCTGGGATGAGACCAATGAAGCCATCTGAAGAAGTGTGCCTTCACACCTCAGGAATATACACATTTTTTTGTCAAATCATTTTTTAAAAGTTTACTTACACATTTGTATCTTTCTGTGGAAATTAATTTCCTAATAAACTTTAAGCTAGGTGTTTTCCCTCTATAGACTTAAATTCTGCAAATTGAAATGAAGAAATGAGTATTTGGTTATGAAACTACAGTTAGAGATACATTTTTTAAGATTTGTCTTTTATGCTTTGTTATATTTTGTTTTTATCTCCAGTTTAAACCTTTGCTCAGTGCTAGAACACACGTGTGACCCTGTTTTATAATGAATATTGCAAAATGAAAAACTCAGGTAAATAGGTATGCAGCAAGAATTTCAGGCACTCGCAGAGAGGATTCCTGCAGAGGCAGGTAGGTGAATTCAGAATCATGATGCAAAAAAATCCTTTTCTCATTTCCCATCTGGATCATTCTCAGTGCTCTTTGAAAGCCATGCTTTATGGTTTGATTGATTCTGAGACTCCATTCAAGTTATTCACCATGAGTGGTTCATGGTATCAGGATATCAAACTCAAGTTCATAGGCACCCTTCCTGGTCATCAGGTGCCTGTGGTGAGGCACTAGGCTTTCGGGTGCTCGTACATGCCATAATGTCAGGCACCCATGTACATATCTATCTTATTTTAAATAAACTGTTAGAAGCAGCGATGCACTGATGAATCAGTCAGTTTCTCAGTTTCTTCCATAAGCCCGGAGAGGAATGTTCAATTGCAGAATAAGTAGCTGTCATATTAGCTTGTAGGTTGATCCATGTTGGTCAAGAAGCCTCCAAGCATTTTTTGAGATTCATTTCAAGCTGAATCTGTCTTGATTCTCTTTGTCTCTCCTCCCCCATTAGTAGACTGAACCATTGGAGCAATGGTCATCAGCTTTCTAGAAACTTAGTGTGACATTTTAGCCCCTAAAATTCAGTTACATTTAATGTAGACAGGCAACGGCTTAAGTATCTTTAAAACTTTGAGAGTCTAATAGTAACAACTATTAGAAACCTGTTCTGTTATGTAAAATATCAGTTTCATATGACTACCTGGAGTTACTCTCTGCTAAAGAGATTTTCATGAGAATTGCATAAGTAATATATTTTCCTTGTAACTGAATAACAAAAGGGTTAAATGACAGAGAAAGGCTCCCCATCTGTGTTGCCTGCTTTTCACTACTGTAGGTCACTGAGCATCGTGATCTGGTGAAAAGCAATGATTTTGTATTCGAGGATCAAGTCTTAATCAAATTAGTTACAGTTAGGGCTACTCCATGACATTGTCAAGTACACTGGGAACTCAGCTGATATAGTCTGAAAGTATTGCTAATCAAAGAGCTGGTTTTGAGCAAAAAACAGGTCTCATGGTGACTTCATTTAGAGCTATTTGGCATTGAAGCACTAAGGGTTAAGTTATGAGAAAACAGTATTTTGTATTGAGTGCTAATATCAAAAAGTAAGAGGCAATATAAGCTATTCAACATTAGGTCTCTTTCTTTGAATAAGATCATGCTTCCTGGCAGTATTTGTTACATCCGTTATGAAAAGACTAGCAAAGCCTGTATAACAGAGATCCAAAATATATCATTAAATATATAACAGTTATTTGCAATAATTCTTACATAAGATGAAGCACACAACCTCCAGGAGAAATCTCCAGGAGAAATATTAAACTTGCATCAGTTGCTTTAGTTTTTGTTTGTTTGTTTTTTTAACAAAAAGATGGTAAATGACCTATCTTCCTAATATATGGTAAATATAAACCTACAAGGTAAGATTCCATCTGGCATCTTGAAATGAAGCCTTGAAAGATATGAACAACACTTATTCACCTCAAAATGGTATTAAAACTGAAATATTTGTTAATGACATTTCTAAACAGCATTAAACAATTTTACTTCCAATAACTGTACTGTAAATAAATGTAAATTATCTCCACAGATGGGACTGTCAGTGTCACAGGCAGACCACTAAAACCTCTGGTTCACCAAATTATGTAGAGCATAACTATAGATCTTCCAATTGCAAATTCCGAAGGCCCTAGAAAAAATAAAGTATTCAAAATAATACTAAAATAAGTAAGAGAAGGATAGTACACTGACAAGCTGGACGTTTCTACTTCGGCACAGAGGTGGACAAACTCTGGATTTTGTCTGTTTGCTCAGACTTTTAGAAGGCATAAAGTTACCGAAGCAAACTATTAGTTTTTAGGTGCAACTGTCTTCTCTCTGTTAACTAGAAATGTGGAGATTGGACTGCTTATTCAAATGGTCATTTCACTGCAGAATGGAACATTTATGAGAAACTTTATTGGCAACAAAGATGAGCAGAGCTGTTTAAACTGCTGTGGCAAACAGTTGTATTTAACGTGTATTTATTTTACTCAGGTGTGGTGGCACTAAAAGGACACACAGGGACACGCGTTACTGCTCTCCTGTTATACAAACCATGAAATCAGTAGATATGGTACAGGCAATTTTCAGAAATTAAATTGTTGGATATCTAAAAAAGACCCAAGCTTTAAATATATATATATTTTTTAATTGTCCAGTTCATTTCAGCAGAAAATATCAGGGATACCAATACCATTTTAAGTGTTAGCAATTACAGTAACTAAATTCCTATCAGTACTCTGAAGAAATAAAGGAAGCCTTATACAAGACTTAGGATCAAAATCAATATTTCCTGGAACAGAGATAGAGAAAGGTCTAGCCATAGTGTATCAGTTAAGCCTACCTGAGTCTTTGCATATACCAAGGAGCATTACAAGCTTTGTCCCTAAAACAGAGATTCTGAATCAAACTTTTGGGGGAAAATGCTTTTTTGATTACATTTATCTCTGAAAAACTCACTGTTTCAAATCTCCACGTGCTACAATATCCTACATTATAGAAACTGAAAGACCAAGAATCCTGTCAAGAGCTTCAGGTCAAATTTTTTTGGAAGCATGTAGCCTTTGCTCTAAGTTAAAAGAATTAAACAAAGTGAAAGCTACTAGATAAGTTGTACGTATACCGAAGGTGAAAATCACTGAATGTGTTGAAAACAAAATAACTGCTTTGACAAAATATTTTAAAAGCGAATTATTATTTTGGAAAAAAAAAAAAAAGTCATATTGTCTAACTTTAGCTAAAATGCAGCCATCTAAACTCTTTTAGATTCTTTTAGAGTGAAAATAACTTTTAACAATGACAGCTTTGTATTTATGGCTTAGTTGCCTAGTATGTCAAACTTTGCCAGAAAAATTGTTTGTTTGAAAGGACAGAACAATCCTAGGACACTTCTCGTATTTCTATTCTTTGTCACCAAACCAAATGTATGGTTATCTATGTCTACAGAAAATTGTCTCCCAAACATTACTTCATTCCTGACCAGTTCTGTTCAAAATTTGTTTATAGAGTTTTTGTTCCAGCAGAGGAAATCAGGACACATATTCCTCCTTTTTCCTATCTCATAGCCTAGAGTTCTAGGGAGTCTCCAAATAAATAGATAAATAAAATTGAATCATTTTTCCTGATTTTGAAACAAAAAATTGAACCTAAACCACCTATATTTAAGATGAATCCCTGAAATACAATATATTTGATGGGGCTTCCTGTCTCTCCTGTAGATATTTCACCTTGTTTAAGAAATTGAGTTCTGTAGAGAAGGGTTTTAAGGGCAGATCTTTCACTTTGAAGGGGCATGCACTAGCAGCACTTTCTGATCTTCTTGAAGTCCTTCTGAAATGCTTATAACGTGTACATTATGTCTCAGCGCAGTTGCTATTCCATCACAACTTCTTTCCTGCACAGATAATACTGTTTTTCATGCTCTTGTTCTTTCACACATTCATTTCCTCTACCAATCTACTCTGGTCTTAAAGTTGTTCCAGTTATCCTATTCAAATCATCCAAAGTGCTGCCTCAAAGACCATTTTCCTACTCTTCTAGTGACTTACCTATATGTATTGCATCAAATGCTGATTAGTTACCCATTTCCAAAACTCTTCCTAGACTTTATATTAAATCTATACATTTTAACATTGCATTTGTCAAGATAAGGCACTAGTGCTGGCAAAACGCTACAAAGCAGCAAGTCAAGGAGCAATTATATGCACACAAGATATATATACTGTGTCAAAGTGCATAAATTTTATATCAAATGAAGGGAGATCATCCAAAAAGGTTAGGAAGGACTTCTGTAATTGACCTCTTTCCAACAGTGATAATTGCTTTAATTGCTTAGCACCTTCCACTTGCTGTGTTATTTCTTGTGTATGGAATTCTCTAGTAGCGTTGCTACTATTATAATCAATAATGAAATGAACTACATTAATTAGAATACAGTAGCAGTTCTACTTCTTTGGTTGAACTTTTGTATTTCAGGTTGCAGTCCTGCAGTGCAGTTTGCCAATAAACTGACCTGTTATGTTTGTATCTGTTCTACCATTGTATCATGGATCAGTCACTCCTTCTACTGTTAAAGCTTCTTCAAGATTGCACCTATAACGTAGAGAGTAAACAACATGGCAGAAACTTTTCTCTTGTATGTCCTTAGTTTCTAGATCACTGTTCTGTGGCCCCCATTCCAGGCTGATAGAGTCTGAAGAAGGTATATAGTAAAAATATCAGTAATGTTTACAGTTAAATGTATGGGTCTGCAAAATGCAATGGCTTTTCCCTTCTAGAGATTAGAATGGTGAATAGGTTGTCATAATTTGTTTCCAACAGTAGCTAAAAAAGAATGGCTGATGGGTTACTCTAAAAGAAGCCCATCTTGCATTCTGATATATTTTCATATACTGTCTTTTCATGTCCTAATACTTGACTATTTGCTTTAGTGATTACACAATACTTTCAAAACAAAAATGATCATAAATATTTTGACATTTTAGATATGCACAGAATTTTCATTGAGAAAATATGTTTCTTTTAATCTCAAACAGACAAGGGAAAACCTCTTCAAGCTGGCACTTTCTCCTACCAATCTGTTAGAAAGCAGCTTCAGATAACCACACAGTCTTGCTATAAACACCATCTTGCCATGGAACTTGGAGTGCTTGTCAGAGCAGCACTGCTCTCTCCAAGCATAGTCAAGTTTTTTGTTGCCATTTTACAAATGAGTTAAACTAGTGAACTCTTCTGATAACAGATGACTGTCCTTATACGTCACCCTACAAATTCACACATACATTTCTGAATGAAAGAGCCACAACTAAACGTTCTTTTCGCTTTTATCCATCACAGTATTATAGTTTTATAGACCACCTAACACTCAGAAACTAAGGGGAAAAAAAAGGGTGGAGGGGGCCTCTTTGTCTACACTGTTACTTTGTTTCTCTTCTGTGGCTTTCTATTTCCTTCCCAGCACTACCATCACCATCAGAAAGGACATATTCCGCATTACTAAATAGCAAGAGCCATAGGGCCTTTCACTTCTAATTTCACGCCATAATAAAATGCAGTGGTTGTTTCACTGGGGGACCTGAAAAGCCTTTCTTTGTGAGCCTTGTTTGATGGTCAGGTTAAGTATCACATTCTGGCAGCAGGCATCTGTGCCTGCCTCCTCATGCAGTTACAGCAAAGGGGGAGGAAAAGGAACGGAAAAAGAGGTTGTCTTGGAAAAATAAATAAATAAAAATCATCCCCTACTCTGAAGCAAGTAATTTACATTATACAGTTATTGCTTAAGTATTTTTAAATATATCTGTTGTCCACCACACTGATAGATGGATAAATCTAATAACAGTAAGTCCAGAAAGTTTTCATTGTATTCAGTTACACTTGTTGCTTTAATGGAAAAATCTATAGACCTAAAGCAGACTGATGATTAAAATTACTAGGATCACATGTAGTAAAAATATAGCTTCATTCTATAGAACATAAAGTTAAAATTCAGTTAAATACAACAGAAATTCAAAAAAAAAAAAAAAAAAAGCAAGATGTAACAGGAAACTTTGTGAAGTGCTCTACATTTATCTTGGCTTTTTCCAAACATATTCTCACTACGCAATGTATGTTTTTCAGTCCTATGCTTAGAATCCTTTTAGCAACCATTGAATTTTTCGTAAAAAAAAGACAGTGTGATTCCTTTTCACAGTAATCTCTTCATGTATCATAACACAGTCTACTGAAAAAAATGTTTAAAATTCTATCAGTTTACATGCCAATTCATAGAATAAACTGCTGTGTAATACTTTAAAGCTAGACAGTTTTACATATTATCTGAAAAAATAAAATAATATAAAATAGATTATGATTTAAATAATAAAATGCGTAAATACCTTAGGAAAATTCAAATTAAGCGACCTAAAATCTTGCTTCAAAGGGACTTCTTTCAAACGTTATTAAATAAGAGACTTCTCTCCTATTATTTTTCAATATATGTTACCTATTAGCAAGAAAGACTACGCTTTCACGCTAAACTTCTTGGTTAGTCTTCTAACTGTCACATTTTTGAGGTCCTGTTTACACTGTGAATGTAAGTGAATCTAAATCCATGATGCCATCAGAAGATGGAAAGTCTTGTACTGGAACTGGCAACCCTTTGGAAGTAAATGAGCTGAAACAGAGATCCTAGATGAAAAAGTAATTAGTTCTTAGCCAAGTAAGCTTCCCCATTCACTAGCCTCATAAAAACTAGTGGTCTAGGGCAGAGACGTGCAAAAGGGAAGGAGAGAGGAGTATGTAAACACCTCTTTAATTGGTAGCCTGCACTTACAGCAGCTTAAGCCAGTTGTAAAACCACAGTCTAAAAAACAATAACTAATTTTCTCAGCACAGCTGAGTAATAAAGGTTAACATTATGGTATGGAGAGGTAAGCAGGACAAACTAGCAGCTGAATTAATAAATTAATAGATTGAATCACACTATCAGAGAAGATTATAAGCTATCCTCAGCCCTGTGCTGAAGAATTGAGCTGGATACATTTTCTCTGGCAGCAGATTTGGGCTAGACCACTGGACATTTCCAGTCCCAGGACAGAAGGGAATATGATTCTGCTGACCTATCAGGAACAGTTCCTGATTTCAGTGTTCATCAGTGTGGTAGTTAACCTCTGCAGCTCAAACAGGTATCATTGCACTACTTTACAGAATAAATTTAGAACGTTAAATGGGCAAGCACAATTTTTAAACCTTGCAGTTAGCTGGCAGATATTACTCCTAAAAGAACTTTGTCTGTGGCTGAATATGTAGCTTTATTTTTTTAACTTCAGCTTGGAAGCTGAGTATTTTTGTTAATTAAACACCTGTTGCCAATTACCCAACACTACTAAAATGTACCGATCCTTCCAATTGTGGATCACAGTATCTAAATGGAGAGATTGATAGTAATATACCTCTAGTCATCCTAAAGTGACATATAAAGTTTGCAGATGCTGAAATAGTGAAATGGAATATAACTGTGATAAAAGCAATGCTGTAACACAGCAAGAAAATGTAAAGTAGAAATTTGGGATATGTAATGTTTCATCTAATTTTTTGCCATTCATTTTAATGGGACTCATGAACAAGCTCTCAGAGGAATCAAATAGAGTAAGATTTCGAAAACACTGGTATTAAGTCCCCAGAGAACAAATGCATGAAAAGACACTCTATGCATAGCTCTTCCTATACTAACAGATGAAACAGATAGCTTGCAGTTTTATGCAAATATATGCAAAGAAACACATGCTAGTTAATGAAGTTTAGCCAAAAGGTCAAATCCAGGAGTTGTAATTCTAGATTTAATGAGCCCAGGTTGCAGGTGCCCAGAATATTTCAGGAACAGTCTACTCTGATTCCCAGAGGCATCCTAACTTTCGTGCCAATGCAGGTCTAGATAAGAACGCTCACGTGTGTATAGAAAGCATGTACCTGAAAGTTGTGCAATTGATATAGCTGCAAAATTTCAAGACTTGACAACCCTAAAAAATCTTCACTGCAAGACCTGGAGACGTGGCAGTTCTAGCTGGATGTCATTTTTTACCACTTATCTCAAATAAAAACAGAGGCCAGGCAGTCGTGTAAGATGGCAGGTTGAAAGACTATGTGAAAAAGGAAGGAGAAAAGCAGCAACTCTGGATGAGGGCAGAGCTAGCTACTTCCCCAGACAGAAAAGTATCTAGAGCTTAATTTATTTGCCCATTCATGGGTACCTATATCCAGTATAACCTTTCTCCTGAAAGGCAAATATCTTTTTCTTAGGCATCTGTCACATCCACTAGTTCCTGGCATATTGATTCTAGGACTCTATGGAAATAACTGGGTGCTCTTGTGTAAAGAAACAATATAGCCCTTGTCTAGGACTCTGATTTAGATAGCTAAGCTGCACATGACACAGGGTGCTAACTTCCCAGTAGCTGGTGGAGATCTAGTCAATACAGTCAATGGCACATGGAGAACCATTTGGTGGTGTATCTCCTACAGGGTGAGATAAACAGCTCTCAGGACATTATTGATCATACTAACTAGATCCCTATGGACAACACTGGGAGCCTGGATACCCCCACCACATACAAATTGCATAAAAGCCAGAGTTCAGGACTGAATCTCAACTTAGGTTTCACTACTCGTCAAAGTACTTTTAATTTTTATTAGTATGCTTGGATAACCATACTGAGAAACAATTTCTTACCCAAGAACTGTAGTATTCCACAATACTCCTGAAAATACAGGACACTTCTGTAGCAAGTATTTCAGGTAGACATTTCTAATCCTGTGGCTATGTTATATTTCTTTAATACAAGAACACTCGATTGTGAAAGTAGATAGAAGTACTCATGAAGAGACTTCTAAACAAGATGTAAGATATAATCTAGTTTGTTTCATTACCAGTCACATTTGTTACATGATTTTACTCATCTTCACTCTCTTAATCCAACACAAATTTATATAATTTTTGATCACTGTAACATTTCAAATACGTTTAGCTCTATATATGAAACCACCAAGGCACTATTTCTGCTTATTCAAACAAACTGCCTTAGTCATTTTATATTTTCCACAAATATAGGATGGTTACCCTAAGGTGCTTCTATCTTCATCTCTAGACTCTTGCTCAAAGAAATATAAAGAGTACAAATGCATCAACTCGTGCTGTATAATGAAAATAATTTTCCCTTTTCCCTAACCTCCACAAGACAGATAAAATTTTTCTACCACCATGTGAACCTTCTATTGCCCACTGGCAAAACTGCTAGTATACAAAAACTGTTAACAGAATTGCTTGTAAAATAGACATAGTCTTTATTATAAATGCCAGTGGTTGCAAATCAAATTGTGAAAAATACCTTTTTTGGGAGCACTGCAGAGTTTTTCAATATCATTTTTTATACACAAGAGAATTAGGAATATTTCAGGATTTTGACTATTAAAAACATCTTAATGATAGCTGACTGTGAAGAAACACAATGCCTCTCTCCTGCATTTTACAGTTTCCTAGTGGAATAACAGCAAAAGTTTGCATCCATCTCACAAATGCTTTCTTCAAGTATACTCAAATCTGCTTACACATTCATAGAAAAATTACCCATTTTACAGTTTAACCTCAGTGATCACAGTGCCAATTTTGTGCTTAAATTAACATATGTAATTTTCATTAAAATCAGTAGGAGCCACCCAGGCAACCAAGGAGACAGATTTTGACTCAAAGTATCTTAAGAATAATTTGGCAAAACTTCTGGAACAATGTTTAGGCCAAGTCACTTACATAAACAGACTTTCCATTCAGATTCTTAAAATAGCCAACAGCAACAACAGCTGTCAGAGCCTGTTGTCCAAATACATCTCTTTCTCACTTTAACCTATTAGACTAATCTGTACCAGCATTTTTAGACACTAATTTCATATGATGTCTTTTTCTGTTCTTTTCTTCTATGAGTACAATTTTCCTTCAGTCATTAAAAAAGTAGCTTGAAAAGGGTATTTTTCTAAATTGTAGCCATTATATTTAATATACTTTTTTCTTCCTCAGTCCTTTCATTCATCCTTCTCTTGTTCAGTGTAACAATTGAAATCCTTTCCAGGCCTGAAGATGACCAACAGAGACGGCTATATCAACATACTTTAGACATAAAAGCTCTTCCAGAAATAGGGCATCAATGTAGGCACAGATCAAATTATCCACGTTAAACAACCTACACTTCTTGAGAGCAGTTCGGGCTTTACTTTGGTTTCAAAGATTTCATAGTACGTATAAAATGATTCTAATTTAGATGATGTTTATAATATTGTATAACTTACCCTTAAAGATACACTCTGTCGTGGTCAACTCAAGAAATTACTCTGTGCCCGTAAAAGCCTTTTTATGCCACTATTATTGCATCCCTTTAAGTCCTTTGCTAGAGAAGGAGTATCAAAGTTCCACCACTCCAACCTACACTGCCAAACTAGCTACTGATATAATTTTTTTTTTCTCCCCTTCTGGATCTGAAAACAGCATAGCAAAGGTGCTCTGTTACAAAAATTAAAGTATGTTTTAAAAGAGAAGAAGAATTTTAGCCATAGGTCATTGTAACTCAGTTTTTGAAAAATGTTTCTCCAGGCACAAAACCAATCCAAGAAGTCAAAGAGGAAAAACATGTCCGCCCCATCTGTAATACATTTTAAGCTAATTTATTGCCACTAAATGTTCTCAAGTAACTGACTGCAAATACTATAAGCTGAAGCTTTCAGTTAAGAGCTTTATTTTATTTGCTTCATGGATTGTTTTGGCATATTTTGCTGTTTCCCACTGCAAAAGTAGGAGTACATTTCATGTACTCTGAAAACAGTCACATAATTTCTCAGAAGAAAGGGAGAAAAATCTGAAGTTTATTTGTCACATTAATAACACAAACTGCTCCAGTCACCCCTAATTGCTACATGAGTCTCCAGAAGCAATTTCCTCCATTACTCCTTTCTACTGATTTTTCTAAATGATATACCATCTTATAGGCAGATTCTCTTTTAAATAAAGCATAGAAATGTAGCTTTAAAGGGATCGCTTTGGTTACACCGACACAATATACAGTCTAGAGATACTGACATTTGATTTTTGAAACGACTCCAAAACATAAAGAAAACAGAAGCAGACTAAACAGTGACAACTACTTCCAAAGTTTACACAAGGAACACTTCATTAGTCTGAAATGTTCACCAATCTCTCCATTCATATAAATATGCTTGAGGGTCTGTATATCCTACAGCTTTTCAGAGTTTTTGACTTAGTTTGTGTTTTCTGTTGGTTTTGTTTTTGTTTTTTATCCCCCAGTTATGCCAGTTCTTTACAAAAGCTTTATTCAACTGGATGAAGTTTATACATATTTACAAAAAACACACAGCACAGTGCTTCTCTATGGCTGGTCTGAAGATCAAATTGTTACACTGAAATTAAAGTTCAGTCATTAAACCATATTTGATGGTGATAATTTGCTACTAATTCAGACAGAAAGCTTATATACTTTTAGGCTGGACATCATATACAGTCATAAATTCTGACCTTCTTACTTCATTGTCCAACTGACACACATGTTAAGGAGCACAGTAAAATTTTTCACCCAATCTCACATCCTCACTCTTAAAGCAACAGGTTATGAGAGTTGAAGAACATACCAGGTTGCAGTTCTGCACTCCCAGCTGCCTGGAGCAAGCATTCCTAGATCTCAGCAGTGCTGCATACCGCCCTTACATTTTCCCACTCTAGATGTCTCATCTTCACCAACTACACATTCATTGCTCTGGATGTTTACAAGAGTTTTGGAGGCATGCAAACTTTTTCATTGCCTATTCTGCAGAAATCCTCAAAAATAATCAGGGGCTTCTCAAGGCCTTCTTAGCAACATGAAGAATACAGGGTAGAGGAGAAAGATAAATATTTGTTATCTTTCTTGAAACTGGTATTTTGATAGATAGTAAAAATGTAAATGAACAGATCTTTGTCAATCCCTGAAAAACTTAAAATAGAGCAACTGAAGCTACGGTACTGGCCAAATTACAAGTAATGAAAACTAATCAGAGGAAGATAAAAGAATTGCATTCAGAAATTGCTGTTGTAAGAAATAAGATTTTTTTACAAAGAAAACAACAATCAGATGTATCAGACTTCAAATCAAAGTCAACAGAAATCAATGACACTTTTGCATTTACTTCAGCAGGCTTTCAGTAGGACTATAATTGAGTCATGAAAGATAACCCATCATCATATCATGTACATTATTAACAATAGACAGTTGAAAACTGAGAATGTTAATCACAAAAGGTTTTTTTTTCCCATTTGTTTACCATCTCTGTAGCTTGAATGAATATCTTTTTGTAAATATTTATTCTAGTTTGCATTTTTCAGCAATAAATAATAAATCAAGTTTTATGTTGTTCAAACACCATTATATTTGTTTGCTCAAAGTGTGAAGCAGCATGCCTTTAGAGGGAAAGTTGCAATTACGTTGTACCATTTCCTTCCAGTGTAACTCATTTTTCATTTACCAATGAAAATTTAGCAGATTGTTTTCAAAGTTGAGCACATTTTCAGTGAAATGTCAAAACAAGAACCATTTAAAACTGTTTACTAAACTTCAGCAATGTTATAGTAATTATTAACTTAGCATTAACTTAGCATGCAACTGTTTACATTTTATTGTAAAAAATTTCTATAAAACAGTGATTTTATTAATCTGTCCTAGCAATCCTGGCCTATTGCTTTGAAAGAGCAGTCAACTAATTGCACAGGATTTTACAGCAAAACTGCTCTGCTGAAGTTTTTCCACAAAGCAGAAGACATTAATTTCTACACAGCTTTGTGACTGTACCACTGTTCTAGAGCTTTTTAATCAATTTCAAAAATATTGTGTCTAATTACTAACCTTGTCTATTAAACTTGATAGTAACTTCATTAGCATAGCTCATAGGTGTTGTATTCACACATGTATAATAAAGAATTGTTCAAAGAAAATGTGTCAAGCTCAAACTGCAGTTCTTAATTGTTTAAGCAGATCCAAATTAGCATTCTCAGCCTGCATTTCCCTAACAACAGCCTTTCAAGCTGAAAATAATTTGTAATTCAAAAAGGATTTTGGTCAATAGATTCTGAGCATGAAAACATGTTGGGCACTTAAAAATCCCAAGACTTGTTGAAAACATAATTTAGAAGTTTGCATTTTCTCGTTTCCTGGTTTTTTTCAGTGAAACATTAGAAAATGTATGTATGATTTGATATAAATTGGAATTATTCCCAGACATTCAATTTAGACTAGGTCTATTCCTAATATCTGATGAAATTTTAATCTACATTTACAATAGCTCTTTAATTTGACTCCAAATGATGTAATGTCCTTATGGCTTAATAAACAGGAAAAGACGTCAAGAAAATAATCTGTTACCTAAGTTTGAAACACACCAGCCTTCTCTTCAAATTGCTTGTTTGTATATATGTACAGATTGTAAGTATAGCTGCTGCTATATGCTTGCTCCAGTAACAGATGATTAACTCAGGCTGATTCACTGATTAATCATATCGCTGTGTGTTACATCTAGTATTGAATGTGCTTAAATGTAATTACAATTTACAAAGATTATATGGTAAATAGCAAGTCATAACAAACAAAAAAAAAAAAAAAAGTACTTTCCTGCAATAAAAAGAGAAAAGTACATACAGAACAGTTTATTTTTTCCTCTACTTGGTTGTCTTTGGAAGTCTGAAATATTCAGACATGATACGATTGAAGTAGTATGTGCTATTAGTGTTTCTGCAGAGTTTCTGCAAAATGCTTATGAAACGTGTGAAATAGTTCTCATAGAATTTGAAATGTCATTTATCCCATGAGGTCTGTTCATGACTTTGGCGATATCTGCCTTCCTTTTATTTGCCTTGGAGCAGAGAAGAACAAAATAATAGTCCTGTGAAGTCTCCTCTGACTGAAGAGACGCTCACCATTTTAGCGTTCACCTGAAGTCCTCTTTCCCATGTTCCCCCCCAGCTTGATGCCCTCATCTGACCTCTGCAGTGTAGTGCCGCTACCTACCAACTTCTGCAGCTGCATCTAGCTAGTTAGAAGAGCTTGCTAACAAGATTTATATGGGGCAGGGAATCTCATGGTTTAAGGAAACATGCTGCAACAAGGAAAATTTATGTCTACATGTACATAAACTTATACTAGACTCTACATTCTTACAGTAGAGCAATGATTGTATGAGGGGAACATGACTCAGAAGACTGGATGAAGATTCTCTTCTGCATATTTCTCAGAAAAAGTATTTTGCCCTGAAGAGTTGAAGTGTCCCAAACAAACTCCAGATCATGAAGAAACAGATTTAAGTGTTGTCTCAGTCATGAGAACAAATTAATGTAATATCCTTGTCCACGTGGAATTTAGGACATAGCAAAAACTTCCCCCTGTTTCTATTCTATTTTTTATTCTATTTATCTAGGTGCAGCTGTGGGCACAGGTTTCATCTGTATTTTTATTTCACATTGGTTTGTCATCTTGCATAATTTTGTTAAGTAGGCCACCAATGTTGTGATTAGCTTGTTAAGTGAAAAAACATGGGAAATCATATAAAGGAATTCTGAAGTTAATTATTTTTAGTAAAACTCAGTCGTATTCTCTAGTGAGTGGAGTGGATACTGAAACAACGGTATTCTTATTTTCTGAGCCATGCAACATATTCTGCATATTGCTACGATATTAGGAGATATGTCATCTAGGAAAAACCAAGATCCACGCATCAAAGACCTGGCATACAACTCTGTAGATTACTTCATTACGTAACCACCCTTACATGTTAACTCCAAAAGCACAAAAGTTGCTACCCGTGGCTTTTGATGGCAATATTTCCTCATTGTAGTTGTAAGACACATTAGGACAATTCACAGATGAAAGAAGACCTGTACTTCTTTCAAATAAAATTAGATGTATGATCACTGGGTTTATTCTAATGCTTCTTTCATCTCTTCACTCTCCACATTTAAAAAAGTTCACGGTGATTGTTTCCCACGCTCAGCTGACTTAGATGCTTTGGTATGAAATTTTTCAAACAAGACACAAAATTAAATTTTTCTCAGACTCACCCTATCACTCCTTTGTATCTTACAAATGACTTAAATAAGAAAATGAGCCAGGTTGATACTGGAGTTGATAAAAATAACGAAGGGCAAAATAATACAGTATATTTACCTATTTATCTGTGGTGCTGAAAACAGAGAGCCCAAGTATGGCAAAATTATTTCACATCTATCAACTTATCATTGTATCAGTTATCATACAAAAAAAATGAAAAACAACCAGATTAATCCAAAATTTAAGTGAAGCCAAAGGGAAAACATACATTACAACACACTGGTTATTCCAAAAACATCCCCATAAAGCTTTCACTTTGGCAAAGCCATTTGTACTATTACAGCATAATTCTTTTTCTATTTAGCACAAATAAACATAATCAACACACAGTTATAACTAGATCAACCTGTGAAAAGAGTTTATGATTTCCAAGATAGAGAATATAAGCTGCCCTTGGTTGCTATTCTGATAACATGTTATGTACTTATATTTCTTCTCCATTTCTCGTTGATTTACATAAAATCATCACACTTAGACGTGAATTGGTGCAAATACCTCACAAAGACATCGGACAGAAAATGATTCCCATATTCACTGAAATGTTTCATTCTATAAAGACAGCCATAGGAGACAAGTAAAATTTTCAGTTCAAACATTATTATATTTTTCTTACCAACAAGTATTTCAATTATTGATAAACACACGTATGCAATGCCAAACTTATAGAACAGAATAATTTTTCATTATAAAAGCAAATCCAGTGATATCTATGCACTTTAATAACTCTGAAAACCTATTTCCAATAAGGTCCATGTGAGGTAAATACTATTTCATTTTACAGGTGGGGAAGTTAGAGAAAAGAGTGCATGCAGAATTTGCAGAAACTCCTTAAAGAATATCAGAGACAAGACCATGTCTCCCAAGTCTAGCTAAATAAAAAATCTCATACTCAATTGAGTTACATTCACTTGTAAGCAATGCACCATTTAAATCCTTTTCTATCCACAGATGAAAGAATATGTACTCCAAGCCTGGAAGAGACCAATGGGAAACATCACTCAACAACTCAGGCTGGAGAGGGAAGGTGGGGGGAGCAGACTGGGTCCTGTGGAGGCAGGACAGCAAGCTGTTCTACCCGCTTCCTTTTATGGCAGCTTACTGAGGAGGGGGCTGCATGACTTTGCAGAAAGCTCCTGAATCTTCTGGAACCCTGTGTTGCGCAGGCGCAGGGGGGGCTGCCACCCCAAGGGTGGTCTCTGACCATCTGGTCTATATAAAGGCAAACACATGTGTTCTGCCTTTGTCGTCAATCCACCACCTGCAGTGGTCAGCTTGCCACCCGTGGATGAAGCCTCTGTCGATCCACCACCCAGGGATGAACGCTAGATCCGAGGAACTGGTGAAAACCTGTCCCTTCTGCTTCTATTTTCTTTTCTCACCTAGTTTTCCATTCCTCTTAACCTCTTTTCATTAATTTCCTTTACTAGTCATGGCCTAATTTTGCCTATAAGTAAGACGCCTGAGCCAAAGTGCCTGTTTATCCGTAATGCTTATTGTGGTTGTTGTTAAGATGTTGCCCAATTTTGCCTCGAAATTGTGGACCAACTGTGGTCGTTGAAGTAAACAATTTTGTGTTGTTCCTCTGAGTTGTTGTCTGACTCCGTCGCTGCTGCGACTCCTGCTGACCAGGGTGTGCCTTATTCAGTGGAATAGTAAAGATTCACCTTCCTCACAACCCACCAAGTGGGACGAGACAAAGCCTTAAATATACTGCTCATATTTTGCTGTGACAACCCCAAATCCCAGTTTTTTTGTGCCCACTTTAAACCAGAGAATATTGCACCCCGTGATTTCCTCAAGCGAGTCCATGATATTTTTCAGTCAAAATAAGACTGGCTAGTAAAAACTGCAACTTGTTTGGACTGAAGCAGACAAGGATGTGCTCTCTGGAGCAGGAGAGTGAGGAAGCAGTAATCACAGACATACTATTGAGAGAGAGAAAGTGATAAACAACTGGGGACAATAACCCCTTCAGTGGTACTGTAAGAACCAGAAAAAGAGCAGGACACAAACCAGAAAATGCAGCCCAGATTGAAGAAAATATATGTATTGAGCCTTTGACTTGTGCTGATTACAGTGATTTTGTCCACAGCAGACACATTTTTTTAATTTCCGTTGTGAAAGTCTAACTCCATCAAAATGACAAAGGAGAAATAAAACTTCAAAAATGCAGCAGGTTAGTCTATAATTGCATCTTATTATTTTGTTAATAAGATCAGGAAAGTTTCAGGTGCACAGGAGAACATGAATAACCATAACTGAGACAGTTACTCCCCGGACAGGATCCACAGAGTCACTTCAACCTTCAAGTCCATCAGCATCTAAGTACTAGTCATAGAAGTATGCATACATACATGTGTTTACACTCATAAATAAATAAATATACATCAGTCGCTCCAAGAGTAATGTCTCCTATATATTTCCTTGGAAACTACAACAGATACAAAGAGCACAATAACACTATTTGATAGAGCAAATTCTCAGCTACAAAGCACTCTTTTTCAACATAGTCACCACCACTAACCATGCATTTTTACCAATGATGAACAAGAGCCTGCATGCTTCACTTCTAAAAATCTGCACCAGGGGAGGTAACCCACCGTTTCACAGGTGCTATGACAGCATCATTGATAGGAAAATGTTGCCCACGGTCCATCTTTCATTGGCCTGCATAGATGGAAGTCAGAAGGTGCCAAATCCCAACTATATAGTGTGTGTGGTAGGACAGTCCAGTCAAGATGGGCAATATGTTTCACGGTCTTCAAAGTGGTATGGGGCCTGTCATTATTGTGTTGCAAGAAAAAAAGTTGTCTTCTTACCTGGTCTGACTCTGGAAGTTTGGGCCTTCAGCTTAGTCAGCATCATGATGTAATGGTCAAAGTTGATGGTTTGTCTGGATTCCAAGAAATCCAGAAGGATCATAGAATCACAGAATCATCACAGCTGGAAAAGATCTCCAAGATCATCTAGTCCAACTGTCCACCTACCACCAAAATTACCCACTAAACCATGTCCCTCAGTTCCACATCCAGACATACCTCGAACACCTTCAGGGATGGTGAATTCACTGTCTCCCTGGGAAGCCCGTTCCAGTGCCTGACCACCCTCTCG